>CALYLW010000343.1:0-432500 GCA_944989445.1 Ampullaceana balthica
CTGGTCTGAGCTTTTATACTGATTTCCCTTCGCATTTGCAGGCATCCTATTATTGGCCCATTTCTGTCGACAGTTGGCCATTATGTGACCCCTCTGACCACAGTTAAAGCATGTACCCATTACTCGGCCCTCCGTCGAGCGACTTCTAGACTTGCCTCCATATTCACCCCTATATTCCGCCACACCCCCTACCAGTGGCTGTGTATTGACTTTCCGACTTAATTGTCCTTGTCCTGCCGACTTTATATGGTCAATTTGTGTCAGTACGTCCTCACATTTGGGGGCATTATTCATTAGGATGCATTTAATAGCCTCTTCATTCATGTTCAATAATAACTTGTTTCTACATAATAAATCCCTCAACCCCTCAAATGTTCTCTCTGTTTTTGTACTGGCCACCCAATTGTCTAAACTTCTAACCAATTTTGAGTGAAATAATCTAAAATTATTACTCTCCGGTGCTAGACTATTCCACGCTTCCCTGTACTTCTCCCCTCTGAGTGCGAGTTTTTCCCCTTGTTTTTTAAACGACTCTAATTTCTCGTCCATGTTTATACCCTTACTACTGCTTCTAGTTTCCATTCTACTTCTACAATAACTTACAACTTACTTAATCTAGCTTCCCTTATTGTCCGTTTATATCTGACAGGTATGCTATATCTATATATATTATCTAACAGATCAATCTTGCTATACCACACTTCCCCAATTTAACACTATTTTATAAGCAATTAAGTACGTACTTACTGTGGGTTATATTTCAGACATAATATCCATATACAATGAAAGTCCCATTACACAATAAATATCCATTCGTAAGAAGTTCACAAAGTCACACTTTTTGCAGTTTCCTTGTCACTTAGTAATGTTTTTCTCCACCTTCAATATCTTCTCGAACTTGTCCCGATTTGAACTGTGGTGCTGTGGGTCGTCTCGGCTCCTCAGGGTCCCACTGTAGCTGGAGCGGGATGGTTGGTTCTGCAACTTGACCTCCCGGTACAGTTTGTAATTGTTTTCTCTCGTAGTTGGCACCGTCTGGTTCCGACGTCGTTGTTTTGCTGGTTCTGGTTCGAGGTATCTCTTGTAGTTGGTCTTCTGGCTGGTAATGTTCCGTACTGGGACTTGCTAGGCCTCGTCTATCAGAAAATCCGCTGATACGTTGATCGTTGCCCTACGATGGATACAGTAGTCTGTATCAGAGGCGCTGTACTGAAAAGTACAGGCGCACATACCGCTGTGCTGATGTGGTTCCGTCCAATCTCTCGTAGTGTTTGGCGGTGCTAGGCAATCCAGAGACAATTCGGGCCCCCATGTTAAGTCTCTATGTTTAGGTGGATTGTACCTTGCTCTCCGCTACACACAACATACACAAGAGATGACACAAGTCTGTGTAACGATGCAATGTTTATTCTACTATAAACAACTGTACAACTGGCTGTCTTGCCTTGACATAAAATACATCTATATATAACGGCTGTATGCTCCAGCATGCCCTCGGTCCGACCCGACCGCTTCTGGGCGACGTTAAACTCAACTCTGTTTTACTGCTACCCTGCAGCTCCCCGGTCTATCCTGACCGGTCTGACCGCACAACACTGTGCGAACTACCCAGATGTCTGCCACTCCTGCCCTCGTCTCGACTACTCTCTTATAAACCCCCCCCAACTGGTCTCAACTGACCCTGGCGTGTCCTCTGGTCATGTCCCTGAAATATCCCGTGTGACCAGAAGCTCACTCAGACATCACTAGACATTATTCCCGTGATAGGAGTTCATACCCGTAAACAACGCCTTGACCCGACTCCAACACGGGCTCACAACAATCTCACAACAATCATTCGCAACAATCATTCGCAGTGATTCTCATACCCTGACACCTCGTCACTCAAAAATTTAAAATATAATTACGAAACTGCATCGTATCACAATTGTAAGTTATATGATATTTGTAATCACGTCTATGAGATAAAGAACATGTGGCACTATCCCTTTAAAAGCCAAAAGCTAATTGACTCATAGCGCAAATAAACAAAATTATAAATGTACTTTCTAAAATATTATTTTTATTTAAAAAAAACGGTCGTATTAAAATGATATAAAAAATGTGCACACGATATTTAGACATATAGAAAGCTGGCCGCATAAAGTAAAGTCTTGTTATAAAGTAAATGTACTGGACCAAAATAACTCTTCATTTTGACGTATTCATAATCGTCTAAACAGGGAAATAATATGTAACATTTTTATGTCTCTATATTTTACGATTTATATTTACGGTTTATAAGCAATGTGTATAATTTCAAAAAGGAATCTTTTTTTTTGTTCCATATTTCGGATAAGGCATCATATTTTGTAAATTATATTCAATGCACACACATACACCAGATTTTATATCTGAAAAATAAAATACATTAAAAAAAAAGATTCAAGCGTCTGTTAATAAGCGCATCTTAAAAATGATTAAAAGGCAATTTTAGAAATGGCCTATGCTATTCTGAATACAAAGGAATGAACATAAAAACATATTCAGTTCGCAATTCATATTAATTAAGCGTTTTCAGGATCACTTCATTAAATTTAGTCAACTTTTGTTAATACGTTCGGAAGCGAATGTTTATAATGTATAGTGTATATAAAGCTTAAGTAAACAGTTTTAGTGTGCGATTATTTGACATAGGCCATCACTTTCAACATAAAATAAACTCGCTACATCTATGGTTTTTAATTAAATGTCGAGATATGAATTAAATTTTTAAAAATCCCAATTTTATTCATTGCATGTAAAATATTAATTTAATGCATCGTGAAAATAATTGAAATAAAATAATTTAAACGCATATGTAATATATAAAGCTCAGTTGATATTTTTATGTTTGTTTGTTTGTATCCATTAAAAAAGGCCACTGCTTTGTTGACATTTTTCCAAAAGATCTCTGCCATTGTCGTCACTAAAAAAGCTCTTATATATTTACGACACTGCAATGTAACACAATTGTAATTAATACAATATTTGCAACAGAGTCTATGAGATAAAGATAATAAAGATAAATAAAAAAAATTAGGCTATATTCCTAATTTTTAAAAAAACAAACAAAACAAATGAATTTTATGTTAAAAATGCCTGTGAAACCATCACAATAATCGATTTTAAAAATGGCCTATGTTAATACATCATCAAAGGAATGAACATAACATATTCAATTCGCAATACAAAATAATTAAGCGTTTTCAGGATCACTTTATTTAGTTTAATCTACTTATGTTAATAAGTTCGGTAGCCTAAGTTTAAATAATATAAGTGTATAGGTTATGTAAAAGACAACAGCTTATGTAAAAGACAAACAAAATATAAATGTTATATTAATAGAACACAGCTAAATTTAAGATGCGTACACGAAAATGTGCGCACAGTAATCAGGCGATAAAAGATGTTAAAACGTGCACCGCTAAAAATGAAGCCTTGAAAAAAATACTGACACAATTATTACATAAATAGGTTTTTCATTAAATGTCGAGTTATGGAACAGAAAATAATTAAAACAAATTCGCAATTAAATTTAAACGTGTAAACAATTAAATCTAATGCATCGTGTGGCAGTTGTAATTAAATATGTTAACGTGTCTATCTAATATATAGAAAGTAACAGTAAAGAAAAAGACAATTCTTTGTACTACACAGATTAAATTATGAAGCGTACACGAAAATGTGCGCACATTAATTAGACATTATAATATTTTTTCAAATGCGCACGGCTGAAAATAAAGTATTGGCATTGGGGAAAAAAAGCGTCACCAAAAGTAACTCGCTTTGAATGGCATTTGAACGTCCGCGTAAATTTGTTCAATACAGAAATGAGGTTAAATCTTTTATTCTTTGTCTCTGCATTTTCTGATTATTTCATTTACGGCATTCGGGCAAAAGGGACAATTACAAAAACTAACTTAAAACCACCTTCAGGGTAAAAGGAACCGCCCTGCCAAATTTGGTCCCCGTCCGTCATTTGGTTTTTCCGTGATTGTCTAACAGAAAGTCGAAAAGTGAAACATACAAACATACAAACATACAAACATACAAACATTTGAGCTTTATATATTAGATATAGGAAATATATATTATTTATATATTATAATATAGGAAAAATTCAATAAACCAGCAACAAAATATACGATGGATAATAAACTTGAAGTTAAAAATTATTACTAAAGCGCAATATGAAATTAGAATTACATTTATTAATTATCTATTACTCTGTGAATTGTCTTTTCAATGATTTCCGTTTTTGAGCAGCACCAGGATTATGACGTTTCATTGACCAGCAATAGTCGGCAATAGTCAGCAATAATATTCCAATTCCATTGACCTTGGTATCAACTGCCCATTGCGCAAATGTCCTAATGGAACCTTTCACCCTGCTCTTCACTGTATGCACCAAGATTTACAGAAAGTAGACAACGTGGGAGTCCAAAAAGTGCAACTTGACACTCATGCGGCAACCCAAAGTACAACTTGACACTCATGCGGCAACACGAAGTACAACTTGACACTCATGCGGCAACACGAAGTACAACTTGACACTCATGCGGCAACCGAAGTACAACTTGACACTCATGCGGCAACCGAAGTACAACTTGACACTCATGCGGCAACACGAAGTACAACTTGACACTCATGCGGCAACACGAAGTACAACTTGACACTCATGCGGCAACACGAAGTACAACTTGACACTCATGCGGCAACACGAAGTACAACTTGACACTCATGGGGCAACCCAAAGCCCAAAATTTGGCCACCATGTTCTTAACAAGATTTTTGTAACTGTCTGACTTGAAGTTACCTAAGAAATTGTTGACAACATCTTTGAAACCATTCTAGGCTTCCAGTTCAACCGTGGCCAATGTAAATGTAAACTCCCCATCTTTCATTACTTCTCGGATCTGCGGTCCAACAAAGATATCTGCAGTCAACTTTGCTTCACTTCTTGCTAGTAGTAGCAGACGATATCCATTTTTTCAGTTAAAACTGTCTTAACTTTTCTCATCATATTTCACGATGTATTAATGAATTCGAATTTCACGAGCTTTGATTTCATTTAGCAAACAAGTTCACTCTGAATTTTGTGGGAAATAAAACATTTAGAAATAAATACCCTCGTCCCTAGCATCACCAGACCGGAAGCCGTTATTGAATTAGTGCTAGAGTTTCGCTGTATTCTGAGAGTATTTTAGCTACATGATAAACAAATTGAAACCTCATGAAAAATAGGTAAACTAGTTTTGAAGATTTTGAAAATGTTAAACAATATTTCTGTTTGTCTTATATATACAGACGTTCCTTCAATATAGAAGATTAATGCGTCCGCAGACCATGACGGTAAGGTCTGTTGGAAAGTGATGCAACTTTCACAGCGCCACGGCTATGGGGGTTCCACACCTTACCCAGCCGCCCCGCCTAACTAGTGTTAGGTACCCATTCGGACCTGGGTGGACTCATGGACGCCCTAGGCCCCGGGAACAAATCCTTGCCTTCACATGGATTCGAACCCATGAAGGCGCATGCCACTCGACCACCGTGCCCCTTTACATTTCATTTGAGATCTTTCAGACACTTACCTGAGTATACAGTTATGTTGAGAAATCCTTACAGGTAGAAATTAGACAAAGAGCTTCACGTGTTCCATCAACCGGATGAGATGCGAACTGTTTTACAGGTACATTTACCTGAGCCCATTTACCTGAGCGCATTTACTAGAGCGCATTTACCTGAGCGAATTTACCTGAGTGCATTTACCTGAGCTCATTTACCTGAGCGAATTTACCAGAGCACATTTACATGAGCACATTTACCTGAGCACATTTACCTGAGCATATTTACCTCAGCACATTTACCTGAGCACATTTACCTGAGCATATTTACCTCAGCACATTTACCTGAGCACATTTACCTGAGCATATTTACTGAGCACATTTACCTGAGCATATTTACCTTGTTATTCGATTAACAGGCGTGCTAATTTACTTTTCCTATTGTTTTACAAGCACATGTACCTCGTTATTCGACTACCAGGTGTGCTACTTTACCTTACCTATTGTTTTACAAGCACATGTACCTCGTTATTTGACTACCAGGTGGGCTACTTTACTTTACCTATTATCCTCGACCAGCAGATATATTAACTCCCTTAACCTATTGTCGTCGGCTAGCAGATACATTAACTCCCTTTACTTTTTTGTCCTCTACCAGCAGATATATAAACTCCCTTTACCTATTGTCCTCGACTACCACATATCTATTAACTCCCTTTACCCGTTGTATTGACTACCAGACGTCTATTAACTCCCTTTACCTATTGTATTGACTATCAGATATCTATTAACTCCCTTTACCTGTTGTATTAACTCCCTTTACCTGTTGTATTGACTACTGACTGGGAGCACATGATGAGTCATTGTTGAAATGATTCGTGACGACACGTAAACGTACTTAAATCGTTCGAAGCGTGCTTCAGTGGTCATTCTGATTTTTTTTTAAACTTCAATATGAAATTTAACATTACTCAATATTTTTACAATATTAAGCATAAGTTAAACATTATTGGGGAAATAAATTCTTATTATTCAAACTTAAGTTAACTATTAATATAAAATGTACTTTATTAAACATAACATATTTATGTTACATAAGTTACACTTTATTTTCACAAAAACATTAAAATACAATAGCACATGTATGAAAATATTTTAACATTATTTCAACAGAAGCTGACTGTCTATACGACATGTTTTAACACTATTTAAATTACATTAACTTAACTTTGAAGATTTTTGAACAATTATTAAAAATAATATATACATTAATTTGAAGACATGATGTAATTAACTTAATATAAGTTTAGCATTTAATTTACAATATTTCCTTTTTTTTTAAAGTCAGACTTGAACTTTACAAATTTTAATGATATTTAATTTTAATTTAATAAAAATATTTTAACATTATTTATCATAAGTTAAACTTTGATTTGAAAATAATTTCATTTGTTTTAAGCACGAGTTAATTTAACAATAATTTAAGTACAGTCACACATTGAGGTACGACTGACTTTAGATAACAATTTAAGTACAGTCATACATTGAGGTACGACTGACTTTAGATAACAATTTAAGTACAGTCATACATTGAGGTACGACTGACTTTAGATACCAATGTAAGTACAGTCATACATTGAGGTACGACTGACTTTAGATAACAATTTAAGTACAGTCATACATTGAGGTACGACTGACTTTAGATAACAATTTAAGTACAGTCATACATTGAGGTACGACTGACTTTAGATTTTAAAAATCCACGATACGAAAGGCAACTCTAAGAATTTTAGTTCCTAGATTTAAAAAAATTAATTCTAAGATACCAAAAACGCGCAGCTAATAACATTGTCTACATTTAAAGGGCCACCAACAGTTCCATAACCTTTGACCTTTGCCTGATTCATTTCAGAAATGTTGTACAATGAAGTTTAAAACAAATCTTCCTCGGATTAACATTTGCTAATAAACTATTAATAAATGAAGATTAAAGAACATGATTAAAAAATAAGACAAGAAGATTTTTGTGAAAGTGATGCAAATGAAATGAAAGGTGAAACAGAAAAGTATAAAGAGCAAAACAAAAAACAAAAAAAAATTATTTGAAAAAGAAAATAAAAATTCCTAAGTATAAGTGTTAGGTTACGTTCGTTTATTGTACAGTTCTAATAAATGTAAGTGTTTATTGTACAGTTGTAATAAATGTAAGTGTTTATTGTACAGTTGTAATAAATGTAAGTGTTTATTGTACAGTTGTAATAAATGTAAGTGTTTATTGTACAGTTGTAATAAATGTAAGTGTTTATTGTACAGTTGTAATAAATGTAAGTGTTTATTGTACAGTTCTAATAAATGTAAGTGTTTATTGTACAGTTGTAATAAATGTAAGTGTTTATTGTACAGTTGTAATAAATGTAAGTGTTTATTGTACAGTTGTAATAAATGTAAGTGTTTATTGTACAGTTCTAATAAATGTAAGTGTTTATTGTACAGTTGTAATAAATGTAAGTGTTTATTGTACAGTTGTAATAAATGTAAGTGTTTATTTTACAGTTCTAATAAATGTAAGTGTTTATTGTACAGTTGTAATAAATGTAAGTGTTTATTGTAGAGTTGTAATAAATGTAAGTGTTTATTGTACAGTTGTAATAAATGTAAGTGTTTATTGTACAGTTGTAATAAATGTAAGTGTTTATTGTACAGTTCTAATAAATGTAAGTGTTTATTGTACAGTTCTAATAAATGTAAGTGTTTATTTAGAATTAGTTTGTACATAAAGTATTTTTTTCCATAAAGCTAAGTATTTTGTACGTACTGCTATACTGTTTATCTCCCTTTTATTAACTTCTAAATCTTGTCGTCATCTCTTCATCTCTCTCTCTGACGTTCGCGGGCGGGCGGAAAACAAAGTGACACACTTCCCGTGATGCTATTGAGCTGAAATTTTGCACATGGACTCGTGTCACATAACAATGCATTGTATCGAAATTTCAGATCGATCGAATATAGCATAATTAAATTAATGCATTTTTAGTTATCTCTATATAAGCATCTCTACCCGTCTGCTTTGTTGACATCCATGAGTTCACCCCGTGACCAAATCACCGTGTTTTTAAAACGTTAGGCGGGCGCTTATGAGGTGTTAGGTATTTTAAAAAATAGAGGTAAAAAAATATTTTTAAAAACACGTTTTTATAAGTGGACTAAAAAGAATAAAATAAATAGAGGCATGTACCGTAATTTAATTAATGCAGTTTTAGTTTATCTCTGTATAACTCAATGTAGCGTCTGTTGTTTGCAATCACGTGTCCCTTGCTTGAGCTCACGCTAACCATCGAATACACACCTCCACCCCTCCCCCGTTTTTACAGCAAGATGAGATCAGTCGGTTTCAGTCTGTAAATGTTTGTCACGTTTAAACATAATGAATACTTTTAGTTATGTCTTATATATAAGGGATTTATAGTCAAAACATTGTTTTTACGGGTCATTTAATTCTGCCATCCGTTCTTCTCCCTTACCACCTCCTCCACATCACCTCATCACGTCAGTCGAAAGGTATATTTGCATCAATATTATTTTTAATTTAAAAAAATGATGTTTTCATTGTTTTATTATTATTTTTTATTTTATTTATAACCTATAAATGTAAGGTTTGAAGAATCCTAAAAAAAAATTCTATAATTGTCCATGATATTTTTTTAAATTTTTTGTCCTGTCCCTTGTGTGGCTTCGAACGGATTACGTATTTTACACGTACGACTTAGTTCAACATACGAAAAATCCAATACAAGAAAGGTAACCGGAACGGATAAACTTCTAATCATTAATTTGAAAATATTTTAACATAAATTAAACATTGAGTTTAAAATATCTTAGTCATATTTATTATAATTTAATTGTTAAACTGAAAAAAATTCTAATATTATTTTAAAGTCAAATAAATAGTTTAACATTTATTACAAATTAAATTATAACACTTTTGAACATTATTCTAAACAATGTTAAAAATTAATTACACAACTTTAAAAAAATTATTTTAACGTAAGATAAACATTAAATTGAAAATATTTAACAATTATTTTAACACAAGTTAAAATGTCTTTTTTTCTCTCCTAATTTTAATTAAGCCAAATTTATTGTAAACATTTGATGTTAGGAAAATGGCGATAGTTTGACCAAATTAGTACTCACCAACTTGATTGACCAGATTACAATACTACAGTGAACTAAACTCCTAATTTCAATATGTTTATCATTTATAATAGACTTATTCGATCTAAAGACAAACAAAGTAATATTATACCATCTGAATACAAACTTAGCAGACTACACCGTCTAAACACAAACAAAACAGACTATACCATTTGAACAGAAACAAATAAGACTATACCATCTGAGCACAAACTTAGCAAACGGTACCATGTGAAGCCAATCAAGCAGACACTACATCATTTTGAGACAAACTAAGGAGACATCATACAATCTCATTAACAACACATAAGACTTTAAAGAGGCCAAAATAAAGTCACATATGTATTTAGTGAGACCTAAAGACTCTAACTTGTGTATTTAGTGAGGCCTAGCGATTCTCACCTGTAGCGTTTCACCATTAAATCCTCTTCCGGGTTGGAGGACGGCCATGTTGTCAGAAAGAATTCTTTAGGGAAGAAGAAAGCCGCGGCATGAGGGTATTTGGTCACGTGATCCTGTTCAATGAAACAAATCAATAAATGAGGATTGATATTGGAGAAAATTATTGGAAGAGAAAGAATTTTTTGAATTAGAGCCAACAAATAAAAATCCCATCAATATTCTTTAAAGACTTGAAAGGGATATAAGGGGATGAAGTAGGGATGGAAGGGGATGAAGTAGGGATGGAAGGGGATGAAGTAGGTGTCACATGTGAATGTCACGGCTGTGTCATGAGTGAACTGCGTGATCAGATGAAGGAGAGGTCACGTGAGTAATAAACGCGGGAAGAAAGGAGCCTTCCCATTGGCTGAGAAGGTTGGGGGATCAGTTGTCAGAGAACTTCCGTGAGGGAAGGACGTGATGTGTGTGCTTGAGAATTCCGCGTTGTATAACCTCAAATAATATTTCTTGTACAAAGTATAAATATTAATGTTGTTTTATTGAAACAAGTTCTTCGGTGGATCATTGTGTACAAGATTCTGTATTGAGAGAACGCCTACAAGAGAGTTACATATTAAATAAGTATAACAAGTCACAGTTATATAGTTACAGTAGGGATGGAAGGGGATGAAGTAGGGATGGAAGAGGATGAAGTAGGGATGGAAGGGGATGAAGTAGGGCAGGTGTGTCTAAAGTCCGACCCGGGGCCGAACACGGTCCACGCTTAAATTCTATCTGGTCCGCGGCCTTATCTTAAATTAGTAATTGACTGATGTATTACTTATGTAAAACATTTTATTTTAAAGAAAAATTGGGAATTTGAGCGGTTTTTTAATACGTCAAACAATGGCACAACTCGAGGACGTTTTATTGTTTACCAATTACTTGACCTATAGGGTCATTAAACCAAACAAGGTAAAAGTATTTATTTGCTTTCGTTTGCTCTGCTGGCAATTTAATTAAGTTTCCATGGAAACAATCTTTAAAAGTATTACTGATGGTACCCCTGCACCACTAGTAATAATTAACACTGTGTAAGCACAGTGGAAAAGCCACCCGCGTCAGAGAAGAGAATAACAAAGCTTTCAAACTTCAATGTATCATTCCGCAAAAAATAAATCCTTGTGCCAAACATCAAAGATGTGATCATGTTATTAAACCAGTTGTATAAGCTATAAACTCTGTTCGCTCTAAAGCCCTGTTCCACCGCCAGTTTCAGCAGTTTCTTCTTCTTAACATCCAGGGAGAGTAAGATGTCTTCTATCATGATGACTCAGTAGCTTTTGTGAATGTAATATCGACACTTATATTACGAAAACCAGATCATTTAAAATCACACAATCGATTTCTTGGCACAGGTAACTACATTTTAAATTAAATTACTCTACTGTATGTTTGAAACTGCGCCCCAGAAAGGTGTCGAGCTGTTGTATGTTTGAAACAGGACCTCAGAAAGGTGTCACGCTGTTGTATGTTTGAAACAGGACTTCAGAAAGGTGTCACGCTGTTGTATGTTTCAAACAGGACCTCAGAAAGGTGTCGCGCTGTTGTATGTTTCAAACAGGACCTCAGAAAGGTGTCGCGCTGTTTATGTTTCAAACAGGACCTCAGAAAGGTGTCGCGCTCTTGTATGTTTCAAACAGGACCACAGAAAGGTGTCGCGCTGTTGTATGTTTCTAACAGCAACTCAGAAAGGTGTCGAGCTGTTGTATGTTTCAAACAGGACCTCAGAAAGGTGTCGCGCTCTTGTATGTTTCAAACAGGACCTCAGAAAGGTGTCGCGCTGTTGTATGTTTCTAACAGCAACTCAGAAAGGTGTCGCGCTGTTGTATGTTTCTAACAGCAACTCAGAAAGGTGTCGCGCTGTTGCTGTCCCGCTGAATAACTTTACGTTTTGAGTTGTATTTCTGGACATAAATCAAGGCCTAAGATGAAAGATGAAATCAAACTTACCTGAAGTAATGTCTTCAGTGTGACTTGTTTCTTTGGTATAATCATCTCGTCCAAGTCATGACTGATGACGTAATCATATCCTCCCATTCGTTGTCTGCATTCAGACAGGGCATGTTTTCGTCGTGTTGAAACTGGGGCGTGTGGTTAACTGCTTCGGTTAATGACCTGTTCTTAGGCCGTCCGGGCAGCTCGTAAGGCTGCAAGTCCAAGAGCCCCAGGTCTTGGTAATACTTAAAAACACGAGAGACATTCTCTGAGGTGTCCAAGTCGAAGATCAAAATTTTGTCAACACCGAGCAGGCGTTGTATCTCAAACCATTCGATGACCTTCTCGGGGTCTAGGCCCCGACTATGGGAGATCTTTCCACAGAGGGCGATACCACCGGGATGCCGAGAGGGGTAAAGGATTGTGACGTCGTCTCTTGGATCTTTGGAGCATGCCGAGGAGGTGGCGAGGGTAACCTTTTGTGGTAGACTTGAAGAGTTGAAGACGGTGCAGTTGTACTGTCGGGCTTTGTACACATTCGTTGCCTGGCCAATACTATAGTGGACAGTGGCCGGAGTGACCAATGGTGTCTGGACGTCTTTGAACACGATACAACACGTGTACTTCTCATTAGTGGCGTCTAGACTTGTTATAACAATCTTCAGATTGTAGCTACTGACATTAATGTCCTGAATGTTACTGTCCAAGTTAACAATGGCTGAATACATGTAGTGCTCAACATCTCGGACTTTGGTAAAATATTTGGTGTCAGATTCGTTGATGGACAAGATCTTTGTTGCCTTTTTGTCTTCGTTTCGTCCAGCTGTGGTCTTTTTTTTTATTTAATGGACCACGTGTTGCCTTATTTTCATTGACTGGTCCAAGTATTGCCTTGTTTTCATTGACTGGTCCAATTATTTCCTGGTTTTCATCAGTTGGTCCAAGTGATGTTACTGTGTTATTCTCATCACTTGACATTTCTTGTCTTGATATAAGTTGAGCTGACAAAATTTGGTCCCATTTTCCTGTGGACTTATAGGGAACGGAAAGACGTCAGCTGATTCCAAATTAACAACTCATAAATTTAAACAAAAACAAAAAATATATATTTATTAAAATTATAATCATTTCCTGCTGACATTTTGGTTAGCACTTAAAACAATAAAATCATCTTGTCTGATATATTTTTATTACTCTCCCATAAAAAAGCCCTGCAAGCTAGATAACTTTAGTTAATGACCACAGCTGTTGTCTTCTCCTCTTCACCACCCTTATCTCCCTTGTCACTGAACTATTAAAAGCTGGCGAGTGTGTTTAACGTGGGCCAACTTGATTTGTCCAACACCTACTTTTGTACGAAGATGTTACAATAATTAATTCCAGACTAGATTTGTCCTAAAGACTATTCTAAATGACTTACTTTTGTATTAAAAAGTGACAATATGACAATCAAGAGTTGCTTTGTCCTAAAGCCTACTCTAAAAGACCTAATTTTGAATGAAGGTGTGACAGTATGCTAATCATGACCAGGGCAAAGGCTGTCAACCCAATGAGTTTTTTACCGTCTGCTTGCACCAGTACACTGCTGTGATACTTGGATGATACAGGTTGACAGGATAACCTAATGATACTCCGGTGATACAGGTTGACAGGATACTCAGCTGAAGAGTAAACTGATGGTTCATATTGATCAGCAAATTACATCCGTGTTTGAGTGATACCACCCAGCATCACAACAAAACTGGAAGGACACTTACGTCCTGTCATCCGTGGGCGGCCCGCACTCGGACAGACAACACCCGAGACACTGTCTGACATGCCTCTGGTGTGGTCGGCGGGGTCATATAGAGGACGAATGCCAACCTAAAAGAAGGTACGTCTCAAAACAGAATGGTGCACGCCAACAACAACCTCAGCAGCAGCCGCAGACTCAGCTCAGATAACCGATGACGTATAGGAGGCAACCTGCGATCCGGGGAAACTTCTAAATTCTGTTGCTGTCGACCAATGACCAACGTGCAAGTCGATGAGACTCATTGGAAAATGCCCCACCCGCCCCCTCCCTCCTGGATGTGTCCCTTAATGGTCACAAGATTGCGGCAATTATTGACATCGGGAGCAATGTGAGCACCATAACAGAAGCGTCCTGGAACTTTCGGCCACCCCACCCTTAAAACCGGCTTCATAACGATAAGAGCCGTCAACGGAGCTGAGGTGCCATATCTGGGCATTATGGCTGTCGATGTGCAACTGAGAGGGCAGCATCTACAAGATGTCCCGTTCCATATTGTCAAGACGTCCAGTGACCTGGTGACTCCGGAAGAAAACGGGAGAATTATGTGCTGTTGGGGGGGAATGTATTGAAACGGTGGCTGCCAGCCGCCAACCAGATACCAAAGTTGCTGGACTCTGTCGTACGAGTGATCCGTAGTGGGACAATAACTGGAACAAAGACTACCCGGTAGCTGATAGGAGTTTGATTCCGTTTGGAGCGTTGTGTACATTCGTAATCGAGTTATAGGACGAAACAAATGCCACGATTACTAGTAACCGGATCTATATTGTGTCACTGACCACCCACTGGACACACACGTGTACAGACTGCTACCCTTGCCGGAGGCGCAGAAAGAAAAATAAATCGTAAGGATCTTCTTTTGGCGGAGGCGCCACTGATGTATCAAAATCTACGTGCGATTAGACTACACCTTCCAGAACAATCTCTGAATGTGTCCTAGTACGTTTCATTCGACCACTAACTACACCTGCAATCGCCATGATTGCCTCAGAGAGAAGAGCTAAATAAGAACAAGGAGTCTTGGATGGGGATATAATCTAAACAGAAGAAGTTTAACCAAACCTATTTTAGATACCATTTGGTGCTCTCTTTATTTTAACCAAACCTCTTTTAGATACCATCTGGTGCTCTCTTTATTTTAACCAAACCTCTTTTAGATACCATCTGGTGCTCTCTTTATTTTAACCAAACCTCTTTTAGATACCATCTGGTGCTCTCTTTATTTTAACCAAACCTCTTTTAGATAACATCTGGTGCTCTCTTTATTTTAACCAAACCTCTTTTAGATACCATCTGGTGCTCTCTTTATTTTAACCAAACCTCTTTTAGATACCATCTGGTGCTCTCTTTATTTTAACCAAACCTCTTTTAGATACCATCTGGTGCTCTCTTTATTTTAACCAAACCTCTTTTAGATACCATCTGGTGCTCTCTTTATTTTAACCAAACCTCTTTTAGATACCATCTGGTGCTCTCTTTACTGAAAGACAAATGACCCAAGATCCTACAATGTCTAAAAAGCAACTTAGTGTTTATGAGATCATAAGTTTACTACTTCACTTACTTTGCCTGGGCAGGACATCGATTTTATATAAAGTAGATAACATTAAACTGGAAACATTTTACGCGGACTGAATACTGACATACGACTTCAATTTGATAGAAGTTCAACTCATATATTCTATATGTTTCTACTTTAGAAGTTCATGTGAACATTTCATCAGTAAAAATGAGCTATAATATGATAATAAACTTAAGTGCTAAAATGTACCACTTCCTTGCTTCTCTACAATGATCCATACAATGCAGACAGTACAGAAAAAAAAACCCAGACAATACAAATATACTGACAAAATTAACGTTCAGACAATACAAATGTACAGAAAATACATTCTATATAACGACACATATACAAATGTAAAGACAATACAAATATAATGGAAAAATAAATTTACAGACAACAGAAATATACAAATAACACAACTGTCAAGACATAACAGATGTACAGACAATATATAAATACAGACAATATATAAATACAGACAACATATAAATACATACAATATATAAATACAGACAATATATAAATACAGACAATATATAAATACAGACAATATATAAATACAGACGACATATAAATACATACAATATATAAATACAGACAATATATAAATACTGATAATATATAAATAGAGACAATATATCAATACAGAAAATATAAAAATACAGACAATATATAAATACAGACAATATATCAATACAGAAAATATATAAATACAGACAATATATAAATACAGACAATATATAAATACAGACAATATATAAACACAGACAATATATAAACACAGACAATATATAAACACAGACAATATATAAATACAGACAGTATATAAATACCGACAATATATAAATACCGACAATATATAAATACAGACAATATATAAATACAGACAATTTTTAAATACAGACAATTTATAAATACAGACAATATATAAATACCGACAATATATAAATACCGACAATATATAAATACAGACAATATATAAATACAGAGAATAAATAAATACAGACAATATATAAATACAGACAATATATAAATACAGACAATATATAAACACAGACAATATATAAACACAGACAATATATAAATACAGACAGTATATAAATACCGACAATATATAAATACCGACAATATATAAATACAGACAATATATAAATACAGACAATATATAAATACAGACAATATATAAACACAGACAATATATAAACACAGACAATATATAAATACAGACAGTATATAAATACCGACAATATATAAATACCGACAATATATAAATACAGACAATATATAAATACAGACAATTTTTAAATACAGACAATTTATAAATACAGACAATATATAAATACCGACAATATATAAATACAGACAATATATAAATACAGAGAATATATAAATACAGACAATATATAAATACAGACAATATATAAATACAGACAATATATAAATACAGACACTATTAATATACGAAAACTATATAAATACATATAATATTTATATACAGAAAATATATAAATACAGTCAATACAAATGCGAAGGCAATACAACAATATAGGCAATACAAAGACAATACAAAAATACAGATAATACAGATGTACAGAGAATATAAATATAAAGACAATAAAAAAATAAAAACAATACAAAAATAGAGACAATACAGACTATAAAATATATCTTTAAGTAATGGTTGTTTGAATGCTGACAGAATTTTGTATTTTACTACTGTGATATAAATGTACGCTTACAATGCTGGTTGGTTTACTGAACCCTCAACTTTCTGTACTCTCGTGTTTCTTGTTGCAACATCCGTCAACCCCATGACAGGTAACTAACAATACAACCTGTAACAGCTGTGTGCTTAGAAAAACCTGTATGAACTCAATAACCCCAAACGTGGATTCTGTAATCATCAAATTCAAAATGTGTATTCGAGTTCTAATATTTTAAAACCGTTTTCAAGTACCGCGTATAAATTAATTGTTTACATAACAGAACAAATGTTAAAGAAACAATTTTCTTTGAAATATTTTTATTTTGCAGAAGGATTTTCTTTTCGAATGTCAATCGGAGTTTAAGGGTTCTTTTATTTTTATGCGTTTAAAGCCCTGAAGTGTTTTAATATGGGCCATCAAGCGTTTATGTACCAATGTTGTTCAAGAGCCATCGATTTACATAGTATTCAAAATTTAAACACATTTAATTATGCTCATATAAGAAAAAAAAACTACATTAGGCCCCCCCCGGTCCACCAGTGAGTCATAATTTAAATATTTTGTTCGACTAAAACCATCGCTGAAGTGTATTCAACAAATTCCCAAAGTTTCTTTCTTCTGCATACACGGGAGGCTAGAGAATTAGTGATGAGTGAGTGAGTCATTCAGACGGGAGGCTAGAGAATTAGTGATGAGTGAGTGAGTCATTCAGACGGGAGACTAGAGAATTAGTGATGAGTGAGTGAGTCATTCAGACGGGAGACTAGAGAATTAGTGATGAGTGAGTGAGTCATTCAGACGGGAGACTAGAGAATTAGTGATGAGTGAGTGAGTCATTCAGACGGGAGACTAGAGAATTAGTGATGAGTGAGTGAGTCATTCAGACGGGAGACTAGAGAATTAGTGATGAGTGAGTGAGTCATTCAGACGGGAGACTAGAGAATTAGTGATGAGTGAGTGAGTCATTCAGACGGGAGACTAGAGAATTAGTGATGAGTGAGTGAGTCATTCAGTGAGGACCTATTATTAGTGTAGACGACAATTTATTACATAGTTCACGAACATGCAGAGGCGTCACTAGGGTTGGTGTCACCCGGAGCGGGAGCCCATGGTGTCAACCCCTCACGACTTAACCCATAGAACTCCTCCGGGTTTCCCAGTGCCAAATAATGGGAACATACAGAATTTTACATTTTGGTGTCACCCCCTTGATGGTGTCACCCGGGGCGGCCCGCCCCCACCGCACGCCCCTAGTGACGCCACTGCGAACATGCCCTATTATCATTGATATAAGTATTGAATGCTTCAGGTTTTTTAAAATTTATCTTTTTTTTTAATTGTCAAAACCTTTAGGGAAGATACTTTCACATTTGCATATAACATCGTACATAGCATAAAGTCAAAGTAAAAACATTAAAATCACTGTAAAATGCAATGAATACTGAACGAAAAATAAAGTCACCGCACATAGAATTTCACCAACAAAACATTGCTTTCAAGTAGTAACGTCCTTATTTGACCTGGAACCTTAGCTTGGAGCTTGGAGCCCAGGTTTAATTTCAATCTCCGCTCTCTCCCCCCTCCACACCATTACCTCCACACCATTACCTCCACACCATTACCCCACGCAATTACCCACACCCACCCCTGCCCACCATACCAACCCCACCCAACTCAGTGCTTGACGGTCAAACTCTCTGTTGTTGTAGTTTTTCTGACCGGTGTCCAGCTGGGTTGTGTACGGGTCTCATTCCTCACTTTGAGAACCCTCTCATCCAGGTCAGTGTATCGCGTCATGATGTCGTCCACGTTTGACTCCACATTGCAGGTTTTCCACGTGTCTTCCGGACATTGTCGGTAATGGTGGAGTATCGCAACATCCGCTTGAAGTCTTTGACTGAAATAAACAGCAAAAAATGATAAATAAAAGATTGTGAACTATCATTGATTAGTTAAAGACAAATTTCTGTCCGTTGTGAGATGAGGCACTGCTGGACATTGTCATTCTATTGGTCATCTACGGTTTAAACATTAGAATAATATCAATTAGTAAAGTCTGAAGACCCTGTGCCTAATTCAAGCAAGAACAAACGGAAATTCCTTATCTTCCCGTATTGAATTATGGTGTGCATTGGGTTGCCTGACAAAACAAGGAAAACGAAACACTATTAACATTAAATAAATAGAAGTAAAAAAAAAGATTTTTAAAAACCACGTTTTTATAAGCGGACTAAAAAGAAGAAAATAATTTAAAACTTATTAGTTCAAGTACTTCGATTTAATATGACTAAAAACGTGGGGCGGGCGCTTATGAGGTTTAACATATGCGGTTCACTCATTCTCTCACTTATAGATCTCTCTTTTGCCTTCTAAATTCTAAATATTTAACTTTTCTACCAAACACCCACCCCACGTTTTAGTCATATTAAATCGAAGTACTTGAACTAATAAGTTTTAAATTATTTTCTTCTTTTTAGTCCGCTTATAAAAACGTGGTGTTTAAAAATCTTTTTTTTACTTCTGTTTATTTTATTCTTTTTAGTCCACTTATAACAACCTGGTTTTTAAAAATATTTTTAAATCCCATATATTAACTTCGCGGCCAGTCATCTCTGTCTGTCGTCATCTCATGGGCTGGGCGGGCGGAAAAAGAACAGTAAAAAAGGACCCACTTCCAGTGATCCGATCGAGCTGAAATTTGGCACACGGACCCATCTAACCTAACAATGCATCGTATCAAAATTTCAGATCGATCGAACGTACCGTAATTAAATTAATGCATTTTTAGTTTTTCCTTATATAACGTATGTAATTCAAATTCTCGGTTTGTTATTGTTTTTTTCCCACGTGAAAGTTTGAGTTGACGCTTAGACGTCGACCGCCGTGCCAACACCCCCTCACGTCCCACCGTTAAAAGACAGGGGACATCACTCGGTGTCAGTCTGTAAATATTTGTGGCGTTGGAAAATAATCAATACTTATAATTATGACTCAAATATAAGGGATTTATAGTAGAAAACTTTGTTTTTACGGGTTTGTTTTATTTTACCTCTATTTATTTTACCAAACACCCCACAAGCGCCCGCCCAACGTTTTAAAAACATTGTGATGTGGTCACGGGGCGAACTCACAGATGTCAACAAAAGCCGACGGTACAGATGCTTTAATATAGACTATAGATAAACTTAGAAGTTCAATAATTTAATAATGGTACATTTGATCGATCTGAAATTTTGATACAATGCATTGTCATCCAAGATCTATCTGTGGTAAAATTTTCAGATCTCTAGGACCATCAGAAGTGGTTCAAATTTACGTTGGCAGATTTGAAAAAATCTTGGACAAACCAACAAACAATGCCACACCAACGAAAGCGAGTTAATAAAAACGTGGTAAAAAATAACGAACAACTATACATAAATCATGAATAAGGGAACAACAATATTGTGTACTGTGTATAGTGGGAGCATCTGTAATAGATAACTCCTTTCACCACTTGCACTCGACCACCAGATATATATTACCTCCCTTTACCTGTTGTATTGACTGCTGACTGGGTACACAACATGAGTTACTGAAGCCAGCACTCGTGACGTCACGTATATATACTTCCAGCATTCCCAGCGGACTACACGGGTCATTCTAGTGGTGGACATCAGTGAAACATAAGTTAAACATTAGTTAAACATAATTTTGAGATAAGTAAAACAGAAGTTAAACGAACGTTAATCTTCAGTTAAACAAAAGTACAATATTAGTTTGAAAATATTTTTGAAGTTGTTGAAACATTTAAAACAATTGTTCTATCGTTGATTTGTAATTTCATTTTTAAATTTTTTTTTCAAAAGTTGAAAAGAAATGTAATTTTTAAGTAAATTAAAATAGCAACTAACAATAAGAGCATTTTGATTTTCTCAATCATGTAAAATGTCATTCTTATAAACAGATTATATTGATGATTTTTGTTTTATTAAACAAATATAAATGATTATCTACTTTTTTTTTCAAAGAAAAAAAAATATTAAAACTTCCATTCTGGAATGTAATAAAATCTGAAATGGAATCAATTTTTAAAATACTGCAGATTTGTTTTTAAATCCCTTATATTAACTTCGCTGTCTTGTCTGTCGTGATCTCTGTCGTGCTTGGTCTCATTCGCGGAAAAATAAAAGTAAATTAAACAACCCCGTAAAACCAAATTTTTCACTATAAATCCCTTATATATGAGACACAATTCAACACGACAAACATTTACAGACTAAAACTGACATTAGTCCTCTTTGCAGTAAAACCCCGGGGAGGGGGAGGTGTGGTCACCGATGGCATGCGTGAACGACTCAAGTGGCACGGGACGCCGTACAATAACAAACTGAAATTGAATTACCTATAGTTATATACAGATAAACTAAAAGTGCATTCATTTAATTACGGTACATTCGATCAATCTGAAATTTTGATACGATGCATTTTTAGGTGACACAAGTCTATGTGTAAAATTTCAGCTCGATGGCATCACGGAAAGTGGGTCATTTTAGACTTTTGTTGTTCCGCTCGCGAACGAGATGACGACAGACAAGATTTCAAAGTTAATATAAGGGATTTAATAAAACAAACCCGTAAAAACAAAGATTTTGATTATAAATCCCTTATATATGAGACATAACTAACAGTATTGATTATTTTCAAACACGACAAACATACAGACTGAATCTGTCTTAACTCAACTTTGCTTCATAACCCTGGGGGTAGGGGGAGGGGAAGAGGGGAAAAGTCTGGTCACCGATTTGCTTGACCGAGCTCAGCGCGACACGTAAAATGTAAACAAAAGCACCCCGGTTCTTCGATGGGTCGCCTCAAAGCGTCAACCCAAACTTTCACGTGGGAAAAAAACAATAACAAACAGTGAATTTGAATTACATACCTCATATTAGGATAAACTAAAAATGCATTAATTTAATTACGGTACGTTTGATCGATCTGAAATTTTGATACGATGCATTGTTAGGTGAGACGGGTCCGTGTGCCAAATTTCATCTTGATCGGATCACGGGAAGTGGGTCATTTTTTACTTCTGTTTTTCCGCCCGCCCGCCCATGAGATGATGACAGACAGACAGAGAGAGACGCCGGTGAAGTTAATATAAGGGATTTAAAAATAACCCACTTCCCGTGATGCTATCGAGCTGAAATTTTGCACATAGACTTTTGTCACCTAAAAATGCATTCTTTCAAAATTTCAGACCGCTCGAATGTACCGTAATTAAATTAATTAATGTTTAGTTTATCTATATGTATCTCTATGTAGCATGTAGATTTTTGTGCTAGACTGTCGCGCGGTGCGTATTATATTGAACAACCTTTTTAATATTTTCCTGTCGCGCGCTGCGGTGCTTATTATATTGAACATACCTTTTTTTAATATATTCCCGATCAGTAAATGTTATTTTATTCTATCGCGCGGTGCGTATTATGTTAAACATAATCAATACTTTTAGTTATGTCTCATATATAAGGGATTTATAGTCAAAAACTTTGTTTTTACGGGTTTGTTTAATTTAATGGTTGCAATAAAGCGAGGCTTACAACAATTTAGACCAAACATTTTACCATCCCAAAACAAATATGCAGACATCGTACCATTGCATGAGAAAATATGCAGACATCATACCATCTCATATGAAAGTGGACAGACACCATTCCATCTTATGAGAAAATAGGCAGACAGCATATCATCTTATGAGAAAATAGATATAAGTTTTCCAGATAAAACAGACCTAATATCACTCTAGACTCTAAACAGACGTCACACCATTTTCAAGACAAATAAAACAGACAAACAATCTCCAGACTAACAAAGCAGACATACAATCTCCAAACAAAAAAAACAGACGCTATACTATGTAAATAGACGTACACCTGTGGAAACAACAAAACATTGACCAACCGTAATTTAAGGCTCGACTCACGATTCTCAATTTTGGTCTCGGTTGGTCCAACAATTCTCACGTGTTGATTTAACGGGCACAAGGACTCTCACATGTGGATTTAACGGGGAACAAGGACTCTCACATGTGGATTTAACGGGGCATAAGGACTCCCACATGTGGATTTAACATGGCTCAGATATTCTCACATCAGGAGTTTTGTTAGGCTTAATGCTTCTCACATGTATATTTAGTGAGACTTAATGATTCTCACCTGAATAGTTAGTAGGGGTGTACCGGATTCAATTTTTAAAAAATCCGGCTGGATTCAGACTTTTTGGATTTATGAAGTGAGATCCGGCCGTAGCGTAGAGCCGGAGCCAGATTTACAACAACAAAAAATAATTAAAAAAATAACGTACTAAATCACTTGACTTAGGTGAGTGGAGTCACTCGACTTTTCATTACTGCAGTTCATTACTATAGACATGACAATGATGACATATACTCATATTGAATTATTGAAATGGAAAATAATTACATTAGAATAAGTAATATTATGTTCCATAAGTTCAAGGTGAAACATAAGACAAAAGCCCATAATGTTAATTTAGTAATTTTAATTTTTAGTTTTCAGTTTCAGTTTTCAGTTTTCACATTGTTTTCGGTTAGCCAATTTGTAGCTCAGTTACAACTCGCAACAACAGTGACAGTTTATAGTTACTGCGCCAATTGTTAACTGAATGGTAGCAACTGATGCACTCACACCTCAAGTATCGCGCGGTTTACATTTATTAAGACATGCTACGCATGCGCGATCAATGTTCCCTCTAAGGTTCGTTGTTCCTTGGGCAAAGTAAAAAATCTCGTGTGCAAAGTTGCACAGAAACCATTCTTTGAGCTATATTTTACAAAATTTACTACGCGAAAATTCTAAACTGCTGCGCGGCGACGGTCAGATATCTGCGCGGCAGCGCAGCTTAAAGGGATCATTGCAGTGGCGTAGCTAGGGTCATATGCGCCCGGGGACATGACACAAAATCGGCGCCCCTTGTCGGACCGAAAGGTTCTGGGGGCTCATTGAGCCCCTAAGAAAAATTTGAAATTGTTCTGTTTATATAGTTCATTTTCGAAGCTTCTCGTATTTTAATGAAATAGAATACAGACTAATAATTCTCTATACAATTGTAAACAATTTATTTGAAAAAAAAATACTCTACTAATTATAATTATACGATTAGACATAGTCTACAAAAAATTGATTCTCCTTGATTTAATTTGATTGTCGCAAACTCGTCAATCAAGTTGTCAAAATTAATATTCTCAAGTGTTTTTCTTTCGATGCTAAGGAGTGCAAGATCACTGGGACTATCTTTTCCAATTGAAGCACGTAAATAAGACAAAATAAGCTTCAGTTTGCTGAAGGACCACTCACAGCTTTCAGTTGAAACAGCAATTGTTAGAAGTATTTGAAGTGAAATGCGCTTGACTCGGAAATACGTCATCTCCAAATGAAACAATAAAACCAAGAACATCCAAAGGAGTTTCCGGTAGAACTTCAGTCCGGGTACTGAGAAGCATTTTTCAGTC
Source organism: Ampullaceana balthica (assembly GCA_944989445.1). Taxonomy (NCBI): domain Eukaryota; kingdom Metazoa; phylum Mollusca; class Gastropoda; family Lymnaeidae; genus Ampullaceana; species Ampullaceana balthica. The sequence goes on from CALYLW010000343.1 coordinate 24,737, forward strand.
TCTGATTTATGTGCACAAGTCATGACCATTGACGTCAGTGTCGTATAAATTAGCAAAATCTAAGCAATTTTAACGAAGTGCATCGACTTTTGTCTCAGCAAGAAGAGTTTTGACGTCTTGTAAGAATCCAAATTTGTTGTTTAGATTTTTTTAGACGTATAAACCGTATTGGTATCTCATGTTGGAGTCTATCAATTACGATGTTCATATCACGTGCAATTCTTCTTCTGCAGAAAGTCCTGCATCTCTTGTTAACTCTCCAGGCATCCTCCAATGTCGTCTAATCCTTCTGTCAAACTCGATTCCAAAAGTTGTGCATCTTCCTTTCCATTATCTACCGCAACCTGGCTCAAATTATCACGAATGTTGACAATTTCTTTCTCAAGCGATTCAAGATCAGATGCTGCTTCCTTGAAGTTCGCAGTAGGATTCTGCAACCATTTCTGGACACGATCAATTTCCCCAAGTATAATGTTCCAGAAGTTTAACAAAACTAGGAATTTAAAGTTTAATATACCTGCCAGCAAAGTTTTTGCATCACTTCTAAAGTCAATCGTCATATTTGTATGTTTTGAGAATTTTTCTAACAGCTCTACCAGTTCATCTAGTGAAATCTAGTCCTTCATAAATTGCTTTAACAGCTTCTGATCGTGCACTCCAACGTGTTTCAGACTTCCTCTTCACTGTGATTGGCACAACTCTTTTTAATTCTTCCAAACGAGTTGTTGAACGAGAGAAAACAAAAATGTATACTTTCAACTGTTCCAAAAACATGATAACAACTGGATCCTGTTTAGCTGAGTGTACTCTTGGTAAGTTTAAGCTGTGGTTATCACAGCTGATGAACAATGCTCTGTGATTTCTGGCACATATTCGGTGTTAAAGGCCGGATATATGCCCAGTCATTACAGCAGCATTGTCATAACATTGTGACCGATAGTCGGCTAGAGGTATGTTATTAGATTCTAGTTTCTCCACGATAACTCTTTCAATGCTTGCTGCGTCTTTGGAATGTATCTGGATAAAACCTAAAAATGATTCTTTGATGGTTTCTTTTTTTAGTTTTAAAATCCACATCCACAAATCTGATGACTTGAGAAAGCTATTCCCGGCGTCTTAGATCGGGTTTTGAGTCAAGTAAGATACCGTAGTACTTTTTTTTTCTGATTTCACTCAACGGCTGATTCCTTACAGTGGATGTAAGTAAGTGGATACATTCATTATGGATTTCCTGTATAAATAAGATACTGAACCTTGATTTTCTCGGGAATCTTGTAAGTGCTTTTCTAACAGTGGATCATACTGATCAAGTTTGATCACAGAGAGACAGGAAAGAGAGGCGGTGTCTGATGCTTCATATAAAAGGTATCCAACTTGTTTTGACATACCCACACAATCCCCTTAGAGGAGAGACGTTCTGTAAGCCAGTGGTTCTCAGCCTTTTGAGATTCAAGGACCACTTGAAAAATGTGTGTCTTAGCTACGGACCACTACTAAAAATTATGCTACTGCTGAGCTGGAAAGTTAAATATAATTATACTGTGTATATCGTATCTGTTGCACACGCTCCTTCTATACAGAAGATTATTGCTAGCTATAAGTAGTACACATGTTAGTTAGTAAAACTATACTAATATGCTACGTTTTGCGTGCTCGAAAAACAATATTGTAATGGCTTTCTTTTGTAAAAAACTAATGTCATTTAATTTAGTCTCATAGTCTTCTTATTTAATTCTACTTGCTATCTATACAAAAAAACTTTAAGTCATAATCAGTAGTTTTGTATTAAAAAGACTGCTATATTAGTTTATTTAGTTCGAACGATGTTTTGGTTTTATTGTAAGCAATGCAGAAAATCCACTTTCACAAAGTTGCAAAGGGTAAAATTATTTTAAAAGCTATCTGAGACAGTTCGGAGTACTCCAAAATTTCATTAAGACCACTTTCTGATGCAACATATTCAAAGTGGTATCGCTAGTCAGTTCAATGAATTGGTTTAATTTCGATGTTGGTAATTTTATTTGATTAGACAATGTGTGCGAGATTAGGACTGGAAACCCACGAAAAACCACTGAACGTTAAAAATCACCAAAGTAGAATTAAAATTGGCCCTGCATTGATCGAATATGACCAGAAATCAAATTTGTCAACAGTTGTTTATTTATTTCAACATTTTCTGGTTTCTCGGTGATTTCCTATAATTGATCAAACATCTCAAAGTTACCTTGAAATGATCTTCTTTTCCAAAGATCAAGCTTTTTCGTAAAAGCAGACACTTTATCACTGAGAGTAATATAATGTGTCTGTGTTAAGGTCTCATTCGTTGGTGGATTATTGTTTGCTCTCCGCTACACACAACACTCAAGAGATGACACAAGTCGGTATAACAATGCAATGTTTATTCTGCTATGTACAACTGTACAACTGGCTGTCTTGCCTTGACATCAAATACATCTATATATAACTGGCTGTATGCTCAAGCATGCCCTCGGTCCGACTCGACCATCCTGGGCCCATGCTCAAGTCCTCTTCAGATCTACGTAAATACACAAAGCGTTTAAGTCCCCTCGGTCCTAGCCTGACCGCTTCTGGGCGACATTAAACCTCAGCTCTCTGTGTTACTGCAACCCTGCAACTCCCCGGTCTATCCTGACCGGTCTGACCGCACAACACTATGCGAACTACACAGCTTTCTGCCACACCCCGCACTCATCTCGACTACTCTCTTATATACCCCCCAACTGGTCTCAACTGACCCCTGGCGTGTCCTCTGGTCGTCCCTGACATATCCCGTGTGACCAGAAGTTCACTCAGCCATCCTAGACATTATTCCCGTGATAGGAGTTCATACCCGTAAACAACGCCTTGACCCGACTCCAACACTGGCTCACAACAATCTCACAACAATCATTCGCAACAATCATTCGCAGTGATTCTCATACCCTGACAGTCTGCTTTCCTTGCCGAGTTGAGTTAAGTTTATTGAGTTCTTCAAAAGTTTCAGCCAAATAAGCCAGAACAGCCACCCATAAGCTATGGTTCAAATGATCAACAAGCTTTGAGGTTTTTTCTACAAGAAACTCTCTTGCGTCATCACGTAATTCAAACAGTCTGATAAGCAGCAAATTTCAGTATACATCAGTAACTGTTAATGTTCAAGATTCATATTCGAACATAAGAAAGCAAAGAAATGAGAATTTAATAGACGAGCCTTGATAAAATTTAAAAACTATTTAGCCCAGATCAAAAATATATTTTAAGTCAGCCTTAATTCTTTTACTCGTTAGTCGTACATGATGAATCATACAGTGCATAAATTTCATGCTTTGCTTGCGGACCACCTGGCACATCTTCGCGGACAACTAGTTGTCCACCGACCACAGGTTGAGAACTACTGCTTTAAGCCACTCCTTTTTCTTGTCTTGATCATTTTGGTTGCTTTTAGTATCGTCTCTGTCTGTTCTATTAATAGAATCGTCTTTGTCTCTTACTGCTCCCCTACTCTCACTCCCAGTCTCTCCCAGTTTTTTTTAAATCGCCATCAGCAATCCTACATTGTGGGTGTGTCATTTATTTATGAGTAGAATGGGGCCCCGTAACTCTCAATGGGGGCGACAAAATCATGCTTGCCAACTGATTTGTAATGAATATATTTTCGGAGCTCCAAAATTCAAACTTGCAAACGTATTTGAGATACATTAGTTTACATCAAAACACAATTAAATAATGAGTTTTAATACTCATTTTGGCGCCCCTTAACGTGGCGCCCGGGGACATATGTCCCCCCCTGCCCCCCCTCGCTACGCCACTGGATCATTGTGTAGCATAATGTGCCATTTTGACTCATACGGGTCGTCCATAAATGGCGTCACGCACCTAAAAAAGGGGGAGAGGGGAGGGGTCACACATTCGTGATGATGTCTGACGAGGCGGGGGAGGGGGTGGTGTTGTTTTAAACAACTGTGACGTCACATCAAAACACGCAACTTTAAATAAAATTTCAAATTAAATCTTTGATTGGTAACAATTGATTGAATGACGTCTTAAATGGCTTTTCGCGTGTTACAGTGTTACTATATAAGTGTTACAGTGTTACTATATAAGTGTTACAGTGTTACTATATAAGTGTTACAGTGTTACTATATAAGTGTTACAGTGTTACTATATAAGTGTTACAGTGTTACTATATAAGAGTGCAGTTTTAAACTTAACTAAAAGCATACTTAAATAACATAAAGTGATTTGAAAATGTTCATTTTCAAAAAAGAAATATGGCTCTTATTGGGGGTGGGGGAGGGGAGACATTTTATGACGTCATATTTTAGGGGGGAGGCTAACTTTTTGTGACGACGTGTGTCGGGGAGGGGGGGGGCGTATGGTCGGCCAAAATCGCCTGCCTCATGAAGTAATGCACCATTAAAATTCAAAATAAGTGTGTGTGTTATGTGTTTTTTGTTTGGTTTAAATTCTTATTTACATCAGCCAGAAATAGTAAACTGGAAGTGCTACTGTGCTATTGCCAAATCCGGTCCAAATCGGGAAAAGTTGGACCGGAGCCAGATTTGTAAAAAAGAAGGCTGATTTCTGATTTACCGGAGTCGAAATCTGGTACACCCCTAGAATTTAGTGATCCTAATGTCCGCCTGTGTATTTAGTGAGGCCTAGTGATTCTCACCTGTAGCGTTTCACCATTAAATCCTCTTCTGGGTTGGTGGGCGGCCATGTTGTCAGGAAGAATTCTGTGGTGAAGAAGAAAGCCGCGGCTTGAGGGTATTTGGTCAGGTGATCCTGTTCAATAAAACAAACCAATAAATGTAGATTGAGTGGTGAGAAAATCATGTCTGTTGTATGTTTTAGACAAGTCGTCACGCAGGTAACTCGCTATTAAAATAAATTGTAAGTCCAATCTGCCCCTCTAAATAACTTTTATGTTTTTACTTTTATTTCTTCACCTAAATCACGGCCACGGAAGACATCCAACTTACCTGAAGTAATGTCTTCAGCGTGACTTGTTTCCTTGGTATAATCATCTCGTCCAAGTCATGACTGATGACGTAATCATATCCTCCCATTCGTTGTCTGCACTCCAGCACGGGCATGGTTTCGTCGTGGTTAAACTGGGGCGTGTGTTTAACTGCTTCGGTCAATGACCTGTTCTTTGGCAGTCCTGGCAGCTCGTAAGGCTGCAGGTCCAAGAGTCCCAGGTCTTGGTAATACTTAAAAACACGAGAGACATTCTCTGAGGTGTCCAAGTCGAAGATCAAAATTTTGTCAACACCGAGCAGGCGTTGAATCTCAAACCATTCGATGACCTTCTCGGGGTCAAGGCCACGACCGTGGGAGATCTTTCCACAGAGGGCGATACCACCGGGATGCCGAGGGGAGTAAAGGATTGTGACATAGTCTCTTGGATCTGTTGGGCATGCCGAGGAGGTAGCAAGAGCAACTTTTTGTGGTAGACTTGAAGAGTTGAGGATGGTACAGCTATACTGTCGGGATATGTACACATTCGTTGCCTGGCCAGTATTGAAATGGACAGTGGTCGGAGTGACCAATGGTGTCTGGACGTCTTTGAACACGATACAACACGTGTACTTCTCATTAGTGGCGTCTAGACTTGTTATAACAATTTTCATATTGTAGCTACTGACATTCATGTCCTGAATGTTACTGTCCAAGTTAACAATGGCTGAATACATGTAGTGCTCAACATCTCGGACTTTAGTAAAATATTTAATGTCCGGTTCGTTATCATCCTGGCTTGATTTTTCTTGTCTTGATATACAATTGGGTGATAAAACTTGGTCCCTGCTTCCTGTGGACTTCGAGAATAGATATCTCTTTATGGTAAAAAAAAATCACGTGATGAAATACACGCAAATATTTAAAACTAGTGTATCACCGTCAAAAATGACGGAAATTTTCAAAATAAATACATTTCAGCTGAAATCTAGTAATTTTGAAAAAAAAACATCAGAATAAAAAATAATGTAATACAGAACATTCATTTCTTTTATTTATTTTTATTTTATTCATTAATTTCCCTATTGAACAATTTTTATGAGGCCGTTCCAAAAGGGTTCTTTTTTGGTGCAGTAATTTGGTGCGCTGCTTTCTAAAATAATAGCGTCACGGACATACATGACAGACAGACATGACAGAGATTGCAAATCAATATACATAATTTGCAATCTGTCACGTTTGTAGTGTCTGCCCGTGAAGCTACTAATTTTAGAAAGCAGCGCACCAAATTACTGCACCAATGAATCAAAAGGTGTGCAAATTAAAGATACGCTGTAAAAAAATAGTATTTGAAGTCATTGTTTTAGCTCATATTTTAATTTTGGAAAAGGGAACAATGTAAAAAGAGGATTTGATGATGGTTAATTATAAAATAAAAAAACAAAGGGGGCCCCATAGGTGCCCTACAACCCATGTTATAAAATACTTTGTGTACATTTTAGAAAGTTTAATATTTCGTATTTATCAAACAAGGACAAGTTCCGACCTTTTTCAATAGGCGCCCTAAAAAAAGTGCAGTTTTCAAAATAAATAGATTTCAGCTGAAAACATCCGTATTTTTTAACGGGTGATACGCTAGTTATGTATATTGATGATATTTTATGTCTGATGACTTCGGGTTTCAATCGTTCAAGAAAACAACCCACTTCTTTAGTTAAATAAGTGACTTCCCTTTGCCAGACACCAGTACAAGTTGTATTAATAAGACTCCACCATTAGTGGTATTCCCCAGACCACATTCCTAGTATTCCCCTGTACTAGTTGTTTTCCCCAGACCCCAGTACAATGTGTATTCCCCAGGACTAGTTGTATTCCCCAGTACAATTTGTATTCCCCAGTACTAGTTGTATTCCCCAGTACAATTTGTATTCCCCAGTACTAGTTGTATTCCCCAGTACTAGTTGTGTTCCCCAAACCCCATTACTAGTTGCATTAACCAGACCTACTTTCGTATGAAGATGTGACGATATGCAAATCAAGACTACGGCAAAGGCAGACAATCCCATGAGTTGTCTTTTCCAAAGGTTGAGTTTTTTACCGGCTGCTTGCAACAGTCCCCAGCTGCCATACAGACGACCTTGTGGCATCTTTTACGTAAAGATTTTGAGCCAATGGTCTACGAAAAGAGGAGAGAACTTTTGATAAATATGTACAAAGTAAAACTGATGAAAAAATATGATGTAATAGTCATAGTATCTGCAATTGTTTATTTTTTTTTGGGGGGGGCATTAAATATTAATGTTAACATCCGAGAGTATGTTACAGCAGCTGTCAATATGTTACAGCAGCTGTCAATATGTTACAGCAGCTGTCAAGTATACTATTTTTGGTGGAAGTGACGTCATTATTGCAGGCAGGGACATTCGTTTCAGGGAAATGTAAGTATGACAAGCCAAGGTGACCAATGGTCAGACAAGCCAAGGTGACCAATGGTCAGACAAGCCAAGGTGACCAATGGTCAGACAAGCCAAGGTGACCAATGGTCAGACAAGCCAAGGTGACCAATGGTCAGACAAGCCAAGGTGACCAATGTTCAGACAAGCCAAGGTGACCAATGGTCAGACAAGCCAAGGTGACCAATGGTCAGACAAGCCAAGGTGACCAATGGTCAGACAAGCCAAGGTGACCAATGGTCAGACAATCCAAGGTGACCAATGGTCAGACAAGCCAAGGTGACCAATGGTCAGACAAGCAAAGGTGACCAATGGTCAGACAAGCCAAGGTGACCAATGGTCAGACAAGCAAAGGTGACCAATGGTCAGACAAGCAAAGGTGACCAATGGTTAAAACCTCAACTTAAAAAAGTCAGTGAGTCTAGGCTACTGTAGATCATTAGTCACACCAAAGGCCAATGGTCGATTTGGAGATATTACTTTAACTTGCTACATGAAGCAAAAATAAATAATTAAACACTAAAAATGCTAATAACCATTTTCTACTGGAAACAAAAAGATACATTCAATATCACTGGATTGCAAATACTTAGCGATATTTGATAAACTAAATTTTAATTTTATTTCAAGCAAAAGCATTTTTGAATTTTTTCGTTAAGTTCCCATGATTATCTTTGTTTTGCTTTTTATCAATAGTAAATAAATATTGTGAGAATAGTAGACACAAAGCACATGAAACTGGAATATGACGATTTTACAATTAGAACGCGAATGTGGTACATTACATCGACATTCTCCATCACCCAAACAAGAGAAAGTCTCTGACGAGTGGCTGACGAGGTTCAAACAAACCCACACCTTCATCCAAGGGGGTCAAAGAAGAAATTCGTTTGGTTGTACATTTGTGATCAGCAAAAAGTTGAGGTACAATTTGTTGGAAGTGTGAAGAAAACGTCAGAAAATGAAGATAAATCACTCTGAAGGACATGCAATATATGACATTTTGACACATATCCTCCAAAACCTGGATTTTTAATCTTAAGACAAAATGCAAGTATACGGATGATACAAATTTACAAAGAATACAAATATGCATTATTATAAATATACAGAAAATACAAAATAAATACAATACAAATATATAGAAAATTTTAAAAATTAAAAAATACAAATATATACAGGAAACACAAATACAGACAATACAAAAATACAGACAATACAAAAATACAGACAATACAAAAATACAGACAATACAAAAATACAGACAATACAAAAATACAGACAATACAAAAATACAGACAATACAAAAATACAGAAAATACAAAAATACAGACAATACACAAATAAAGACAATGCAAAAATACAGACAATGCAAAAATACAGACAATACAAAAATACAGACAATACAAAAATACAGACAATACAAAAATACAGACAATACAAAAATACAGACAATACAAAAATACAGACAATACAAAAATACAGACAATACAAAAATACAGACAATGCAAAAAGACAGACAATACAAAAATACAGACAATAAAAAAATACAGACAATACAAAAATACAGACAATACAAAAATACAGACAATACAATTATGCATTTAAGGCGTTGAATTGTTTCAGATGAACAAATTATCCAATCCAATGAAATTTAAAAATAAGTTCTCCTTTTTAAATCCCGTATATTAACTTCACCGCCGTCTCTCTCTGTCTTGGGCACCGCGGAAAATTAGAAGTCAAAATTGACCCACTTTCCGTCATGCCATCGAGCTGAAATTTGGCACACAGATCCGTGTCGCCTAACAATGCATCGTCTCAAAAATTCAGATCGATCGAACGTACAGTTATTAAATTAATGCATGTTTAGTTTATCAGTATAAACTATATGTAGCGGTCGCTATCGTTTACATTTTACGGGCCAGCCAGAGGTGAACACATCTCGTGTTTTAACCAGGTATACCGGCATGCTTTTGTTTACATTTTGCTTGTCACGCTGAGCTCGGTCCAGCGATCGGTGACAAGACCGTTCCCCTCTCCCACCCCCCACCCGGGTTAAAAGCAAAGGGGAGTTAAGACAGATTCAGTCTGTAAATATTTGTCGCGTTTGAACATAATCAATACTTTTCGTTATGTCTCATATATAAGGGATTTATAGTCAAAAACTTTGTTTTTACGGGGTTGTTTTATTAAATCCCTTATATTAACTTCACCGCCGTCTCTGTCTTGGGCGGGCACCGCGGAAAAACAGAAGTCAAAAATGTCCCACTTCCAGTGAAGCCATCGAGCTGAAATTTGGCACACGGACCTTGTCACCTAACAATGCATCGATCGAACGTACTGTAATTAAATTAATGCATTTTTAGTTTATCTATATAAAACTATATGCAGAAGTCGCTATTGTTTACATTTTACGGGTCAATTGACTTCACGCCAGCCAGAGGTGAACACATCTCGTGTTTTAACCAGGTGTACCGGCATGCTTTTGTTTACATTTGGCGTGTCACGCTGAGCTCGGTCCAGCGATCGGTGACCAGACCTTTCCCCCCTCCCCCCCACCCCCAGCCGGGGAGTTAAGACAGATTCAGTCTGTAAATGTTTGTCGCGTTTGAACATAATCAATACCGTTAGTTATGTCTCATATATAAGGGATTTATAGTCAAAAACTTTGTTTTTACGGGTTTGTTTTATTAATCTTTGACTTTGCTCACCTTTATTTAAACCGACAATTTTCTAGCCAAACAAAACTACAATTTGAATTTCGTCACGTTTTGTTAGTGGTCCAAGTTTTTATTTGATTCTGATCTTTGTGCACTCGTGTTTCTGTGCACTATGATTCAAACTAGTCATGTCTAATGGATCATGGTTCGGTGCTAGATTACCTAGAAATCTCGATCTCTTACGTGACGTTGCCCAGCACTCGGCGCCGAAAGTAAAGAGTCAAGATTGTCTTGAAAGGGCGGGGGGGGGGTATAAAACACTAGAACTCATGCATCCTAACCTTGAATAAATAATTGAACAACCCCCCTACCCCCCATCTCCGTCTTGTGTATTGGATTTAATTGATTCGTCAGGACAACTAATTCTGTTTGGTACATTGAGAAAACAGTCATAAGATGTTGTTGTTGACACAGCTATAGACATAAGATGTTGTTGTTGACACAGCTATAGACATAAGATGTTGTTGTTGACACAGCTATAGACATAAGATGTTGTTGTTGACACAGCTATAGACATAAGATGTTGTTGTTGACACAGCTATAGACATAAGATGTTGTTGTTGACACAGCTATAGACATAAGATGTTGTTGTTGTTGACACAGCTATAGACATAAGATGTTGTTGTTGTTGACACAGCTATAGACATAAGATGTTGTTGTTGACACAGCTATAGACATAAGATGTTGTTGTTGACACAGCTATAGACATAAGATGTTGTTGTTGACACAGCTATAGACATAAGATGTTGTTGTTGACACAGCTATAGACATAAGATGTTGTTGTTGACACAGCTATAGACATAAGATGTTGTTGTTGTTGACACAGCTATAGACATGAGATGTTGTTGTTGTTGACACAGCTATAGACATAAGATGTTGTTGTTGTTGACACAGCTATAGACATGAGATGTTGTTGTTGTTGACACAGCTATAGACATAAGATGTTGTTGTTGAAACAGCTATAGACATAAGATGTTGTTGTTGACACAGCTATAGACATAAGATGTTGTTGTTGACACAGCTATAGACATAAGATGTTGTTGTTGACACAGCTATAGACATAAGATGTTGTTGTTGACACAGCTATAGACATAAGATGTTGTTGTTGACACAGCTATAGACATAAGATGTTGTTGTTGACACAGCTATAGACATAAGATGTTGTTGTTGACACAGCTATAGACATAAGATGTTGTTGTTGACACAGCTATAGACATAAGATGTTGTTGTTGACACAGCTATAGACATAAGATGTTGTTGTTGACACAGCTATAGACATAAGATGTTGTTGTTGACACAGCTATAGACATAAGATGTTGTTGTTGACACAGCTATAGACATAAGATGTTGTTGTTGACACAGCTATAGACATAAGATGTTGTTGTTGACACAGCTATAGACATAAGATGTTGTTGTTGACACAGCTATAGACATAAGATGTTGTTGTTGACACAGCTATAGACATAAGATGTTGTTGTTGACACAGCTATAGACATAAGATGTTGTTGTTGACACAGCTATAGACATAAGATGTTGTTGTTGACACAGCTATAGACATAAGATGTTGTTGTTGTTGACACAGCTATAGACATGAGATGTTGTTGTTGTTGACACAGCTATAGACATAAGATGTTGTTGTTGACACAGCTATAGACATAAGATGTTGTTGTTGACACAGCTATAGACATAAGATGTTGTTGTTGACACAGCTATAGACATAAGATGTTGTTGTTGACACAGCTATAGACATAAGATGTTGTTGTTGACACAGCTATAGACATAAGATGTTGTTGTTGACACAGCTATAGACATAAGATGTTGTTGTTGACACAGCTATAGACATAAGATGTTGTTGTTGACACAGCTATAGACATAAGATGTTGTTGTTGTTGACACAGCTATAGACATAAGATGTTGTTGTTGACACAGCTATAGACATAAGATGTTGTTGTTGACACAGCTATAGACATAAGATGTTGTTGTTGACACAGCTATAGACATAAGATGTTGTTGTTGACACAGCTATAGACATAAGATGTTGTTGTTGACACAGCTATAGACATAAGATGTTGTTGTTGTTGACACAGCTATAGACATGAGATGTTGTTGTTGTTGACACAGCTATAGACATAAGATGTTGTTGTTGAAACATCTATAGACATAAGATGTTGTTGTTGACACATCTATAGACATAAGATGTTGTTGTTGACACAGCTATAGACATAAGATGTTGTTGTTGACACAGCTATAGACATAAGATGTTGTTGTTGACACAGCTATAGACATAAGATGTTGTTGTTGACACAGTTATAGACATAAGATGTTGTTGTTGACACAGCTATAGACATAAGATGTTGTTGTTGACACATCTATAGACATAAGATGTTGTTGTTGACACATCTATAGACATAAGATGTTGTTGTTTACACATCTATAGACATAAGATGTTGTTGTTGACACAGCTATAGACATAAGATGTTGTTGTTGTTGACACATCTATAGACATAAGATGTTGTTGTTGACACAGCTATAGACATAAGATGTTGTTGTTGACACAGCTATAGACATAAGATGTTGTTGTTGACACAGCTATAGACATAAGATGTTGTTGTTGTTGACACAGCTATAGACATAAGATGTTGTTGTTGACACAGCTATAGACATAAGATGTTGTTGTTGACACATCTATAGACATAAGATGTTGTTGTTGACACAGTTATAGACATAAGATGTTGTTGTTGACACATCTATAGACATAAGATGTTGTTGTTGACACAACTCGTCATGTACGCGGGTCATGAAGCCAACAAACACCACATCTTCTGCCTACAGAAGGAACGACCACGAACGAAGAGCAGAATTGGTTTAAACAAGTCCTGACATAAACGGTACACTCACCGTAAACTAACTCTGAATGTCATTTGTACAGCTGTACGTACACCCGGCTAAGGGTATGGGGGTGGGGATTGCTGGGGGGTGCGGGGACATGTCTTTGTTGTATTAAGTCTCTTGCAATGATCCCAGATATGTCATGTCCAGTAGCAGTAGCTACACGCGTCGTTCAATATACACCAGAACGTTCATGGCTGCGACTGTTTGGCGTTGCTAAGTTGCTGATACCTGGGTAATCCGACACGATAATCTCAGGTCGTCGTGACCCTGGCACAAATAGACGGGCAATAACACGTACACACTTGATATGCTAGTTGACCAATGCACATACACAGTTGATGTGCTAGTTGACCAATGCACATACACAGTTTATGTGTTAGTTGACCAATGCACATACACAGTTGATGTGCTAGTTGACCAATGCACAGACACAGTTGATGTGCTAGTTGACCAATGCACATACACAGTTGATGTGCTAGTTGACCAATGAACATACACAGTTTATTCCTAGTTGACCAATGCAAATACGCAGTTGATGTGCTAGTTGACTGGGACACAGTTGATAAGCTAGTGACCAATGCACATACACAGCTGATGTGCTAGTTTATATAAAAATGTATACTGTTTTAGGATTACCTTAGCACAAGATGTATCTATATAGATATAAAGTAAACTACTCAGACATTACCTTAGCACAAGATGTATCTATATAGATATAAAGAAAACTACTCAGACATTACCTTAGCACAAGATGTATCTATATAGATATAAAGTAAACTACTCAGACATTACCTTAGCACAAGATGTATCTATATAGATATAAAGTAAACTACTCAGACATTACCTTAGCACAAGATGTATCTATATAGATATAAAGTAAACTACTCAGACATTACCTTAGCACAAGATGTATCTATATAGATATAAAGTAAACTACTCAGACATTACTTTAGCACAAGATGTATCTATATAGATATAAAGTAAACTACTCAGACATTACTTTAGCACAAGATGTATCTATATATATATAAAGTAAACTACTCAGACATTACTTTAGCACAAGATGTATCTATATAGATATAAAGTAAACTACTCAGACATTACCTTAGCACAAGATGTATCTATATAGATATAAAGTAAACTACTCAGACATTACTTTAGCACAAGATGTATCTATATAGATATAAAGTAAACTACTCAGACATTACTTTAGCACAAGATGTATCTATATAGATATAAAGTAAACTACTCAGACATTACTTTAGCACAAGATGTATCTATATAGATATAAAGTAAACTACTCAGACATTACCTTAGCACAAGATGTATCTATATAGATATAAAGTAAACTACTCAGACATTACCTTAGCACAAGATGTATCTATATAGATATAAAGTAAACTACTCAGACATTACTTTAGCACATGATGTATCTATATAGATATAAAGTAAACTACTCAGACATTACCTTAGCACAAGATGTATCTATATAGATATAAAGTAAACTACTCAGACATTACTTTAGCACAAGATGTATCTATATAGATATAAAGTAAACTACTCAGACATTACCTTAGCACAAGATGTATCTATATAGATATAAAGTAAACTACTCAGACATTACTTTAGCACAAGATGTATCTATATAGATATAAAGTAAACTACTCAGACATTACTTTAGCACAAGATGTATCTATATAGATATAAAGTAAACTACTCAGACATTACTTTAGCACAAGATGTATCTATATAGATATAAAGTAAACTACTCAGACATTACCTTAGCACAAGATGTATCTATATAGATATAAAGTAAACTACTCAGACATTACTTTAGCACAAGATGTATCTATATAGATATAAAGTAAACTACTCAGACATTACCTTAGCACAAGATGTATCTATATAGATATAAAGTAAACTACTCAGACATTACCTTAGCACAAGGTGTATCTATATAGATATAAAGTAAACTACTCAGACATTACTTTAGCACAAGATGTATCTATATAGATATAAAGTAAACTACTCAGACATTACCTTAGCACAAGATGTATCTATATAGATATAAAGTAAACTACTCAGACATTACTTTAGCACAAGATGTATCTATATAGATATAAAGTAAACTACTCAGACATTACCTTAGCACAAGATGTATCTATATAGATATAAAGTAAACTACTCAGACATTACCTTAGCACAAGATGTATCTATATAGATATAAAGTAAACTACTCAGACATTACTTTAGCACAAGATGTATCTATATAGATATAAAGTAAACTACTCAGACATTACCTTAGCACAAGATGTATCTATATAGATATAAAGTAAACTACTCAGACATTACTTTAGCACAAGATGTATCTATATAGATATAAAGTAAACTACTCAGACATTACCTTAGCACAAGATGTATCTATATAGATATAAAGTAAACTACTCAGACATTACTTTAGCACAAGATGTATCTATATAGATATAAAGTAAACTACTCAGACATTACTTTAGCACAAGATGTATCTATATAGATATAAAGTAAACTACTCAGACATTACCTTAGCACAAGATGTATCTATATAGATATAAAGTAAACTACTCAGACATTACTTTAGCACAAGATGTATCTATATAGATATAAAGTAAACTACTCAGACATTACTTTAGCACAAGATGTATCTATATAGATATAAAGTAAACTACTCAGACATTACCTTAGCACAAGATGTATCTATATAGATATAAAGTAAACTACTCAGACATTACTTTAGCACGTGCCTGTCTCTATATATAAATGTTTACTTCGGCTTTTAACGCCATCCTTCCGTCTCGCGAGACGATGGTGCATAACCGTTGAGTTACTACTGCTATCTACAGGTAAATGAAGATCTTAGCAGTAAAAACATTTTGTTATGTTGAAATCATGGTGTTTCTGTTAAAGGTAACGACATTAGTACACAACAGAATGTGACCTTTGTCGTGTCCATTAGTGCATAACAGAAAGTGACCATTGGCGTGTCCATTAGTGCATAACAAAAAGTGACCATTGGCGTGTCCATTAGTACCAAAGAAAGAGTGACCATTGTAGTGTCCATTAGTACCAAGCAAAAAGTGACCATTGTAGTGTCCATTAGTACCAAACAAAAAGTGACCATTGTAGTGTCCATTAGTACCAAACAAAGAGTGATCATTGTAGTGTCCATTAGTACCAAGCAAAAAGTGACCATTGTAGTGTCCATTAGTACCAAACAAAAAGTGACCATTGTAGTGTCCATTAGTACCAAGCAAAAAGTGACCATTGTAGTGTCCATTAGTACCAAACAAAAAGTGACCATTGTAGTGTCGATTAGTACCAAACAAAGAGAGACCATTGGCGTGTCCATTAGTACCAAACAAAAAGTGACCATTGTAGTGTCCATTAGTACCAAACAAAGAGTGACCATTGTAGTGTCCATTAGTACCAAGCAAAAAGTGACCATTGTAGTGTCCATTAGTACCAAGCAAAAAGTGACCATTGTAGTGTCCATTAGTACCAAACAAAAAGTGACCATTGTAGTGTCGATTAGTACCAAACAAAGATTGACCATTGGCGTGTCCATTAGTACCAAACAAAAAGTGACCATTGTAGTGTCCATTAGTACCAAACAAAGAGTGACCATTGGCATGTCCATTAGTACCAAACAAAAAGTGACCATTGTAGTGTCCATTAGTACCAAACAAAAAGTGACCATTGTAGTGTCCATTAGTACCAAAAGTCTGGTCACCGATCGTTTTACCGAGCTCAGCATGACACGTAAAATTTAAACAAAAGCACACCGGTACTTCCATGGGTCACGTCAACGCGTCAACTCAAACTCTCACGTGGAAAAAAAACAATAAAAAACCGTGAATTTGAATTACATACGTCATATAAGGATAAACTAAAAATACATTAATTTATTTACGATACGTTCGATCGATCTGAAAATTTTGATACGATGCTTTGATAGGTGAGACGGGTCCGTGTGCCAAATTTCAGCTCGATCTGATCACGGGAATTGGGTCATTTTTTACTTTTGTTTTTCCGCCCGCCCAAGACAGAGAGAGATGACGAGAGAACGACAGAGAGACAGAGACGGCGGTGAAGTTGATATAAGGGATTTAAAGAACAAACCCGTAAGAACAAATTTTTTGACTATAAATCCCTTATATATGAGACATAACTAACAGTATTGATTATTTTCAAACGCGACAAACATTTACAGACTGAATCTGTCTTAACTGAACTTTGCTTCATAACACTGGGGGGGGGGTGGGGGGTAGGGGGTGGGGGTAGTGGGGAAAAGTCTGGTCACCGATCGTTTGACCGAGCTCAGCGTGACACGTAAAATTTAAACAAAAGCACGCCGTTACTTCGATGGGTCGCGTCAACGCGTCAACTCAAACTCTCACGTGGAAAAAAAAACAATAACAAACAGTGAATTTGAATTACATACCTCATATAAGGATAAACTAAAAAGGCATAAATTTAATTACGGTACGTTCGATCGATCTGAAATTTTGATACGATGCATTGTTAGGTGAGACGGGTCCGTGTGCCAAATTTCAGCTCGATCGGATCACGGGCATTTTGTCATTTTTTAATTTTGTTTTTCCGCGGTGCCCAAGACAGAGAGAGAGATGACGACAGAACAACAGAGAAACAGAGACGGCGGTGAAGTTGATATAACGGATTTAAAAAAACAAACCCGTAAAATAAAGTTTTTGACTATAAATCCCTTACATGTGAGACATAACAAACAGTATTGATTATTTTGAAACGCGACAAACATTTACAGACTGAATCTGTCTTAACTGAACTATGCTTCATAACCCTGTGGGTGGGGGGGGGAGTGGGGAAAAGTCTGGTCACCGGTCGTTTGACCACGCTCAGCGTGACACGTAAAATTTAAACAAAAGCACGCCGGTACTTCGATGGGTCGCGTCAACACGTCAACTCAAACTCTCACGTGAAAAAAAAACAATAACAAACAGTGAATTTGAATTACATACGTTTTATAAGGATAAACTAAAAATGCATTAATTTAATTACGGTACGTTTGGTCGATATGAAATTTTGATACGATGCATTGTTAGGTGAGACGGGTCCGTGTGCCAAATTTCAGATCGATCGGATCACGGGAAGAGGGTCATTTTTTACTTTTGTTTTTCCACCCGACCGACGTACGAAGACAGACAAGATTTCAAAGTTAATATAAGGGATTTAAAAACTACGTTTGGGCCCCCGCCGCCGACCCCCCCCCCAGTTAGTGATAATTATATATTTTTTCGACTGTTACCGTTGCGGGAGGGTACTCAACAACTTTCCAAAGTTTCATGCTTCTACCTACACGGGAAGATGAGGAATTGGTGTTGATTCAGTTTTATATAACCCATATAAGGACAAAAACGGTTTTGGACCCCTGGCCACCCATGAGTGGAAATTTTTTAATTCTTTTCCACCCGTTATCGTCAAAAGAGTATATTCAGCAAGTCCCCAAAGTTACATGCTTCTTCCTTAACGGAAGCTGGAGAATTAGTGTTGAGTCAATTTTAAATATAAGAAAAAAACTACATTTGGGCCCCCGGCCCCCAGTAAGTGATACTTTATATAATTTATTTACCTGTTGCCCTCGGGTTATACGTAATCTTGTTAGAGGCGCAACATTAACAGACATAAAAATAAACCGTTTCACAACATTTAGTTCACAACAAAAACACACACACTCACTGATTCACACACGTGAACACACATGCTTAAACACACACAGACAGCGGGATATTAAAATTAGAAAAATAAAAAATTACATTAAAATAACCACAGCTCGTTTTACATTGTTTCCTATTTACAAATTAATTTGAACTCAAACTATGACGTCACGTCACATTATTTTATGGCGATAAACGCCTTATTTTTAATCTCGACACCAAAATGTTTATTATTTTACGTCTTAATTTTCAATATTTTTTTTATTTTATATAGCTTATATAAGGAAAAACTACATTTTGGGCCCCGGACCCCCAGTATGTTATATATATGGAACTAAACTGTTTAAGAACCTTACCCATGTAAGGTGTACGTGTACCAAATTTCACCTTATTTGGTTGTCTGGATCTTGAGTTATTAGGGAACAGACAGACAACAAATGCGTCTTTTATATTCAACAATAATATTTGCAATGTCACGTCTGTAGTGTCTGTCCGTGACGCTACTAATTTTAGAAAGCAGCGCACCAAATTTCTACACCAATGCATAAAAAGGTGTGCAAGTTAAAGATACACCGTAAAATATATTATATGACGTCATTGTTTTAATTTCGGAAAAGGGAACAATGTAAAAATAGGATTTGATGATGGTTAATTATAAAATCAAAAAACAAAGGGGGCGCCATAGGTGCCCTACAATTCCTATTATAAAATACTTTGTGTGCATTTCAGAAAGTTTAATATTTCGTATTTATCAAACAAGGACAAGTTAGTTGGGCTTTTGAAAATGGTGGGCATTTTTTTCAAAATAAATAGATTACAGCTGAAAATTTCCGTCATTTTTGACGGGAAATACACTAGTATATATATATATATATATTTATATATCAATATAAATAATTTCCAATCTGTCACGTCTGTAGTTTCTGTCCGTGACGCTATGCGAGGTAACTCCCGATAAGAAAAATATATATAGAAGTAAAAATGTTGCTTTCGAGATTAACAAAATGTGTTTTTTGCCATAAAATATTGTGACGTGACGTCATTATTTTAGCTTTTATTAATGTGTGAAGGGAACGAAGTAAAAAGAGCCATGTTTTATTTGATGTGATTAATATTATTATTATTTTTTTGTATTAAATGTCCGTTTTTGTGTATGTGTCCATGTAAATATTACGTACGTAATTATAAATTTAATTTTCTATATCAATTTTTAACATTCGTTTTTCACTTTATTAAATGTACAATTGGTTGTCGTTTGGTTGTCAATTTTCAATGCGTTTTGAACTACGAAGCCATTATTTAGTACTGCAAATGAAATTTGTCAACTTATGTTTCAGTTTAGCGGTTTTTTTTTCTTTTATACACTTTGAGATTACATATTTGTATGTTTAAAACAATAACATATTTAAAAAACGGACTCCTCCCCACAATAGTTTTTGTTTGATTGTTATTTACATGTAATATTTTAATGCGTCTTAGACTAATTTTGAATAAAAACAATCTTTGCTTTTAATATAGAACTGGAAGAGGTGCTGACTTGACAATAATGACAACGTTTATTTCAATTCCTAAAAACGTGTATATTAAATTGTATATACGATTAACTGTTGATACTTTAATATTTTCTTTTATCCAGTGATAAAGTTTACTTCAAAGGTTTCATGCAAAATAAATAGTTCGTTGTTATTCATATTTGTAAATAGTTACAATTTTTTATTTACATGTTTTTGATAATGTGTTTGGTAATAATTTATGGACCAATGGGCGCATTAACTGACGAGTCATAATAGATCTTGAAAAGGTGTTGACTTGACAATAATAAAATATTTATGTGAATTACTAAATCGTGTATATTAAATTGTAAATATGATTAACAGTTGATAATTTAATCTTTTCTGTTATCCTGTGACAAACTTTGCTTACTACGTTTCATGCAAAATGAATAGTTCTTTGTTATTAACATGTGTAAAAATTACATTTTATTTTTTAGATGTTTTGGTAATGTTGTTCTAATAATTTATGGACAAATGGGCAAATAAACTGACAAGTCATAATCATCAATGAAGCTTAAACTGCTTCAAATCACAGATGTGCTTGATGTGGATCACATTAAAGGCACATAATTTATTGTTAATACACTGTGCTGTATTATTGGTGCACTGATAATGGGTGCGAACTATTCAATGTCGCAAGTTAACGCCCGGCTGACTCCTCAGCAATATTTGTTAATACTTTGAACTTCAAACTGTTTTGCTACAGTATTAATGTATGATGTGTGTAATTCACTATGCATATAATATTATCATGATTATATCATTATTAATCATGCAATCGTATATAACGCGAAGCCTAAGCTTGTAGGTTTTCTCATAACACATATCTTCGTATATATAATCAAAATATATACCATTCTATGCCTGTTCGTAACGCTAGATTTTAGGAAGCGCACCGCTAAAAAATAGCCTTGAAAGAAATACAGAAAAAAAACAAGAAAAAAAAACGCTATTTTCAAACGTCCGCATAAAATTGTTCAATATGGAAAAGAGATTTAATTTTTCTCTCTTGGTCTCTACATTTTCTGATTATTTACTATGCGGCTTTCAGGCAAAAGGGACAATTACAAAAACTGAAATATATCCATTTTGAAAAGATCCGTTATTTTTGACGGGTAATACACTAGTATATATATATATTATATGTATATATATATATATATATGAGTGTGTGTGTGTGTGAGTGTGGGGGTGTGCGAGTGTGTGTGTTTGTGTTTGTGTGTATGTCTGTGTGTAGGACAGTGAGTCAATTATTAGCAACTAATGTGAATAATAATAATTATTATTCCTCTCCAAAATTATTTTACTCAATTTTTCACAAATTAAAACGAAACCTTTAGAAACGACAATTCACTTCAGTTCATACAGTGAAGAAAGAAGGGAAAAAAATCAAAATTGTTTACCTGAATTCAAAACCAATGAAATTTCAAGACACGACTTCTCAGTTGTGAATTGTATACCATGCGATTAAATTCTTAAATTCTGTTTAGCTCATACAGCAAACAAAGATTAACTCACCTATTAATTTATTTGCATACTGTGTCCAAAGTTAAAATGATGTTGAACACGTCACGAGCAATCTAACATGAACGCTAGTGTACAACACCACTCTTTAACTCTTCCATGGTTTTAACAACACAGATAGGAAATACGCACCGTTCATCAAACAGAATCACCCAATGACAAAATCCAAAATTAGAGGGAAGTATGTGGGGGTGGGGATTGGGGGGGTAGGTGAACACTGGCCGTACAGGAGACATTTTTTAAACAGCGTGTTGGGGAGGGGGGGCAGTTGGGATTGGGGGGGGGGTCCTCGTATATGAAACTACCGTACATACTCTGGAATAAGTCAAGTTGTTCGTTTCTTCTTAAAAATTTAAAGGCCGAAATCTGTGGGTCGACTTATACTAGAGTAAATGCGGTAACTTTCAGGGAAATGATAAATTTCGTTGTTGATAACAAAAGGTCAAACTGACCTACAGCTGTCTCCATTTTTCAATCCCCCCCCCCGCGACACCATTTTCTACCACACCCCCCTTCCAGGTCCGTGAGTTCCAGGGAGGTGATATCAAAGAAGGCCGGAGGTACCTACAGGGGTGTCCAAATACGAAATATATATTGTTTTGTGTACAAAATACGATGACGTCATCCTATGGCGAATTAAGGGGGGGGGGCTGAACGGGCTAAAGCCAGGGGCCCCCGATGATTTAGGGCCCCCAAACTAAGCATAATTTATAATAAATGTGGACAAATGTATACATGAATTGCTGAAAATATGATAAATTAATAAAATCTCATCTATTAAAATGATCTCTTTTCCCACACGATAGTCTTAGCAGTCAAAAAACCTGATTTGATAGGCTCAATAACAGAAATTATTAAAGAATATTATATATATTTTTTAAATTGACAACCTTAAATGAGCTCTCGTGGCCGAATGTAACGTACTAAGGCTTATGGTGCATGTGGTGGCGTTTCGATCCCCGGGTGGGATGTGAATTTTTTTTCATGTGTTTTATAATTTTATAAATTGTCTTTTACACTCTATTTTAGGATACCGGCAAAAAGTTATTTCTTCGAAATCGGTTTTTTCATGAATACTCATTTTGGGTGAATATTTAAAAGTTACAGTCTTATATTAGCTGCTAGCAATCATTTTATCTATAGGTACACTGGCTGGATAGGGCCCCCGTTTGAATTGCAGCCAGGGGCCCCGTGCAGTCTTAATCCGCCCCTGACGTCATCTCCAATGATATTACAAAATAGGATGACGTCATCTCCAATGATATTACAAAATAGGATGACGTTTTATAGTCAGTTATCGTGGATATTAATGATTAAAAGCTGATGAAAGTAAGTGCTGCTATGTTATCGAAATCAGGGGCGTCCAATGGCGGAACTTGATGAAAGAATCATTTTTTTTACCAACTCTTTAAAAAAAAAGGAAGTAATGAATTTAAAGACAGATTTTGTATCACAATTAATTATTATCGACGCAACATTTTAAGTTATATTTTTACAAAGCCTCAGAGTTTCCCTGCCTCTCACATGACTTCTACATATAACAGCAGTGAATTATCTGCCTCGCATTGCTGATGTTTACACATCTCCATTTTTCAATTTCAAAAGATTTGAAAACTGAGAACATTCTCCTGTTTCTAAGTTGTGTTTGTACAGAAAAACGTTTGCAACAAACCAGATTGTATGCTTTTGAATAAATTTAATTGCTTAATTTCTACTTGTAGTTTCAAATTAGTTTCTTTAAAGTTGGTAAATAAATAATTTATTAAGGATATGTCATTCTTTGAGTTAATTTTGTCGCAAATCATTGTCTTTGTTTTCCAAGAATTCCAACACTGAATCAAAGAGAGCATAAATCGATTTAAATAAGTACTTGATGATAACCAACGTACTTATGTGTGAATAAGTAAACGATTATAGTCTTCTTCATTGTCCGCACAATGTTGAATAAATAATCTCTCATTGAAGGCATTCCTTCTGATTTTATTAACTGCTCTAATAACGTCATCTAGTGATCCATACAAATTCCACTAAGTTTTTTGCGAATAAATGATGTCGATGATGGTACAATGTACTAAAAATACATTCCCTTCAGCTTGTTTTAAGTATGCCAGAAAATCAAGGGTATTGCTTTAACTTGAAAAAATCTTTTTAATTCAGTTAATAACGTTTCTCCTTTCGTATGTGTTTCCAAACATTTAGCCATACTTCAAATATTGAACAACACTGTATTTTCGGCATTGATTCTTCGTCTCACTCAGTGCTGGATTTGCCAAACAAGCTATAGCTTAGGGCCTCCGCTTTCTTGGAGTTCCCTGGAACTTTTTTTTCCAGATTTGGCACTGACATGAGAATATCTGGACTTCAAAAGGGCCCCTTTATCTCAAATAGCTTAGGGCTCTATCAAGTCTAAATCCGGCCCTGGGCTCATTCATTCTCTTACTCTTATCTATGGTAACAAACCGCTGTTAATAATAATTAACATTTTCAATGGAATGCTACAGTAAAGCCCTATGGAAAAAAATATTTGGTACCAGGCACCCCTGGGGGTCCGTACGGACCACTTTGGGAACCACTGATCTACACCATAACATCAATGAGTTATCTTTCCTTGACTCTTAACGTCTACACTATAACATCAATGAGTTATCTTTCCCTGACTCATAACGTCTACACCATAACAGCAATGAGTTATCTTTCCCTGGCTTTTAACCTCTATCATATAACATCAATGAGTTATCTTTCCCTGACTCTTAACGTCTACACTATAACAGCAATGAATTATCTTTCCTTGACTCTTAACGTCTACACTATAACAGCAATGACTTATCTTCCACTGACTCATTACGTCAAAGCAATACCAGCAGTGAGTTTAAGCACGTACAGGCCTGTGCGTTTAGCCAGGTGACAGTTATTGTGTATTAGTCGAACCTCTGTCTTGCCGGATCAATGAGCAGGTTTAAGGGATAGGCGTCGTATTCACAATATGGTAGTCATGGCAACTGGAGATATTCTGTGAAAACAAGAGCCAGCACAAACTAACAGATTTTTTTATAACTTCAAATCAGCCATCATATCCCACAGGCAATTATATCACACCTGCCATTATACCACACCTGCCATTATACCACATCTGCCATTATACCACACCTGCCATTTTATGACACCTGCCATTATATCACACCTGCCATTATACCACACCTGCCATTATACCACACCTGCCATTATACCACAGCTGCCATTATACCACACCTGCCATTATACCACACCTGCCATTATACCATACCTGTTATTATACCTGACCTGTCATTATACCACACCTGCCATTATACCACACCTGCCATTATACCACATCTGCCATTATACCACACCTGCCATTTTATGACACCTGCCATTATATCACACCTGCCATTATACCACACCTGCCACTATACCACACCTGCCATTATACCACAGCTGCCATTATACCACACCTGCCATTATACCACACCTGCCATTATACCACACCTGCCATTATACCACACCTGCCATTATACCACACCTGCCATTATACCACACCTGCCATTATACCATACCTGTTATTATACCTGACCTGTCATTATACCACACCTGCCATTATACCACACCTGCCATTATACCACACCTGCCATTATACCACACCTGCCATTATACCACACCTGCCATTATACCACACCTGCCATTTGTATCATGCATGACACCTGTTTCGTCACATCACAGGTAGATCCAGATCCAGATCCAGATCGTATGTCATTATTTGTGACCAAAGTTTCGATGTGATTAATTGAAGTCTAATCTATTGAGTGCCAAAAGTTTTAATTTTATTTGGTATATTTACTACTACTACTACTACTATTACTTCTAACAATAATAATAATAATAATAATAATAACGATAATGATAATAATAATGATAATTTTAGAAGTTATGTAGCGCGGTACAACAGAAAGCATCTCGACTCTCTGTGCTTCGCATAAAAATAGTAACACACTTATATTGATATATACATTTCTTTTAAAATAGTCATATCCTACTTGAACAAAACATATATTCACTTAATGGTGCACATAAGCTACGTTTATCAGTCAGAGAATATTTTGATTGTTTATTTAATTTATTAAGAAAGTAAAGTTTGAAGAGATGTGTTTTTAGTGCAGTCTTGAGGGCCTTAGTAGTTGGAATACTGCGAATGTGTAATGGAAGAGAATTCCATTGTTTGAGTGGCTCAAAAAGAGAAAGACCATTTCGCCAAATGTTTGGGGTTTCTTTGCTTGTCTTTCGAACAGAGAGAATACGTGTGTCTGCAGATTAGCGTAGCTAAGTAGTGGAGGAGTAGACAGAGAGGTAGTTCATAGTGTCGACCCCTCACAACTTACTCCATTGACATCCTCCGAATATATACGCAGGGCCGTCTTAACGCATAGGCCCGTTTGGGCATTTACCCGGGGGCCCACGAGCATAGGGGCCCCATGGGAATATGTTTATTCATATATATTATGTATATTTATTTTTTATTCCTGCGGGGAAGGGGCCCAACACCATTTCTTTGCCCGGGGGCCCAAACTGGTGTAAAGACGACTCTGTATTCAAGTGCCAAATGAAGGAAACATAAAGAATTTAACATACTGTGTCCCCCCTTGCAATGGTGTCACATATTGCAGTCTGCGTCCCCTCCCCTGCATCCCACTACTGACGCCTCTGTATGGAACCATTCCAATAGAGAGCAAAGTTCAAGGTTTTGACTGTTTAAACTGCCTGAGTTAACAGCCTGCGCCAGCGGTTTTCATTAATTTTTTTTAACAGGTGGCTCAATTTAGACCTAAAAATAAACAAACCGGTAAAAACAAAGTTTTTGACTATAAATCCCTTATATATGAGACATAACTAAAAGTATTGATTATGTTCAAACGCGATAAACATTTACAGACTGAAACCGAGTGATCTCCCCTTGCTGTAAAACCGGGGGAGGGGGAGGTGTGGTATTCGATGGCTGGCGGGAACTCAGCAAGGAACACGTGATTGCAAAAAACAACAACAGACGCTACATTAAGTTATAGTGAGGTAAACTAAAAATGCATTAATTTAATTACGGTATATACCTCTTTTTATTTTATGCTTTTGATTCCACTTATAAAAACCTGGGTTTTTTAAAAATCTTTTTTTAAATAACTAACACCTCATAAGCGCCCGCCCAACGTTTCAATAACACGGTGATGTGGTCATGGGGTGAACTCATGGATTTCAACAACGCAGACGGGTAGAGATGCTTATATAGAGATAAACTAAAAATGCAATAATTTAATTACGGTACATTCGATCGATCTGAAATTTTGATACAATGCATTATTAGGTAACATGTGTCTATGTGCAAAATTTCAGAATTATAGCCTCACGGGAAATGTGTCATTTTTTTTTACTTTTGTTTTTTTCCGCCAGCCCGCGAACGACAGAGATGAACAGATGGCGACTAGATTTCGAAATTAATATAAGGGATTTAATAATATACACTTTGGTGTCGAGATTAACAGAGCGTGTTTCTCGCCTTAAAATATTATATGACGTGACGTCATAGTTTGAGCTTGTATTAATTTGTGAAAAGGGAACAATGTAATTGATGTAGTTTATTTATTTTTATGAGGGTAACCCGATTTTTGTGTGTGTGAATAAGTAAGTGTGTTCGCGTGTGGGTGAGTAGGTGAGTGTGTGTGTTTGTATTTGTTGTGAACAAAATGTGATGAGGCGAGTTAAAATATTTGTTTGTTTGTTTGTTTGTTTGCTATGCCATGCCTCTAACAAAGCAACGAGTATTTATCTTTCTAAACATTCACATACGACATGGGTTCTCAAATAGTAAATGCGATTTTTAATGACGATCACTTTCATAGATAGCAACATTGGAAATAAAGATTGAAAAGAACATATCGGGGCTTTCTAAGAAGAAATTGGATTATTTATAGTTAAAATCTGCACTGGGTTAATAATAATGGTTTCATGACAAAACGACAAGGTGACAAAACGACAAGGTGACAAACCGACAAGGTGACAAAACGACAAGGTGACAAAACGACATGGTGACAAACCGACAAGGTGACAAAACGACAAGGTGACAAAACGACAAGGTGACAAAACGACAAGGTGACAAACCGACAAGATGACAAAACGACAAGGTGACAAAACGACAAGGTGACAAAACGACAAGGTGACAAACCGACAAGATGACAAAACGACAAGGTGACAAAACGACAAGGTGACAAAACGACAAGGTGACAAACCGACAAGGTGACAAAACGACAAGGTGACAAAACGACAAGGTGACAAAACGACAAGGTGACAAACCGACAAGGTGACAAAACGACAAGGTGACAAAACGACATGGTGACAAAACGACAAGATGACAAAACGACAAGGTGACAAAACGACAAGGTGACAAAACGACAAGGTGACAAACCGACAAGATGACAAAACGACAAGGTGACAAAACGACAAGGTGACAAAACGACAAGGTGACAAACCGACAAGATGACAAAACGACAAGGTGACAAAACGACAAGGTGACAAAACGACAAGGTGACAAACCGACAAGGTGACAAAACGACAAGGTGACAAAACGACAAGGTGACAAACCGACAAGGTGACAAAACGACAAGGTGACAAAACGACATGGTGACAAAACGACAAGGTGACAAAACGACAAGGTGACAAACCGACAAGGTGACAAAACGACAAGGTGACAAAACGACAAGGTGACAAACCGACAAGGTGACAAAACGACAAGGTGACAAAACGACATGGTGACAAAACGACAAGGTGACAAAACGACAAGGTGACAAACCGACAAGGTGACAAAACGACAAGGTGACAAAACGACAAGGTGACAAACCAACAAGGTGACAAAACGACAATGTGACAAAACGACAATGTGACAAAACGACATGGTGACAAAACGACAAGGTGACAAAACGACAATGTGACAAAACGACAATGTCTCGTAGAAACAACGTAGATACCTGTAGAACCTCTTAACGAAATCACGATTTCAACAGAACCAATCAAATGACATCGTTTGTCACATCTTGCATCATTTCAACAGGACCAATCAAATGACATCGTTTGTCACATCTTGCATCATTTCAACAGAACCAATCAAATGACATCGTTTGTCACATCTTGCATCATTTCAACAGAACCAATCAAATGACATCGTTTGTCACATCTTGCATCATTTCAACAGAACCAATCAAATGACATCGTTTGTCACATCTTGCATCATTTCAACAGGACCAATCAAATGACATCGTTTGTCACATCTTGCATCATTTCAACAGAACCAATCAAATGACATCGTTTGTCACATCTTGCATCATTTCAACAGAACCAATCGACATCGTTTGTCACATCTTGCATCATTTCAACAGAACCAATCGACATCGTTTGTCACATCTTGCATCATTTCAACAGAACCAATCGACATCGTTTGTCACATCTTGCATCATTTCAACAGAACCAATCAAATGACATCGTTTGTCACATCTTGCATCATTTCAACAGAACCAATCGACATCGTTTGTCACATCTTGCATCATTTCAACAGAACCAATCAAATGACATCGTTTGTCACATCTTGCATCATTTCAACAGAACCAATCGACATCGTTTGTCACATCTTGCATCATTTCAACAGAACCAATCGACATCGTTTGTCACATCTTGCATCATTTCAACAGAACCAATCAAATGACATCGTTTGTCACATCTTGCATCATTTCAACAGGACCAATCGACATCGTTTGTCACATCTTGCATCATTTCAACAGAACCAATCAAATGACATCGTTTGTCACATCTTGCATCATTTCAACAGAACCAATCAAATGACATCGTTTGTCACATCTTGCATCATTTCAACAGAACCAATCAAATGACATCGTTTGTCACATCTTGCATCATTTCAACAGAACCAATCGACATCGTTTGTCACATCTTGCATCATTTCAACAGAACCAATCAAATGACATCGTTTGTCACATCTTGCATCATTTCAACAGAACCAATCAAATGACATCGTTTGTCACATCTTGCATCATTTCAACAGGACAATGGACATTTTTAAAAATAATTGATTATTATAAAATAATGTCAATATTTAATATCGTACTTGTTTATAATTGTTATGGATGTTTAAATTCATCTACTCGTTATCTCCACTAAATCACATGAATTGTTTGACAGAAGTTGACAAATACAAGCTTACAATTGAAAGTAGTTTATTTTATTGCAAATCTTCTTTTAGTACCGCTGTGTTTTAGATGTGACGACGGGCATCGTAATAGATATCACCTCCAGTTGTTGTTTACAACACTATATCAATGGCTTGACCAATACAACACCATCATTGTTGGTTTCTGACTTTTGTCCTGTCGTTGTTAGAAAAAAGGAGTTACCAAACTACGCCCGCGGGATAGTTCTGACAATGATGGGTACATGACTTCAGACATATTCTTGTGACACATTCATCTTGAGTTCCTTGTGTTGACAGTGTTAGATGAAGACAGACTTTAAACATAGAGAAACTACTTACATGGTGATCTTTATGTCACATTTAAATGATCTAACTAACTACATAGTAATCTTTATGTAACATTCAAATGATCTAGCTAACTACATAGTAATCTTTATGTCACATTCAAATTATCTAACTAACTACATAGTAATCTTTATGTCACATTCAAATGATCTAACTAACTACATAGTAATCTTTATGTCACATTCAAATTATCTAACTAACTACATAGTAATCTTTATGTCACATTCAAATGATCTAACTAACTACATAGTAATCTTTATGTCACATTCAAATGATATTACTACATAGTAATCTTTATGTCACATTCAAATGATCTAACTACATAGTAATCTTTATGTCACATTCAAATGATCTAACTACATAGTAATCTTTATGTCACATTCAAATGATCTAACTACATAGTAATCTTTATATCACATTCAAATGATCTAACTACATAGTAATCTTTATGTCACATTCAAATGATCTATAACTAACTACATAGTAATCTTTATGTCACATTCAAATGATATTACTACATAGTAATCTTTATGTCACATTCAAATGATCTAACTACATAGTAATCTTTATGTCACATTCAAATGATCTAACTACATAGTAATCTTTATATCACATTCAAATGATCTAACTACATAGTAATCTTTATATCACATTCAAATGATCTAACTACATAGTAATCTTTATGTCACATTCAAATGATCTAGCTAACTACATAGTAATCTTTATGTCACATTCAAATGATCTAGCTAACTACATAGTAATCTTTATGTCACATTCAAATGATCTAGCTAACTACATAGTAATCTTTCTGTCACATTCAATTGCTCTAGCTAACTACATTTGTACCGTAATTAGTGGTTTAAAACTGAAATCAATTCATGACAATCTTTAACACATTCAGCTGTCACTCTGCCACTCGTATAATCATGTCACAAGAGACCTACTGGGTGACAGTGTTGTCAATTGACCATTACGCCAACTCCACGTTCAGATATCTATAAGTGGGCAGCAGTTGCGACCACGTAAAGTAACAGGCATGGGTCGTATATTACGACTGAAGGCAATAAAGAAAGCAAACGACTGTGCTCAGTGTAATGGTTTTGTTCCTGTGGCGGTCAGCACTTTAAGGACCCTCTCGTCTAGGTCTCTATATCTGACCATGACGTCATCGATGGTCGTTGTGACGCTGCACGTCCCCCACGTGTCAGTCGGACACTGGCGATAGTGGTGGAGGATGACGTCATCTGGAGGTAGCACCTGGCTGGAAGGTGAAAATTCAACTTTTTAAAGTATGTGTACACACCAGCCAATTTTATGAAGTTTTGCAAACTGCAATAATTATAGCAGGAAAACTTTCACGTCTTTATTTCTTCTCAAGTGAAACAATGTTTGTGATTTTAAACGTTTTTTCCCAATATATGTTTATGTGATTTAACTTTTGATTGTTGACCACAATCAGCATATAACTCTAGGATATTCCACGCTTTGTTCAATCATCGGGAAACATATGACAGATAGTTTTGGTTCTCTAAGATACATTCAACACCAATTATTCCCACGTACAGCTTCTTATTTAACTAATTTACCTAATCATCAAATATACCTTACATACCCCAATTTACCCACAATACCCACACAGCATACCTCAAACGACCACACCTAATTTACCCCACTATACCTACGTGGTAAAGGTGTCTTTGGGGAATATTTCATGGGTCAAGCTGGACACAACTCTGTCAGTGACGTAGACATACTTGTAGCACTCCCACCTGGGCTCTCGTGTTTTCCTGTAATCAAATAGTTGACTGGTCAAGCGCTGACCAGTGTCCTCACTACATCAACGTCACGAGAATGTTTATCAAGGAATGTAATTCTGGATAATTTGGGGCCATGGAAATAATGATCGTATATCTTGCTCCCTCCAGTAAATTCAGGCCAAAAAGATGAGAACCTCTAAAAGATTTCATGTGTACGGTTACTTACTTAGGTTGGTGTGTGAGATTGTTTACTTAGGTTGGTGTAAGAAATTGTTTACTTAGGTTGGTGTATGCGATTGTTTACTTAGGTTGGTGTATGAGATTGTTTACTTAGGTTGGTGTATGAGATTGTTTACTTAGATTGGTGTATGAAATTGTTTACTTAGGTTGGTGTATGCGATTGTTTACTTAGGTTGGTGTATGAGATTGTTTACTTAGGTTGGTGTATGAGATTGTTTACTTAGTTTGGTGTATGAGATTGTTTACTTAGGTTGGTGTATGAGATTGTTTACTTAGGTTGGTGTATGAGATTGTTTACTTAGTTTGGTGTATGAGATTGTTTACTTAGGTTGGTGTATGAGATTGTTTACTTAGGTTGGTGTATGAGATTGTTTACTTAGGTTGGTGTATGAGATTGTTTACTTAGATTGGTGTATGAGATTGTTTACTTAGGTTGGTGTATGAGATTGTTTACTTAGGTTGGTGTATGAGATTGTTTACTTAGGTTGGTGTATGAGATTGTTTACTTAGGTTGGTGTATGAGATTGTTTACTTAGATTGGTGTATGAGATTGTTTACTTAGGTTGGTGTATGAGATTGTTTACTTAGGTTGGTGTATGAGATTGTTTACTTAGGTTGGTGTATGAGATTGTTTACTTAGATTGGTGTATGAGATTGTTTACTTAGATTGGTGTATGAGATTGTTTACTTAGATTGGTGTATGAGATTGTTTACTTAGGTTGGTGTATGAGATTGTTTACTTAGATTGGTGTATGATATTGTTTACTTAGGTTGGTGTATGAGATTGTTTACTTAGGTTGGTGTATGCGAATGTTTACTTAGGTTGGTGTATGCGATTGTTTACTTAGGTTACATGACGGCTAATTGTTCATCTAGATAAACATTTCATTTGTCTCGTATTCGACCCATTTTTAATGTCGTCTAGGTTAAGAAAAAGATTTACTTTTTTTTATGAAATGATAATTTTTCTAATTATCAAAGTATTCGGATCCATGATTGAATCTTACCTTGATCAAACTTTATCTTTTAAAACTTGTATCTCCTTTTCTGTGTTCAGCAAGTCCAAAATACATTTTTGTTGACAGTCTAATTTGGTCGTTACGGTATCAATGATATCTCGACAGGGCTTAATTTAGACTTGATAAGGCCTTAAGCTGTTAAAGATATGAGCCATTTATAAATCTAGACATTCCATGTCAGTGCCATTTGACATTTTCTCACTCGAACAACTTTAGGGGGGGAGCCTCTAGAAAATGGGGGCCCTAAGCTATAGCTTGTGTAACTTATACGTAAATCGGGGACTGGACTCCTACAAGGTAAAAATATCAAAACCTGGCCTGACCTGACCTGACCTGACCTGGGCTGGTATCGAGAATAAGATATTGATTTTATCCTACGTCAATAATTGATGGAATCGTATCGGTTTGAAGATTTAGTTTCTGCAGCTGAATATTCGATAGTATCGTGTCTGACCGATATCTGGCATCGCAACCCGAACTATAGATCGTATCATTTCTTAACTGATATGTTGGTATGGTTGTGGATCTATTGACGGTATCGTACCTGTAACGTTTGACCATCAGGCGCTCCTCCGGGTGAGTAGGTCCCCACGTGGTGATGAAGAACTCGGTGAGGAAGTAGAAGCCCGCGGCACGGGGATAAAGAGCGAGGCTCTCCTGAGGGCATTAATGTAATCATTTACAGATGAAATATTTCAAATCTGCAGCTAAGAAATCTTCACTACCATAATGTAGCATGTGCAGGAAAGCACCCCCCACTTCCCCACCCCCAATCAATAGGTCACTTCAGATCACGTCGTTTTGCTGTAGTCGTGTAATCACCTAGTTCAGTGCTTCTCAAAGTGGTGGTCCGCGGACCGGTGCCGGTCCGTGGGCCATCCGCTGCCGGTCCGCAGATGTTCTCAAAAAAAGGACAGAAAAAATTGTCAGTGCAGGGGAAATAATGCACCGGTCACTGGTGCAATGAAAAAAATTCCTGCTGGTCCGCAATACTTAAAAGTTTCAGAAGCACTGACCTAGTTGACACATGATGTCACCACGCCGTCATATTTTGTATTAAATTTGTTGTAGAGGAATATAAGCAAGGGAAATAACCACGTTATACAAACCTGTATCAACGTTTTGATGGAGATGTTCTCCCTTGGCACGATCATCTCGTCCAAGTCATGACTGATGACGTAGGTGTAGCCCCCCATCCTGTGACGACACTCCAGCACCGCCATTGTCTCGTCCTGCGAGAACTGCGGCGAGTGTTTCATCTCTTCCTTCAGTGACCTGCCCCTGGGAGACCCCGGAAGCTCGTACGGCTGCAGGTCCAAAATGCCAAGTTTTCGGTAATACCCGAAAACTCTATTTATAGACTCCTGGTTGCCCAGATCGTAGATGAGTACTTTGTCGACTCCTAGGAGGCGTTGAATCTCGAACCATTCGATTACTTTAGCCGGATCGAGTACGCCACTGTGGGCGATCTTGGCGCACACGGCGAGCCCCCTAGGGTGGAGTCGTGGATACAACACAGTCAGATAGTCATTGGCATCAGATGAACACTGGGAGGTAGAAGTCAAGGTTATTTTGGAGGGCAGGGGCGTCCCTCGGGAAACGGGCACCCCACAGCTGAACTGCCGCGCCACGTACACAGTTGGATTGAAGTACTGTTCCAGCCGCGCCCTGATGGAGTATTTGGTCGGGTAGTAGCGGAAGTAAACCCTCGCGGGTGTGACGTAGACACGCTTGAGGTCTTCGTGCAGGACGCAGCACTCGTAGGAAACACGAGATCTGTCCAGTGCCGTCACGACTATTTCAATCTCGTCCCTGATTGGTCCGTCCGTGGCGGCCATGTTGTCTCGCTGGTGAGCCACGTTGGCTATAGCTGAGTACATGTAGATGTCGGAGTCTCGCCCGTAGATGAAATGTTTTACATCCGGGTCACGTGTAGGAAGTGACCTTGGCGTCCATTGCTGGTACTCGCCCTGTATATGGAAGATAACAAACATTATTATTATTGTATTAACGTAAAATCAGATTTCTTTGTATCTGGATTTCCTTACAGTTGCCATAAATCAGGAGTGACCAAAGTCTGGTCCGCACTTTAATGTTTAGATGGCGGCCTAATCTTAAGTAATCAAGGGACTGATGGCGACCTAATCTTAAGTAATCAAGGGACTTATGGCGACCTAATCTTAAGTAATCAAGGGACTGATGGCGACCTAATCTTAAGTAATCAAGGGACTGATGGCGACCTAATCTTAAGTAATCAAGGGACTGATGGCGACCTAATCTTAAGTAATCAAGGGACTGATGGCGACCTAATCTTAAGTAATCAAGGGACTGATGGCGACCTAATCTTAAGTAATCAAGCGACTGATGGCGACCTAATCTTAAGTAATCAAGGGACTGATGGCGACCTAATCTTAAGTAATCAATGGACTGATGGTGACCTAATCTTAAGTAATCAAGGGACTGATGGCGACCTAATCTTAAGTAATCAAGGGACTTATGGCGACCTAATCTTAAGTAATCAAGGGACTGATGGCGACCTAATCTTAAGTAATCAAGGGACTGATGGCGACCTAATCTTAAGTAATCAAGGGACTGATGGCGACCTAATCTTAAGTAATCAAGGGACTGATGGCGACCTAATCTTAAGTAATCAAGGGACTGATGGCGACCTAATCTTAAGTAATCAAGCGACTGATGGCGACCTAATCTTAAGTAATCAAGGGACTGATGGCGACCTAATCTTAAGTAATCAATGGACTGATGGTGACCTAATCTTAAGTAATCAAGGGACTGATGGCGACCTAATCTTAAGTAATCAAGGGACTGATGGCGACCTAATCTTAAGTAATCAAGGGACTGATGGCGACCTAATCTTAAGTAATCAAGGGACTGATGGCGACCTAATCTTAAGTAATCAAGGGACTGATGGCGACCTAATCTTAAGTAATCAAGGGACTGATGGCGACCTAATCTTAAGTAATCAAGGGACTGATGGCGACCTAATCTTAAGTAATCAAGGGACTGATGGCGACCTAATCTTAAGTAATCAAGGGACTGATCGATATTTTCTGTACCAACGTCATTTTTTTCCCACTCGGGAAAATGAAGGTGTCCTAGGTTAACTTGACATAACAATTTTTTCCCCAACATTTTCGGCTCTTTTTATAATAATTCAACAAATTTTATTTATTTTTAGTTACGTAAGAGAAAATAAAAATCTGTTTTCAATAACTCGGCGATTATTTATCCAATTTTTCTGGGATTTCTAGTGACAGAAGAACACATTCATAAAGTCGCGAAAATCCAAAAAAATAAATAAAAATCCCTCTTTCAAAGAATATTTACTTCATCAAATTTGGCACTCTTTTTATAACACGTACACGCCGCTGCCATTAGAGGTTCGCCTTTAATCTCGATAGTGAGAGCTTAGATTGTTTTGACCAGTATTTTATTTATTATTATGTTTTTTAAAATAAATTTTTAGCATCACCTTTTTCTTGTTGGTCGTGAAGTGTAGATTTTAAAGAAAACAAATGGGGGGGGGGAGGGGCGAGGTTTCCTTCACTTTACCATGCCATTATGTTACAAGAGCTAGAAAAGGGAAAGCATTAGAGTTGTTTTTAGTACGAGATATTAGCAGGTTACATCCCTTTCCTTTGAAAGATTTAAAAAAAACAGAAAACAGTCAAACCAGAAATAAAGAACGTCACTAATAATACACCACGAGGCGAGCAGAGTCTGAGACAAAGTGTGTGTGTGGGGGGAGGGGTGGTACACCACGAGGCGAGCAGAGTCTGAGACAAAGTGTGTGTGTGGGGGGAGGGGTGGTACACCACGAGGCGAGCAGAGTCTGAGACAAAGTGTGTGTGTGGGGGGAGGGGTGGTACACCACGAGGCGAGCAGAGTCTGAGACAAAGTGTGTGTGTGGGGGGAGGGGTGGTACACCACGAGGCGAGCAGAGTCTGAGACAAAGTGTGTGTGTGGGGGGAGGGGTGGTACACCACGAGGCGAGCAGAGTCTGAGACAAAGTGTGTGTGTGGGGGGAGGGGTGGTACACCACGAGGCGAGCAGAGTCTGAGACAAACTGTGTGTGTGGGGGGAGGGGTGGTACACCACGAGGCGAGCAGAGTCTGAGACAAAGTGTGTGTGTGGGGGGAGGGGTGGTACACCACGAGGCGAGCAGAGTCTGAGACAAAGTGTGTGTGTGGGGGGAGGGGTGGTACACCACGAGGCGAGCAGAGTCTGAGACAAAGTGTGTGTGTGGGGGGAGGGGTGGTACACCACGAGGCGAGCAGAGTCTGAGACAAAGTGTGTGTGTGGGGGGAGGGGTGGTACACCACGAGGCGAGCAGAGTCTGAGACAAAGTGTGTGTGTGGGGGGAGGGGTGGTACACCACGAGGCGAGCAGAGTCTGAGACAAAGTGTGTGTGTGGGGGGAGGGGTGGTACACCACGAGGCGAGCAGAGTCTGAGACAAAGTGTGTGTGTGGGGGGAGGGGTGGTACACCACGAGGCGAGCAGAGTCTGAGACAAAGTGTGTGTGTGGGGGGAGGGGTGGTACACCACGAGGCGAGCAGAGTCTGAGACAAAGTGTGTGTGTGGGGGGAGGGGTGGTACACCACGAGGCGAGCAGAGTCTGAGACAAAGTGTGTGTGTGGGGGGAGGGGTGGTACACCACGAGGCGAGCAGAGTCTGAGACAAAGTGTGTGTGTGGGGGGAGGGGTGGTACACCACGAGGCGAGCAGAGTCTGAGACAAAGTGTGTGTGTGGGGGGAGGGGTGGTACACCACGAGGCGAGCAGAGTCTGAGACAAAGTGTGTGT
The DNA here is from genome assembly GCA_944989445.1 of Ampullaceana balthica. Lineage (NCBI taxonomy): Eukaryota > Metazoa > Mollusca > Gastropoda > Lymnaeidae > Ampullaceana > Ampullaceana balthica. The sequence goes on from CALYLW010000343.1 coordinate 63,005, forward strand.
GTGGGGGGAGGGGTGGTACACCACGAGGCGAGCAGAGTCTGAGACAAAGTGTGTGTGTGTGGGGGGAGGGGTGGTACACCACGAGGCGAGCAGAGTCTGAGACAAAGTGTGTGTGTGTGGGGGGAGGGGTGGTACACCACGAGGCGAGCAGAGTCTGAGACAAAGTGTGTGTGTGGGGGGAGGGGTGGTACACCACGAGGCGAGCAGAGTCTGAGACAAAGTGTGTGTGTGGGGGGAGGGGTGGTACACCACGAGGCGAGCAGAGTCTGAGACAAAGTGTGTGTGTGGGGGGAGGGGTGGTACACCACGAGGCGAGCAGAGTCTGAGACAAAGTGTGTGTGTGGGGGGAGGGGTGGTACACCACGAGGCGAGCAGAGTCTGAGACAAAGTGTGTGTGTGGGGGGAGGGGTGGTACACCACGAGGCGAGCAGAGTCTGAGACAAAGTGTGTGTGTGGGGGGAGGGGTGGTACACCACGAGGCGAGCAGAGTCTGAGACAAAGTGTGTGTGTGGGGGGAGGGGTGGTACACCACGAGGCGAGCAGAGTCTGAGACAAAGTGTGTGTGTGGGGGGAGGGGTGGTACACCACGAGGCGAGCAGAGTCTGAGACAAAGTGTGTGTGTGGGGGGAGGGGTGGTACACCACGAGGCGAGCAGAGTCTGAGACAAAGTGTGTGTGTGGGGGGAGGGGTGGTACACCACGAGGCGAGCAGAGTCTGAGACAAAGTGTGTGTGTGGGGGGAGGGGTGGTACACCACGAGGCGAGCAGAGTCTGAGACAAAGTGTGTGTGTGGGGGGAGGGGTGGTACACCACGAGGCGAGCAGAGTCTGAGACAAAGTGTGTGTGTGGGGGGAGGGGTGGTACACCACGAGGCGAGCAGAGTCTGAGACAAAGTGTGTGTGTGGGGGGAGGGGTGGTACACCACGAGGCGAGCAGAGTCTGAGACAAAGTGTGTGTGTGGGGGGAGGGGTGGTACACCACGAGGCGAGCAGAGTCTGAGACAAAGTGTGTGTGTGGGGGGAGGGGTGGTACACCACGAGGCGAGCAGAGTCTGAGACAAAGTGTGTGTGTGGGGGGAGGGGTGGTACACCACGAGGCGAGCAGAGTCTGAGACAAAGTGTGTGTGTGGGGGGAGGGGTGGTACACCACGAGGCGAGCAGAGTCTGAGACAAAGTGTGTGTGTGGGGGGAGGGGTGGTACACCACGAGGCGAGCAGAGTCTGAGACAAAGTGTGTGTGTGGGGGGAGGGGTGGTACACCACGAGGCGAGCAGAGTCTGAGACAAAGTGTGTGTGTGGGGGGAGGGGTGGTACACCACGAGGCGAGCAGAGTCTGAGACAAAGTGTGTGTGTGGGGGGAGGGGTGGTACACCACGAGGCGAGCAGAGTCTGAGACAAAGTGTGTGTGTGGGGGGAGGGGTGGTACACCACGAGGCGAGCAGAGTCTGAGACAAAGTGTGTGTGTGGGGGGAGGGGTGGTACACCACGAGGCGAGCAGAGTCTGAGACAAAGTGTGTGTGTGGGGGGAGGGGTGGTACACCACGAGGCGAGCAGAGTCTGAGACAAAGTGTGTGTGTGGGGGGAGGGGTGGTACACCACGAGGCGAGCAGAGTCTGAGACAAAGTGTGTGTGTGGGGGGAGGGGTGGTACACCACGAGGCGAGCAGAGTCTGAGACAAAGTGTGTGTGTGGGGGGAGGGGTGGTACACCACGAGGCGAGCAGAGTCTGAGACAAAGTGTGTGTGTGGGGGGAGGGGTGGTACACCACGAGGCGAGCAGAGTCTGAGACAAAGTGTGTGTGTGGGGGGAGGGGTGGTACACCACGAGGCGAGCAGAGTCTGAGACAAAGTGTGTGTGTGGGGGGAGGGGTGGTACACCACGAGGCGAGCAGAGTCTGAGACAAAGTGTGTGTGTGGGGGGAGGGGTGGTACACCACGAGGCGAGCAGAGTCTGAGACAAAGTGTGTGTGTGGGGGGAGGGGTGGTACACCACGAGGCGAGCAGAGTCTGAGACAAAGTGTGTGTGTGGGGGGAGGGGTGGTACACCACGAGGCGAGCAGAGTCTGAGACAAAGTGTGTGTGTGGGGGGAGGGGTGGTACACCACGAGGCGAGCAGAGTCTGAGACAAAGTGTGTGTGTGGGGGGAGGGGTGGTACACCACGAGGCGAGCAGAGTCTGAGACAAAGTGTGTGTGTGGGGGGAGGGGTGGTACACCACGAGGCGAGCAGAGTCTGAGACAAAGTGTGTGTGTGTGGGGGGAGGGGTGGTACACCACGAGGCGAGCAGAGTCTGAGACAAAGTGTGTGTGTGGGGGGAGGGGTGGTACACCACGAGGCGAGCAGAGTCTGAGACAAAGTGTGTGTGTGGGGGGAGGGGTGGTACACCACGAGGCGAGCAGAGTCTGAGACAAAGTGTGTGTGTGGGGGGAGGGGTGGTACACCACGAGGCGAGCAGAGTCTGAGACAAAGTGTGTGTGTGGGGGGAGGGGTGGTACACCACGAGGCGAGCAGAGTCTGAGACAAAGTGTGTGTGTGGGGGGAGGGGTGGTACACCACGAGGCGAGCAGAGTCTGAGACAAAGTGTGTGTGTGGGGGGAGGGGTGGTACACCACGAGGCGAGCAGAGTCTGAGACAAAGTGTGTGTGTGGGGGGAGGGGTGGTACACCACGAGGCGAGCAGAGTCTGAGACAAAGTGTGTGTGTGGGGGGAGGGGTGGTACACCACGAGGCGAGCAGAGTCTGAGACAAAGTGTGTGTGTGGGGGGAGGGGTGGTACACCACGAGGCGAGCAGAGTCTGAGACAAAGTGTGTGTGTGGGGGGAGGGGTGGTACACCACGAGGCGAGCAGAGTCTGAGACAAAGTGTGTGTGTGGGGGGAGGGGTGGTACACCACGAGGCGAGCAGAGTCTGAGACAAAGTGTGTGTGTGGGGGGAGGGGTGGTACACCACGAGGCGAGCAGAGTCTGAGACAAAGTGTGTGTGGGGGGAGGGGTGGTACACCACGAGGCGAGCAGAGTCTGAGACAAAGTGTGTGTGGGGGGAGGGGTGGTACAAGTACAGAACATGATAAAATATATGGTTAAACACATGTATAAAATTATGTTTCATTTAATGCGGACAGACGATTCAACTTACAGACTTAACTATTTAGTTGAGTTAAGTCTAATTCTAAGTCTAAGTCTAAGTATTGTAAGTTGCTAATTGAACACCATTTTAAGTTGGCGCAAAGAAACTGCGTCATAGTCATATTTTTCTTCTTTTAGAACTAAGTTTGTTATAGATTGGTATTTAGAATATACTTAGTTTTATTCTCATCTACAACTGTCATATTTTACGTACGTCATCATTCAAACTTGACTTTAAAAATTAATTAACAACATTTCTTCTAATAATAAACGTAGCTGTGTACAGTCATATAAGTGGTTGTTAGGATATGAATTGTTATTTAATACTTATATGGGTAATCCTTATTTCAGCGCATTTTATATTTCAAGTCATCAAAAAAACATTTTTTCAAACTTACTTCATTAATAATTATTATGAAATCTATTTTAAAATTAAAACATTATTTTTTTGTTGAAATAAAATTACTATTTTACGATTTGTACGAAATGAAAATGTGTATATTTCACTATCTTCTGCGACTAACGGTGGTGCTATTGTTGTTGTTGGAAGTCTGTTTTTAAAAACCTTTTTCTAAGTTAAAAACCACTTTAAACTCAACAAAACACACGGAAAACTAATTGAAAAGCATTAAATACTTTTTTACATTTCTGATTTAAGTGTTGAAATGAGTAAAAGTAAGTTATTTTATTTATTTTGTTCTAAAAAATTTTAATGCGCTGAAATAAGGGATTACCTTTATATGTATGTTATTATCTTTTTGTAAAGCGCTGTGAGCCCAGTTCCTTACAAATTATAACTTATCAATGTATTGTTATTATTATTATTATTATTATTATTATTATTATTATTATTATTATTATTATTAAGTCATGTCATGCGTTACACCTGTTAGTAAAGTTTTACCTGTGAAGGAAGAAACATGATAATCCCAAACCCCGCCAGAATGATAAATATCAGGCAACCGGCCATATTTGTGAACCTTGACCGGCCAGGGCCACATCCATGGAGCCATTTGCATTTGGCTCTCATCGCTGCTGGACTGCGGGCTGGTGTGGTGTAAACACGGACAGGTCAGCCAGGTGGACAAACTCATCGTTGGTACACAGTTGTTGATGATAGCCTTGACCTTGTGGGTGAGAAATGAGATTGATATTGTGGGCGTGTCTATCGTTGGGCGTGGCTGGCAGTAGGCGTGTCTAAAATTGGGCATATCTGACAGTGGCCGTGTCTGGTAATGGACGTTTTTTAACAGAGAGTGTCTGTCAGTGGACGTGTCTGTCAGTGGACGTGTCTGTCAGTGGACGTGTCTGTCAGTGGACGTGTCTGTCAGTGGACGTGTCTGTCAGTGGACGTGTCTGTCTGCAGACACATTTTGTCTCAGGTGACACACCTTTGCTAATAAGATGAGCCAGTATGATCCTTACGTGCAACTAGAATGACAAACATGTAAAATGTATCATTATATAAAACAAACGCACCCCACGGCCGGGGCCTCACCGTGGAATAATCTTGTCCAACATCACATCAGCTCCACAGCTTTGATCTAAACTCTCTCCCTGACAAACCAGCAACAACAAACAGCCTATAACAACGTAGGCTGAAGATCTTTGTTCTTACCAGTGTATCAATGAAAGGTCGTAGGTCGTAGGCCATCCAATAAGATATAACAATGTAGGCTGGAGATCTTTGTTCTTATCAGTGTATCAATGAAAGGTCGTAGGTCGTAGGCCATCCAATAAGATATAACAACGTAGGCTGGAGATCTTTGTTCTTACCAGTGTATCAATGAAAGGTCGTAGGCCATCCAATAAGATATAACAACGTAGGCTGAAGATCTTTGTTCTTACCAGTGTATCAATGAAAGGTCGTAGGCCATCCAATAAGATATAACAACGTAGGCTGGAGATCTTTGTTCTTACCAGTGTATCAATGAAAGGTCGTAGGTCGTAGGCCATCCAATAAGATATAACAACGTAGGCTGGAGATCTTTGTTCTTACCAGTGTATCAATGAAAGGTCGTAGGCCATCCAATAAGATATAACAACGTAGGCTGGAGATCTTTGTTCTTACCAGTGTATCAATGAAAGGTCGTAGGCCATCCAATAAGATATAACAACGTAGGCTGGAGATCTTTGTTCTTACCAGTGTATCAATGAAAGGTCGTAGGCCATCCAATAAGATATAACAACGTAGGCTGGAGATCTTTGTTCTTACCAGTGTATCAATGAAAGGTCGTAGGCCATCCAATAAGATATGCGGACAACTTGAAGGACTGGCTTATCTCATTACAGTGGGTCTGTACGAGCACAGATAGTCCTGGGCCACACGACCGCCGTGTTGACACGAACCGACGCAGTGGTGAGGGTTATTGGCGACATAGATTTTTTTAATGATCTTTTTTTTTAATTATTCTTATCACAGGCGTAGTTAGATCACGTTGTGGTGGGGCCACGGGGTGATGGGTTTAAGATGGATCATTTACTAGGTGATGACACGTCAGCTACTGTCACATTCTGGAAGTGAATATTGTATCACATCTTGTTGGCAGTGCCTTGTCTCATTTATATTCAGCGACCACCGAAATGTCGTAAAATAGATTGTAAGGCTGAACAAAAAAATTGCGTAGTTTTGACTTGTCAGTTTTTCAATGTCAAAGAGACACATTTTCAAGGTCACATATTCCTAGATTTAAAGTTCAAGCTCCAAAGTGTCACGGCGATAAATAGGGGGTCAAGGTCACTAGTAAATATTGGGTCAGTGTCACTAGTAAATATTGGGTCAGGGTCACCAGTAAATATTGGGTCAGTGTCACTAGTAAATATTGGGTCAGGGTCACTAGTAAATATTGGGTCAGGGTCACTTGTAAATAGTGGGTCAGGGTTACTGAGCAATAACAATAAAAACTATATTTGACTAAGTCAGTATGTCTTAAATGTAGAAATGGTTAGTTAGCCAGAACCTTACCTCGCTTCTGTACTACACCACTGACAAACACATATTTACAGCAGTCAAAAAAGTATGAGGTATGCAGGGTCATAAAGTTTACAACTCTGGCTTGTCTAAAATTCCTTGAGTTTGTTTGTAGCGCTGTCCAAGTGAAATTTACCAGTCGTTTACCTTAGCTGAAATTTACCAGTCGTTTACCTGAGCTGAAATGTACCAGTCGTTTACCTTTGCTAAAATTTACCAGTCGTTTGCCTGAGCTGAAATTTACCAGTCGTTTACCTTAGCTGAAATTTACCAGACGTTTATCTGAGCTGAAATTTACCAGTCGTTTATCTTAGCTGAAATTTACCAGTCGTTTACCTGAGCTGAAATTTACCAGTCGTTTACCTGAGCTGAAATTTACCAGTCGTTTACCTGAGCTGAAATTTACCAGTCGTTTACCTGAGCTGAAATGTACCAGTCGTTTATCTTAGCTAAAATTTACCGGTCGTTTACCTGAGCTGAAATTTACCAGTCGTTTACCTGGGCTGAAATGTACCAGTCTTTTACTAGAGCTGAAATGTACCAGTCGTTGACTTAAGCTGAAATGTACCAGTCGTTGACTTGAGCTGAAATGTACCAGTCGTTTACCTTAGCTGAAATTTACCAGTCGTTTACCTGAGCTGAAATTTACCAGTCGTTTACCTGAGCTGAAATGTACCAGTCGTTTACCTGAGCTGAAATTTACCAGTCGTTTACCTGAGCTGAAATGTACCAGTCGTTTACCTGAGCTGAAATGTACCAGTCGTTAACTTGAGCTGAAATGTACCAGTCGTTGACTTAAGCTGAAATGTACCAGTCGTTAAGTTGAGCTGAAATGTACCAGTCGTTGACTTAAGCTGAAATGTACCAGTCGTTAAGTTGAGCTGAAATAAATACCTCTTCTTGCCCTTTTTGCCCGTTACCCCAAAATATTCAAGCTTATGTGCGCGTTACCCCCCCCCCTTCAACCCCCAGACTCTAGGTACTGCTCACATGACTCAGGGATTTGGTGGATCGTTGTTAGCAAAAATGCTAATGGTGAATTTTACAAGCTTGACAAGTGTCTAAAAATGATCTGAATATGATTATGTGTAGATATTTTAAGTCAAAACGACATGGAATATCCTTTTTCTGTAAAAAAAAATGGAGGTGGGGTTGGGATCTATTTGATAGAATTATAAACGTTTTAAGTTTGATATAATTGTTGGGTTGGTTTTTGGTCAAACGACACTGGCCATTCTAGATATAATGATAAATGAGCTCATTTTAAAGTTGTCAGGTATTCATTAACTTTATTTAATGCATCAAATTCTTGACATCGCAATTCGAGAGGAGCACAAAACAACTTTTCTTATTAGCTCAGTTTTTAAGGCATTAATTTTAAATATCACAGACAGGATACTTGATACAGTCAAGTCATGTGGATTAAGATTATTGTCACTCGTGTCAATATAAATGAAAGTAGGGTGGATTTAGGTGTCTTCGTATAGTATGTAGGTAAGAAATCTACATAGTTGTCAAATTTTAAAAAATGCATTTTCTGGAAGGAACCGGTTCAATAATGGGCATATGTTCACGTACACATGACGTATTTTAATATACCTAGTGGATTGTATAGTGGATGTTATATGTCCCAAATGAGTCTGCATTACCCCCAAGAATTCCCTTTTGACCCCAGATGAGGTAATTTACCCCTGTTCGCCGACCTCTTTCTTACGGGATGCCCGTCAGTCAATTGAGGGATTTTTTAAAAATATATATTTAAAAAAGTATTCTAAAATATTTTTTTCTAAACAAAGACGTTAACCGTGATAATTAATAGTCAATGTTTAATTTGTATGCATTAAAATAAAATATAATCTAAGGATGTTAACACAGTTCGTTTTCTGAAGGCCGGTTAAATGTTTTGAAAAAAAATGCTTCACAATGTAGACCTTCACTAAATAAATAATAAATGACAATAAAAGTGATTTGAAACATACTTATTTTCATATAAAAAATAAGGTGTGTGTTGTTTCTTTTTGGAGGGGGGGGGTCAAAGCTTTGTGACGTATTTTTACAGGGGGGGGGGTCTAACGTTTTGTGGCAACGAGGGGGGGGGGTAAAAAATCGGCCAAAATCGCGTGACGTAATTTATGGAAGGCCCCAAAGTAAAAAAAAGAGCTGCCAGATTCATTACTGGAGAATATTCAAAACTGAAAGAGTTACACAATTAGTTAAATCATTAAACCTTGAAACGCTAGAGGATAGAAGAACCAAGAGTAAATGAGCAATAATACATAAAGCAATTCATTCTAATTTGGAAATACAACACAAAGATTAACTTAATACAACCCTCAGATAGACAAAAGGATAAAAACACCTTTCTTATTCAGTATACAAGAACAAACTCATACAAATTCTCCTTCTTCCCGTTTAGACTTCGGGCGTGGAATGGGTTGCCTGAAGTAACCAGGAAAACCAACACTTTATCAACATTTAAAACTCTTATAAGAATGCAGGACCAGACACAAACCATAGATAAGCGTAGGACGCAATAATCTTTTGTATAGAAGGATGGTCTGTAACAGATAGATAAGATCAGATAAGTTATTATGACTCTTTAACATTGAACTATTTGCTCATCTGGCTCTTGTTGTAACTATGATCTTGTTCGCTTGGCATACATACCAGGGACTCTTCCAACTGGCGTGTCGGCAGTGGCAACGACAAGAAACGTGACTTGAATAAATGGGCGGAGCTACGACAAGTAGGCGTGACATGGTTTGCTGGGCGGAGTTAGGACAAGTGGGCGTGACTTTAATCAAATGAGCGGAGCTACGACTAGTAGGCGAGACTTAAATAAATGGGCGGCGCTACGACAATTAGGGTTGATATGATTTGCTGGGCGGCCTTAGGACAAGTGGGTGTGACATGGTTTGCTGGGCGGAGTGAGGACAAGTGGGCGTGACTTTAATCAAATGAGCGGAGCTACGATTAGTAGGCGAGACTTTAATAAAAGGGTGGCGCTACGGCAAGTAGACGTGACTTCAATAGCTAGGCGGAGCTACGACCCTTAGGCGAGACTTAAGTAAATGGGCGGCGCTACGGCAAGTAGACGTGACTTCAATAGCTAGGCGGAGCTATAACAAAGTAGCAATGACAATAAGGTACTTACCAGATAAAAGAATTCCTAAAATACTTCCCACTTTCTCTCTCCCTACACCCGTGTGTTGTGTGGCCTGATGTAGCATTAGGTCAGTCTGACACAGTCCACATTGTCATTTGGTAGTGCCTAGTACATTGTTCATAGACACGAAGTCATGCGGGGGGGGGGAGGGCTGTAATCATACAATTTCTGAGGTAAAATGTGGGTGTAATATGTATAATAACATTAACGGTGATGGAACTTCAGATTCGGGAATGGGTCATATTTATGGCATCCGTGTCAAAAGGGGAGAGCAATACGTTTTAACAGCCCAGTCCCAACCGCAGCTTTATGCTCGCATTGAATATTGAAGTAATATGTATCATTTATCAACCTCGACCTTTACAAAAATATGGTTGCCAAAAAATGTCCCTCGTCATCACGCCTCGACAGGAAATACCACCCTACAATATTGTCAACAATGACGTCACATAAATAAATCTACATTCTTGCCGTTCAGGAAATTGAAAGCTTGCCATCAATTGTATCATCTCTAGTTGTACCACCTTCCTCACCCCTTTTTCTTGTCCCATTCTATTTGTATTTAAATCATACCATCCCCGTCATTGAGTCAACTGCCTCCCCTCCATCCAGCACTCCATCACCATCAATCAATATTCACTCACTGTCCACGTCTGTCGTTCAACGTCCGCAAGCCCTCGCTAGTCTCTCGGCCAGGGGATCATAATTTATTAGTCATAGGATCAAAATCAGACACGGCGAGTTACAAAGGGAGGTGATTCGGACTGGGCTAGCGGCCCCTGCCACATAAATACGTCCCGTCTTATCTGCTGTCTTTGTGGCTGTAACTGGAACCAAGCACCATGAATTCATCTTGCCAAACATGGGCACCGCGCTTTATTTTACTATGGTTAGTATATGTCAGTACATACAAGGTCATCTAGATTAAATGTTGATCAAACAAAGCAGGGGAACAACAGAAGAAAAAAAATGTGTTGTCTTTCTTTCTTGTCTTTTCTCCAGCCTTGCTTTGAGAATTTTTGTCACTCCTGTTTCCATGGGTTGAATTAAAAAGTGAGAGGCGAGCAATGGCCCACTGTTGCTGTACAAAATAAAGTTGTGCAATGCCACATTTAAATCATTCACTCAATGATTTCCACACTCACTCACTCATTTCCCCTCTCACTGTATTAAGATTCATGTAGACAAATAGATTAGTTATTTGTTTCACAACTTGTTGAATTGAGTTTATCTCTACATAAACCGGACCATAGTGTCATCTCATCCGATATGTTCACCTGTTACCAAAGTTTGTTTACCTGATCATCCACCAAGCTTCAACATAAAATTCTGAGCATGTACAGGCATGTCTATGAAAGTCAAGGTTTCTTGCACAACTACATCTTCACGTGGTTTTAACTGAGTGATCGAACTTCACTAGCAAGGAGCGATAACTCTGGATATTCTTTCTGTGCCGCAGTACGTGGTTAAAATGTTAGTTGACTCCCCTTCCACTCAAGTTGGGACAGTTTTATGATTGTCTCATTGACGTCACTGGTGGATGTGTCCATGGAACAAACTCACCATCTACCACCTTGACCCCTCAGTTGTTCTACCTTGACCTCTCAGTTGTTCTACCTTTACAATTGAAACACAAACTCACCATCTACCACCTTGACCTCTCAGTTGTTCTACCTTTACAATTGAAACACAAACTCACCATGTACTACCTTGACCTCTCAGTTGTTCTACCTTTACAATTGAAACACAAACTCACCATGTACTACCTTGACCTCTCAGTTGTACTACCTTTACAATTGAAACACAAACTCACCATCTACCACCTTGACCTCTCAGTTGTTCTACCTTTACAATTGAAACACAAACTCACCATCTACCACCTTGACCCCTCAGTTGTTCTACCTTGACCTCTCAGTTGTTCTACCTTTACAATTGAAACAGAAACTCAACATCTACCACCTTGACCTCTCAGTTGTTCTACCTTTACAATTGAAACACAAACTCACCAAACTTAACTATTCCCTGGGCCGGTTAGGTCATGTCTAGTCACGCCCCTGGATCCCATGTCCCTGGTGGCTACTTTAACTTACGGTGACCATTTGGCTGGACTTGTTTACGTCTCGGATCGTCTGTCAGTCGGACATTAGCTGCTGCGGGCTGTGTGCGTGGGCCGTAGGACGTCACATGTGACGTAAGGTGTCGTTAACAGGGGCCGGGGCGGGGGGGAGTAATAACTGACGTAAGGTAGGCCTGGTTTTATGGTGATTGGTCAGTTTAGTCAAACAAAGAATACTGGCCTGTCTTTGTTAAGGTCAGTTGTAAGAGATGACCAGAGACGGGCACATGAATGGAAATACTTCAGAGAAATTAGAAAAGTTTAGATGACTCTCTGCCATGTACAATGTACAACTGTGCTGTGTACAATGTACAACTGTGCTGTGTACAATGTACAACTGTGCTGTGTACAATGTACAACTGTGCTATGTACAATGTACAACTGTGCTGTGTACAATGTACAACTGTGCTGTGTACAATGTACAACTGTGCTGTGTACAATGTACAACTGTGCTGTGTACAATGTACAACTGTGCTATGTACAATGTACAACTGTGCTGTGTACAATGTACAACTGTGTTGTGTACAATGTACAACTGTGCTATGTACAATGTACAACTGTGCTGTGTACAATGTACAACTGTGCTGTGTACAATGTACAACTGTGTTGTGTACAATGTACAACTGTGCTATGTACAATGTACAACTGTGCTGTGTACAATGTACAACTGTGCTATGTACAATGTACAACTGTGCTGTGTACAATGTACAACTGTGCTGTGTACAATGTACAACTGTGCTGTGTACAATGTACAACTGTGCTATGTAAATCTGTGCGTGTACAATGTACAACTGTGCTGTGGACAATGCAAAAAGTTAGTTCATCAGTTGTATCGTTGTGAGTGGGGGGGGCGGCGTGGTGGGGGCACTGCCACCCCATCCTCGGGTATTATGATGGGTGGTGGTTGTCATGTGACCGTTTCTTCATAGTACCGGTTGTAGCTAGGAGTGTACCGGATTTCGGCTCCGGCTCCTGCAAATCCGGAATACGGCCAATTTTACAAATGCGGCTCCGGCAGGAATTAACTTCATAAATCCGGCCAAATCCGGTTGGCCGGTAGAGCTCTAATATATATAGGCAAATCTGGAATCCGGCCATTTTTATAAATATGACCCCGGCTCCGGCCGGATTTTTCCTAAATCCGACCAAATCCGGCGCCTGACGGATTTCAAATATTTGAATCCGGTACAGCCGTAGTTGTAAGAGCCGTGTTTGTAAGAGCCGTGTTTGTTGTGATGACGTTGTTTGACCACGTGACCAGAGTGACTGAGTTTGAAGGCTGCGAGCTTGTTATGTGAGGTGGACTCGTGTGTCAGACAGTCATTTGTCACAGACGTAGAGAAAGGCAAATAAAGTGACTTGTTACACAGACCACGGACTGATGTGTTTATTTGCAGTTATACTATTCTACAAACTGTAAACTTTTCTTTCAAGTTTTGAAAACAAACTTGAGGGACGCGGTAATAAGTTAATTACACGATGTAATGTAATCACAACGATCTCTCGATACACCGCCGAGAACATCAAACAAAGTTGTCATCTCTGACAGAATATTTATGCCCGCGTCACCAACAGTGACAGGTGGCTTTGATGTCTCGCTCCAGATACTGCGAACTTCCCCCCTCCCCCCGGGGCATCAAGGGACAGTTTTACATGTTACGGTCACGGCTCTTACCAACAGATGTCAACTTGACAGAGAGAGATTTCTATCAGATTTCTATCAGAGACTGACCTGAGGTCAGGTGATACTTGATTAGTCACGTGTGTGGTTTAAAAGGAAGTGTAGTCGTATCTTATGTTGTTGTACTGATGAAGGCATTAGCCGAAACGTTTACTGTCGTATCAGTCTAAAAATAAAGCTCAAATTTATTGTTTTCATTACACAATTAGTTTGTGTATTTTGTATTTTATTTAAAAGTTTTATCGCAGTCAGTGGCGTAGCTGGGGGGGGGGCGGGGGCGGCATTTGTGGGCATTTCAAAGGTACAACCAATTCCGACAAACGCCTTTTTTCTTTTGAAGGGGGAAAACCAAGGTGAAACAAAAATATTCGTAATGTCTAGTCTTAATTAACGGATTCGCACAGCATTTGTTTGATTACATAGTGGATATCAAAACTAACTCAAAACCATTCAAAAATTTTTAATCGCTCAAAAAAGGTATCCAGTTGTTTAGAAAACTAAGCGGTATAAGTCACAGATGACGCTTTTATAAGAAAACTACCACAAAAACACATCACCGTTGGACCGAATAATGTGTGCTATTAATATCGCTACGACAGTTTGTACGTGGAATTTTGACATTCTTAGAATGATGCGCGAACAAGTACCTACAAGGCATGGTGGTTCAAATATTGTGTTTAACTTGCCAGTAGTAATTTATATTACTGCTTCAGTTTTCAGAAAATTATTTTAAGTTAAGTTATTAAAAAATAAATTCATTTTGTTTTTATTGCATTTAATTAGCCTCAAATAATTTATGTTTTTCATTAAAATACTGATATTCATTAAGCATGTTACGCCTATCAAATTAAAGTAATAGTAATGTGTAAATAATTTGAATTCGTCTATTTTATCGAAAATTATTACGATTTATGACAAGAATATTTAAATATTCAAATTTTTCTGTTAATCAACACCACAATAAGCATAATAATTTCAAGCGTCTTGGAAAAATTGAAATCTGAAGAAGTAACTAGTAAAACGAGATCAGATGCTGGAATTTTACTCAATTCAATGCAATCTTTTTCTTTTCTATGTTATCTCAATTTATGATAACCCGTCATTTTTTTAATTAATGCAAAACCATTGCATGGAACAAAGAGATGTGAAGAGATGGAAATGTTTTGTATCAGAGTGTGGGGGGGGGGACCTGCGACCTCAGTAACTTTCTTGTGGCCTTTAAAAAAAAGCATCTTGTCTTTTTATTTGGGCTGTTAACGATTAATTTAAATTTAATTGTTAACTTTTGAAAAATTAACGTTTTAATTAATTTTAAATGTCGATCAAATTAAAATGTATGACGTCATAAGTAAAACTTATTAAACGTTCTTGTTGAAAATCTAACTAACACTGGAAGTCTCCCTTATATGTCATCTTTTAACCAACTACGCAAAAAAGACAAGTGTTTTGGCATTATTTGGTTCAAGTGATGAGCGGGACTAATTGACAATATAACCAGCCGAGCGGAAACAATCATTCACATGGAACTGAAGTAACTGGTATGGGGCCGTCCATAAAGTACGTCACGCTATTTTTGACCATTTTTAACTCCCACCTTCCCCCTGTCACAAACTGTCACAAATCTCGGACACCCCCCCCCCTTTAAAGTGCGTCACCCTTTCGAACAAAACTGTTGATTTTTATTAACAAAATAATTAAAATTTAATATAAAAATATAAACACCGTGACGTCACACATGGCCGGACCCCCCTGCCACAAAGTGTCACACTTTCTTTTACCCCCTCCCCCCCTGTGGAGCGTGACGTACTTTATGGACGGCCCTTATGCACATAAAAGTCTTGGCAAGGAATGACATTATCGGATATCGGTGTTTATTAAGTTTCCACCATTGCAGAGGGTTAATGGATTCAGGAACTTTCATATCCATTTGGTAACGCAGTAATTCATCAGAAGAGCTGTCGTCATTTTCTGTCTCTGAATCAGACTCCATTAATGCCATTAGCTTAATACGCTTTTCCTTTGCTTTGATAAGTAGGCGAAGTGTTAGGACCATGGTAGCCAAACTGTATTAACATTTTAAACACCCCCGTCAGTTATTAGTAAAAAAAACCAAAATGTTCGTGTACTCGTTAGGAAGTAAGTTATCATTTATCGGCCGCTATTTTTATAATTTTTTTTTACTTTTTGACTTTCATTAATTTTTAAGTGATGGGTCGATTAATCGTTGAAAAAAATGTAAACGTTAAAATTTGTTAACGATTAATCGAAAAATTAATCGTTAATTTCCGCAGCTCTAATTTTTATAAATGTGTATTTATAGGCATAGGTATATAATCTTATGCGGCCTCTTTTATTACTGCTTACATAAATATGGCATTCAATGGTAAACATGTTCCACACCTTTACTTCTTTGCAATTACAATGATTTATTCATGTTTATTAATTATAAAAACCATCATATAATCGACTAAGTAACCAAGAGGCCGTCCATAACTGACGTCACGTTAATTTGGCCGATTTTTCACCACCTCCCCCCCTCATCACACGTCGTCACAAAAACTTAGACCACTTCTTCAATAAGACGTCACAAAGCTTTGACACCCCCTCCCCCCACAAAATCCGTGCATGAGCATGTTTCAAATAAAGTTTTTGCCATTTAAGTATGTTTTCAGTGTAAGGCTGCACTCTAATATCGTACCAGGTGTAAAGCCATTCATGACGTCATTAAATAAATTGCAAGCAATCAAATATTAAAATGGAAATGTTATCCAAAGTTGCGATTTTTGACGTGACGTCACATTTCTTAAACACACCCCCCTCGTCACACATCGTCACAAATGTGTGACTCCCCCCCCCTTCCCCGGTGCTTGACGTCATTTATGAACGGTCCCTAAAAAGGATGGCAAATTGGAGACCGCCCGGGTGGCAAAAGTTCTAGCTACGTCACTGATCGCAGTCCAATTCTATATGAGATATTAGACGTATACCAAAGCAGACGTATATCGAGGCACCACTGTATTGATGCTGATGGTTTCGTGTATAGCGCCAATAGTACGTGGTAGTCCATCATGCTCTTTGTGCTCGGATCTTCTAGTTTTATTAATGTTTTAAAAGTCTTAACATCGCTCTTCAACGTTCCTTTGTTATCACATTCACTCAAGATGTTATAAGACTGTTCCATAAGTTTGGGTAAGTAATTGCTTCAAGACATCGCAATGCGCGGGACTGCATTCTGTGTCCACCCTCTCTGGGAACTGTCAGAAGTCACAGTGTACATTAGTGTAGAGCAGGGGTCTCCAAACTACGGCCCGCGGACCAGATGCGGCCCGCGAGGCCCTTTCATCCGGCCCCTGGATACCTTTTAATCTCCATAAAAGATACCACTTTTACCCGCAGTTTACTACAAACTTGTGTGTAGTCTGCCCCCAAAGTGCTGTTTGACAGTTAATGTGGCCCTCCGGAAAAAGAAAAGCAATGACCATCAGTGTGAAATGACCAGCATAGACACTGCAAGGACCATTAGTGGGCACTGACCATTAGTGGGCACTGACCATTAGTGGGCACTGACCATGAGTGGGCACTGACCATGAGTGGGCACTGACCATGAGTGGGCACTGACCATGAGTGGGCACTGACCATTAGTGGGCACGGACCATTAGTGGGCACGGACCATTAGTGGGCACTGACCATGAGTGGGCACTGACCATGAGTGGGCACTGACCAGGAGTGGGCACTGACCATGAGTGGGCACTGACCATGAGTGGGCACTGCATTGACCATGAGTGGGCACTGACCATCAGTGGGCACTGACCATGAGTGGGCACTGACCATGAGTGGGCACTGACCATGAGTGGGCACTGCATTGACCATGAGTGGGCACAGCAATGACCTTCACTAGGCACAGCAAGGACCATCACTAGGCACAGCAATGAACATCACTGGACACAAGCAATGATCAACACTGGACACAGCAACGACCGTCAGTCGGCAAGGACAAGATCATTAAACCAGTCGTCCGTCAGGCCGGGCCGTCATCTTCGCCTTTATCCGAGATCACTTGCCTAGATAACGGCCATTTCACCGCGCCTAAACACAGCAATATTGATGGTATTAGGGCTCTTAAAGGAGAGGGGGGGGGAGTTAGGGGAGGGGAGGGTCATGAATCGGGGATGGACGGGTGAAGATAGGGGGAATAGGAGGGATTCAAGGAAAGGGTGAAGAAAGAGAGGGGGAAAGAGAGAATATCTCCCCGTTAATGAAATTGTCAAAGAAGATCGAAAAGTAGAAGGGCAAAAATCTTAGAGTTGAGCCACTCAAGGCCCAGCAGTTCTCATGCGGCAAATGTAGCCACACAATTGACGGGGACCACTGTAAGAACACAACTTCCACTTTCCCATTTCTTCATGAACCTGAGAGTTTTGTGTGGATGGCTTAGTAGACAAATGTACTCAAAGTTAAATGTGACGTGTATGTAACGTGATCTCAAAGTTAAATGTATGTGACGTGTATGTAACGTGATCTCAAAGTTAAATGTATGTGACGTGTATGTAACGTGATCTCAAAGTTAAATGTATGTGACGTGTATGTAATGTGATCTCAAAGTTAAATGTATGTGACGTGTATGTAACGTGATCTCAAAGTTAAATGTATGTGACGTGTATGTAACGTGATCTCAAAGTTAAATGTATGTGACGTGTATGTAACGTGATCTCAAAGTTAAATGTATGTGACGTGTATGTAACGTGATCTCAAAGTTAAATGTATGTGACGTGTATGTAACGTGATCTCAAAGTTAAATGTATGTGACGTGTATGTAACGTGATCTCAAAGTTAAATGTATGTGACGTGTATGTAACGTGATCTCAAAGTTAAATGTATGTGACGTGTATGTAACGTGATCTCAAAGTTAAATGTATGTGACGTGTATGTAACGTGATCTCAAAGTTAAATGTATGTGACGTGTATGTAACGTGATCTCAAAGTTAAATGTATGTGACGTGTATGTAACGTGATCTCAAAGTTAAATGTATGTGACGTGTATGTAACGTGATCTCAAAGTTAAATGTATGTGACGTGTATGTAACGTGATCTCAAAGTTAAATGTATGTGACGTGTATGTAACGTGATCTCAAAGTTAAATGTATGTGACGTGTATGTAATGTGATCTCAAAGTTAAATGTATGTGACGTGTATGTAATGTGATCTCAAAGTTAAATGTATGTGACGTGTATGTAATGTGATCTCAAAGTTAAATGTATGTGACGTGTATGTAATGTGATCTCAAAGTTAAATGTGACGTGTATGTAACGTGATCTCAAAGTTAAATGTGACGTGTATGTAATGTGATCTCAAAGTTAAATGTGACGTGTATGTAATGTGATCTCAAAGTTAAATGTGACGTGTATGTAATGTGATCTCAAAGTTAAATGTGACGTGTATGTAACGTGATCTCAAAGTTAAATGTGACGTGTATGTAACGTGATCTCAAAGTTAAATGTGACGTGTATGTAACGTGATCTCAAAGTTAAATGTGACGTGTATGTAACGTGATCTCAAAGTTAAATGTGACGTGTATGTAACGTGATCTCAAAGTTAAATGTGACGTGTATGTAACGTGATCTCAAAGTTAAATGTGACGTGTATGTAACGTGATCTCAAAGTTAAATGTGACGTGTATGTAACGTGATCTCAAAGTTAAATGTGACGTGTATGTAACGTGATCTCAAAGTTAAATGTGACGTGTATGTAACGTGATCTCAAAGTTAAATGTGACGTGTATGTAACGTGATCTCAAAGTTAAATGTGACGTGTATGTAACGTGATCTCAAAGTTAAATGTGACGTGTATGTAACGTGATCTCAAAGTTAAATGTGACGTGTATGTAACGTGATCTCAAAGTTAAATGTGACGTGTATGTAACGTGATCTCAAAGTTAAATGTGACGTGTATGTAACGTGATCTCAAAGTTAAATGTGACGTGTATGTAACGTGATCTCAAAGTTAAATGTGACGTGTATGTAACGTGATCTCAAAGTTAAATGTGACGTGTATGTAACGTGATCTCAAAGTTAAATGTGACGTGTATGTAACGTGATCTCAAAGTTAAATGTGACGTGTATGTAACGTGATCTCAAAGTTAAATGTGACGTGTATGTAACGTGATCTCAAAGTTAAATGTGACGTGTATGTAACGTGATCTCAAAGTTAAATGTGACGTGTATGTAACGTGATCTCAAAGTTAAATGTGACGTGTATGTAACGTGATCTCAAAGTTAAATGTGACGTGTATGTAACGTGATCTCAAAGTTAAATGTGACGTGTATGTAACGTGATCTCAAAGTTAAATGTGACGTGTATGTAACGTGATCTCAAAGTTAAATGTGACGTGTATGTAACGTGATCTCAAAGTTAAATGTGACGTGTATGTAACGTGATCTCAAAGTTAAATGTGACGTGTATGTAACGTGATCTCAAAGTTAAATGTGACGTGTATGTAACGTGATCTCAAAGTTAAATGTGACGTGTATGTAACGTGATCTCAAAGTTAAATGTGACGTGTATTTAACGTGATCTCAAAGTTAAATGTGACGTGTATGTAACGTGATACATATTGACCCTCATCACTCACTGATTACCTCACTCACAGCGTCATTGACGCAAGAATTGAGTTTATAAATAACCCAAGGCCGTTTGATGGCTATTATACAATAGATAACACGAACGATAATTTGCTAACAGATTTATTGCCCTTGGTTTTATTGGTGTGTGTGGGGGAGGGGGGTACTTTTGGCTTGATGGCGGGGGGGGGGCGTCCCTTTTTTATTCTTAAAACTGAATACACATTTTGTTAGACGAGGGCTTATGAGATTGTTTGTGACGAATGTTTGTGACAAGTGTTTGTGAAACACCGAGTTGTTAATCTTCTAACACCCAGTGGTCAGTCATAAAACATCGAGTGGTAAGTCATAAAATTTCAAGTGGTCAGTCATAAAACATCGAGTGGTCAGTCATAAAAACCAAGTGGACATGCACATGCTATTCTTAAGGGACCTTACCACTGAGTCGACTCGGACTTCTTCACATGGGAGTGGGGAGAGAAAGAGAGAATACGGTGGGTCAACGAGAAGCCGACAGACCGAGAGATGAATGGCGTCAAGGTCCGAGCATGTTGGCGAGTAATTTAAATGGCCGAGTTTTCTGTGACGCGGTGCCTCGGTGGCCGGCTATTTCATGAAGCTTGGTGCAGACGTCTCGGTGCTGTTATTTTTAGAGCAATCGCAGCACCATCATGTCAGTCCACACCAACCACACCAGCCACACTAACCACACCAACCACACCAGCCATACGTGTCACACCAACCATACCAGCCATACGTGTCACACCAACCACACGAGACACAAGCCACTCTCACAATGACATATTAACCAACCTTCTGACAGCGATTTTGTTTGATATTGAAACTATAATTACATTTTAAGTTGACTTAGTTAGATGAGCCGTTACTGGCGAGAGTTAAAAAAAAAGATAAGTTAAAACCAACAGTCAACTTTTATCCAAGAGATTGTAAATTAAAATTTTGAATCTAATCGAATAATGTTGTTAAATAAATATCTGTAGATATCTTCAAACTGCGATACTTTGGATAGGAAGGAAAAACTCAATTTTTCTTAGGCATCATAGAGTATTAAAAGTAGTTATCGTAATAGTAATTTTCACGACATGGATGCACGGTTACAATATCCACGATGCTAATTTGATTGATCAGAAAGAAGAAGGGAGACAAAAAGTATTAATATTAATAAAACTGAAACGGTAGCTAACTACCCAAGAACTTGAGCGACAGAACGGACCAATAGAAAACACGCTAATGAAATGAATAGACCGCGCTGGTGACGACACGACAAGATGGCGGTGATAATACTGCCGATGACGCTAACGATAATGTACGAGCTTCCACCGGCTCAGCCAGGGGCAGGCTACTGTCAATGGCGTGATTTACAGGGTAACGTGCCTTTCGCTGTAATCGAGTTATCTTTCTTTGTTGTAACAGTTGAATTTAATATGAAGAAATGTTTGTCCCCTTTTGTGATTGGGTTGTTGATGATAGCCATTATATTGTCTACGTTTTATTTGATGTTTGTAAATAGAGCTATTCAATATAGTATCAGCCAAATAGGAACATCTTTCTGCTGTCTAACAATATACTAGACATGGACCGCCGGACTGTCAATGGTCGTTACTTTTGACCAACGTTAGGTCGCCTTTGCTGTGTCCAGTCTTTACAATCTCACTTATAGATATTTTATGTTGTCATGTCTCTTGGGCTAGATGTTAGTTATTTTAACACATTATTAGAGCATGATTGTAACATTCACTGCACATCAATTTAACTATAAAAAAATATCAATAGCTTCTAGTTCTAGTTAAAACATGTTAAAATTGTTTCTCATCGCCAGACTAACCAAAGTCTCAATCTCTTCCACAGAAACTACAGCCTTCATAGCACCACGGCCCTAGAGCTAAACAGTGTTAGCACATCAGGCATAGCACCACGTCCCTAGAGCCAAACAGTGTTAGCACATCAGGCATAGCACCACTTCCCTAGAGCCAAACAGTGTTAGCACATCTGGAATAGCACCACGTCCCTAGAGCCAAACAGTGTTAGCACATCTGGAATAGCACCACGTCCCTAGAGCCAAACAGTGTTAGCACATCTGGAATAGCACCACGTCCCTAGAGCCAAACAGTGTTAGCACATCTGGAATAGCACCACGTCCCTAGAGCCAAACAGTGTTAGCACATCTGGAATAGCACCACGTCCCTAGAGCTAAACAGTGTTAGCATATCAGGCATAGCACCACGTCCTTAGAGCCAAACAGTGTTAGCACATCAGGCATAGCACCACGTCCCTAGAGCCAAACAGTGATAGCACATCAGGCATAGCACCACGTCCCTAGAGCCAAACAGTGTTAGCACATCTGGAATAGCACCACGTCCCTAGAGCCAAACAGTGTTAGCACATCTGGAATAGCACCACGTCCCTAGAGCCAAACAGTGTTAGCACATCTGGAATAGCATCACGTCCCTAGAGCCAAACAGTGTTAGCACATCTGGAATAGCACCACGTCCCTAGAGTATAACAGTGTTAGCACATCTGGAATAGCACCACGTCCCTAGAGCCAAACAGTGTTAGCACATCAGGCATAGCATCACGTCCCTAGAGCCAAACAGTGTTAGCACATCTGGAATAGCACCACGTCCCTAGAGCATAACAGTGTTAGCACATCTGGAATAGCACCACGTCCCTAGAGCCAAACAGTGTTAGCACATCTGGAATAGCACCACGTCCCTAGAGCAAAACAGTGTTAGCACATCTGGCATAGCACCACGGCCCTGGAGTATAAGTGTTAGCACATCTGGAATGGCACCACGTCCCTAGAGCCAAACAGTGTTAGCACATCAGGCATAGCACCACGTCCCTAGAGCCAAACAGTGTTAGCACATCTGGAATAGCACCACGTCCCTAGAGCCAAACAGTGTTAGCACATCTGGCATAGCACTACGACCCTAGAGCCAAACAGTGTTAGCACATCTGGAATAGCACCACGTCCCTAGAGCCAAACAGTGTTAGCACATCAGGCATAGCACTACGACCCTAGAGCCAAACAGTGTTAGCACATCTGGCATAGCACCACGGCCCTGGAGTATAAGTGTTAGTACATCTGGAATAGCACCACGGCCCTAGAGTCAAACAGTGTTAGCACATCTGGCATAGCTCCACGTCCCTAGAGCCAAACAGTGTTAGCACATCTGGCATAGCACCACGTCCCTAGAGCCAAACAGTGTTAGCACATCTGGCATAGCACCACGGCCCTAGAGCCAAACAGTGTTAGCACATCTGGCATAGAGACCACATTTCTACAAGGATCACACAAGGAGACACAGGATTATCACAGTGTTACACACTGAATAGATCAGATACAGGATTATCACAAGTGTTACACACTGACTAGGTCGGAATGAGACATCGACTAGCTGAACGTCGTGTGCCGTGTTCTTAAACTGACGAGTCAAACTTCAAATAACACATCAAGTAAGTTACTCAGTTGTTTGCTATGGTTGCTGTTGTTGTCGTTGCTGTTGCTTTTTTTGCTGTTGTTGTTGCTGTTGTTGTTGTTGCTGTTGTTTTGTTATTGATTATTGTTGGATTTGCTGCTTGTATAATCCACTCCCGACTCATCCACTCCCGACTCATCCACTCCCGACTCATCCACTCCCGACTCATCCACTCCCGACTCTTTTACTCATTGGTCCAAATCAACTATTTGCCCGTGCGTCACCCCATATTTAAAAGACGTTGCTGTTCGGAATTGTTTGTACTAAATGACCTTCACCTGATTTTTGAACGTCGCATCGTGGCCTGAATGTCGAGAAATGAACAACTGTCGCAAATAGTGGCGAGAATTATTGTAGACTTTTTGGGAGAGAAGAATTCATCAACTTCAGAAGTTCTAAGAATATGTCCAGCGGTTTTTAGAAGTGTCCGGTGTATGAAATACATTCTAGTCAGTCACGCACCTGGAGTCTTCCAAGAGTGTCCGAATTTTCTAAATTGTCAATTGTAATGATGTCCAAGGACTTGCAATAGTTTTTTGCGTCTATCTTATAAAACAGATTTTTGTTGGGGAAAATAAACGAAATAAGTAATCTTGAGCACAATGACCCAAACATTTTCTCGATTGTAAATTCTGTTGCTAATCAATCATTTATTTACATAATCACACACACACAAATCTATTACTGACACTCATTCTATACAGAAGATTATTGCGCACATGCACACACACACACAAACACAACGTATACACCTATATTAATTATAAGTTAAAAGAAGATCTTTCCTTTGAATTGAATGATGTAAAACATGACAGTTTTATTAAACCCTAACCGTATGTTCAAGAAATCTTAGTGACATAATTCAGTGCTTCTCAAAGTGGAGGTCCACGGACCTAGCTGGTCCGTCGGCCATCCGTTGCCGGTCCGCAGATGTTCTCAAAAAAAGGACACAAAAAAATGCCCAGTGCAGGGAAAATAGTGCACCGCTCCCTGTGCAATGGAAAAAATTCCTGCCGGTCCGCCATACTAAAAATTTTGAGAAGTACTGACATAAATTAACA
Source organism: Ampullaceana balthica (assembly GCA_944989445.1). Taxonomy (NCBI): domain Eukaryota; kingdom Metazoa; phylum Mollusca; class Gastropoda; family Lymnaeidae; genus Ampullaceana; species Ampullaceana balthica. Next base: position 87,235 of record CALYLW010000343.1, read on the forward strand.
CATATTTAAATAATATGTTAAATGAATGAATAGAAACAAATTTCATCTTCTTATCTTATCTATACAGACGCCCCTTCTATACTGAAGATTAATGCGTCCACAGACCATGACAGATGGACTGTTGGCAAGTGATGCAGCGTTCACAGGCCACGGCTTTGAGGGTTCCACGCATTACCCAGCCACCTAACTAGTGTTAGGTACCCATTCGGAGCTGGGTGACTCAGGGACGCCCTAGGCCCCGGGAACAGATCCTTGCCTTCGCACGGATTCGAACCCGTGACGGTACGCCAGTCGAGCGCGCTGCCACTCTACCACCGCGTCTATACTCATAATTATAGTCAACATTAATTGTTATGATTCTGTTGAGAAGCCTTTGAACTACAAAGTTTTTAAACTCTTGTTGGTATCAAATTATTGTGGTGCGAATAAATTCTCCCAGATTCTGGTTACTAGTTGCTTCTCAAATTTTTTATTTCATGAACTTCATGGTGGAGTACAAAGATTCATTGGCATTTGTGTTATCAGTCACCAAAGTCTGGAATTATTTTGTTTTAATATAGAAATCATTTCTTAACATTCTTTTTAATAATGTCCCCAACAGCACGCGGTTGTTTAGCACTAGCAATATTTCAAGCGATGGCACTGCCTCAGTTAAAGTGACGCCTTCTATTGCTGTAAGCAGAACGTGTAGTGTCTGTTGCTGACATATTCTAGACTTCAACCCAGCAGCAAGCCTGCGTTTTCTTAATTCAGGTTGCAGTGTGGATACTGGGATGTAAACTCTTCATCACTTCTTTGATAGTGTCGCTTCGAATTTCTAGCTTTGTATTTTACTTGCAGTTTCATCATTTTCAAAAGAAGAAAAATTAGCTTACCGTCTTTATCGATAAATGCAAAGTCCTCTTCCAATTCTGAAAAAATTATTAATATTTTCGTTTCCTGCTACTTGTTATGCCATAATTGATGCAAATTTTAAAATAATACGTTACTAATTTTAACATGAATAATAGTAATGGTCAATGCTTCGAAATGCGAATTTTTAAAAAAAACCGGAACCAAAAATGTCATTGTTTACGTCACCAACCAACCGGACACCATTCTCTACATTCTACCCAATTTTTGTCAATCCTTTGTTTCTGCACACAAAAAAAATATTTAAACTTTATTTTTTAAAAATATTAAATATTTAAAAATTCTAAATTCATAGATTGTTTGGGAGCCGCAACGTGAAGACAGAAGAGCCACTTGCAGCTCGCGAACTGCACTTTGGCTGACGTTGTTGTAAACGGACGTGATTCATTCACTTGGAAGAGTCCCTAACGATACACGCCTGGACTCGCCCGAGGGTAGAGCGGTAAAGTTGGGGGTGTGGGGGGGGGACAGAACCCAGGACTGACGTCCATGTCTGGCAGTGGACCCAATCGATAATGGGTGATCTGAATGCGCATGCTACTGTTAGTGGTCAGCTTCTGAACAATGGACACGTGAAGCGCGTGCGGCACTGTTTGGCCACCGGGTTATCGCATGCGCCTATTGACCTGATGGCGGACCGAATGACATGGCCTTAATGGCCTGCGAGTGACCGGAAGTTCTGAGACAGGGGAAGTCATGATGGAGTGGAGTTTGGACAAAACAACGGACGAAAATCATTTAAGTCCTAGAGAGGAATAAAATTAACGGCTTAGAGAGCAGTGCTAATGTTAATTTTACGTTAGTAAAACTAATTTAAAAAGTGTAAAATGAAAGCACAATACAACGGAGCCTGGTAAACAACTCTAGTGAGGTGCATAACGATAGTAAGGTTCCCTTATCATAACATGCTGGACGATGGGACAAGTGAAGTAGCGTTTTTGGCATACGAGGGGATAGTGTGGCTAGCACAATGCCCTTTAACCCTATAACTAATGCTAGGTACGCATCAGAGCTGGGTGGAACCTGGTGCATACTTATCCACGGGAACAAGACCCCCCCCCCATTTCTTAGAGATATACGCCAGTCGAGTGCACTGCCGCTCGACCACCCCCCTCCTTTAAGTGCATAATCCAAAGTCTTTAAACAATGACAAGTTATACGTGAATTATTCACATTCGCAGTATTCCAACTACTGAGGCCTTCAAGACTGCTGTTAAATAAAACACATCTCTTCAAACTTTACTTAATAACAATGCAACATTTCTTTAATGATAAGCGTATCATGTGTATATCGTAATGTTCAATATGTAGTAGTTATGATATGTATGTTTCACATAGAATGAATTGATAATTATGCGTGTTGCTAGTTTTATACAAATTGTAGTGAGTCCCTTCACTTGTTGGGGAACTGCGATATATCAATTATCAAATTATGACTAATGTTACTAAAATTGATGGACTCGCACCAGCGCTGTTATACACTAATATGAAAACTTTTAAAATTGTATAAATCAGCAAATGTATCTCTTAATACTTCCTACTCAAAATTACCATCGCCTTTTTCTCCCCGACTACTTTACAGCTGGGTAGCGATGTAAGTAGTGCGCTAGCCTCACAAGCTGAGGTGTGTGGGATCTAGCCCACGCTAAGCGACATTATGAAAAATTGATCTATATGACTAATAAGTTCAACGCTGACTTGGAGAGGAGATGGGCGCCGCCAAGTCTAAGAAGCCCCGAGAAAGTTCTAATGGAAACCCCCTACGACCACGTGTTTGTGGGACACACACACACACACACACACAGACACACACACACACAGACACACACACACACACACACACACACACACAGACACACACACACACACACACACACACACACACACACACACACACACTTTACAGCTAAATCTGTTCACGTATCTTGAGCTTTATGAAAACTTTAATGTCGATTGGATATAGAAATAAAATAGCTCTGTAAATTAGCTCTGTAAATTAGCTCTGTAAATTAGCTCTGCCAGAAAACCTGGCCTTTCAATACACGTCCACAATTCAACAAAGATTTTGGTATCTACTGGGCAGTGGCGTAGCTAGGGGGGCGGTGGGGGTGGTCCGCCCCGGGCGGCACTCATGAAGGGGGCGGCATTTGTTTGTGGGCATTTGAAAAGTACAACTATTTCCGACAACCACCCCTTTTCTTTTGAAGAGGGAAAACCAAGGTGAAACAAAAATATTTGTAATTTCGACTCTTAATTAAAGGATTCGCTCAACATTTTTTGATTACATAGTGGATATTATAACTAGCGCAAAACCGTTCAAAAATTTTAAATCACTCAAAAAAGGTGTCCATTTGTTTGGAAAACTAAGCGGTATAAGTCACAGATGACTCTTTTATAAGAAAAGTACGCAAAAAACACATCACCGCTGGGCCGAATAATATGTGCTATTAATATCGCCACGACAGCTTGTACGTGGAATTTTGACATTCGCAAAATGATGAACGAACACGTACCTAAAGGCTTGGTGGTTCAAATATTGTTTTTAACTTGCAAGTAGTAATTTATATTACTGTTTCAGTTTTCAGAAAATTATTGTAAGGTAAGTTATTAAAAATTAAATTTATTTTGTTTTTATTAGTGACACAAATATTTTGTGTTTTTCGTTAAAATACGGTTATTCATTAAACATGTTACGCCTATCTAATGTGTAAATAATTTGAATTCGTCTATTTTATGGAAAATTATTAAGATTTATGACAATAATCTGTAAATATTCAAATTTCTCTGATAATAAACACCACAAGAGGCATAATAATTTCGAAAATCGACATAATTAAAATTTCAATCGTCTTGGAAAAATTGACATCTGATGAAGTAACTAGGAAAACGAGATCAGATGCTGGAATTATACTCATTCAATATAATTTAAAAATTTATGGAAACCCGTCTTTTTAAAAATTAATGCAAAGGGAAAATTCAGAAGACGTGGTTCTATTTTTAGAACAAGAAGTACAACGAGAAATGTTTTTATCCAGGGATGGATATGTAAAAGAAAAGAAAAGAACGCTTTGATGAGTTCATGTCCTTGCAAGAAAATATTCGTATATAATACCATGTAACTTACTAAATGAAGCATTTTAACATCAAATAAATCACTTTATTGACATTGACAAAGAACAGTTCAATATGGAAAGAAATAATATCCAGGTTTTAATGGCTGTACCTAAACTACAAGAAGAAGCATTATGTTAGAAAAACCGGGGAGAAAGGTCCCCTTGATCTATTAAAATTTATTGAACAGTATAGATTGGAAAATTCTGTACCCAACATTGTAAATTTGCTATGAATTGTTTCAACTATTGCAATCAGTGTCGCTAGTTATGAAAGGAGCTTCTCAAAACTGAAGTTGATAAAAAATTATCTTCGTTCCACAATGAGCAATTAAAGTCAACAAAATTTTGCAATACTGTTCATAGTCCATAGAACAAGATTTTACAGATAATTTTAATTTTGATAGCATAATAACGATTTTTTTCTATTACTAGCCCCCCGCCCCTTTTCGGCGTAGCATACGCCGCAGACTTGCTCATGGAGAGTGCAAAGAAAGTGGAGAAAAGAACGGAAACAAACTTCAGCATGAAGAAATCAAAACAACGCGAGTGAACGTCGAACTGCCAACTCATTGTTGTTTTCGAGACATTTGCAGGAGAAATTCGATACACCCCTCACTTCTATGAAGTCAGCTATAAAACGATAATAGGTTTAAAATCGGAGTTACATAATCGATAATCCATAAAAAATAAATAAATTTAAAAAAACAACGACACCCAATTAACAACCCTAAATATGTCTAACCTTATGTAGTAATAAATGGGAGGCGGGTAACAACAACCTCAGTGTGCGTGTCTTCACGTTTACTCGCTATTTTTTATTTACTTAGTGCTGCTTTTTGTGTCTGTACTCTCACCCCAAACCGTTCTTTGCACTGTCTATGATGAGCAAATCTGCGGCGTATGCTACGCCGCGGGTCTCTCCAGAGTTCCTTCTTTTCATTCACTCACAGTCGTTTGCCCAAACCCACCCCATTTTGACAACTGTGTCTTTCAGGAAGTCTTCACCCGTCATTAAATCATTAGCGGCGTATGCTACTCCGTGGGTCAGCTAGTGTTGGCAATAAAAGGGTAAAAGAACGGGCACAAACAGACATTTAAAAAAAATTAAAACAAAAAACCCAATGTTTTCGCTGGGGCTTGAACCTAGGACCTTCCCCGTATAAGCGGACGTGATAACCAGTACAATACGAATCTCACGTTATTCTGTGAAGGAACAATGCAAGTGAAACGCAAGGACCATTATTGGACTCGATTCATTGGTCGACCCCAGCGAGGGTCATTCGTCTTGCTCGGTTGCACATACTTGCGTGGTGTCTCGTATGGTCCCACGAAGAGAATTATATATATATATATATATATATATATATATATATATATTATATATATATATATATATATATATATATATATATATATATATATATATAGATAGATGAAAGTGAGGAAAGTAAATGTATAAATATGATTACCTACTAATGTATACACTTTCTTTGTTTGTAAAAAAAAATCATTTATTTATAAATACAAAATAAAAGAATAGTGATTGGTAATGTTTTTGTGTGTGTGTGTAAATTTGGAATATGTTTTGCTACCTCAGTAACATTTTTGTGGCCTTCAAAAAAGTATTTTGTATTTTGAAAATTTGTATTTATAGGTATATAATCGTATGCGGGCTCTTTTATTACTGCTTACATAAATATGGCATGCAATGGTAAACTCGTTCCCCACCTTTACTTCGTTTCAATTACAATTGTTTATACATGTTTCTTAATTTATACAAACCATAATATAATCAACTAACTGGCCGTCCATAAATGACGTTACGCGATATTGGCTAATTTTGCACCCCTCCCCCTCGTCACACGTAGTCACAAAAACTTAGACCCCTTCTTCAATAAGACGTCACAAAGCTTTGCCCCCCCCCTCCCCATAAAAGCCTCATTTTCTGTTTCAAAATGAGCATGTTTCAAATACAAATTTTGTCACTTAAGTATGTTTTTAGTGTAACGTAACGCTGCATTCTAATATCGTAACACGCGTTTTACATAAACGTCATTAAATAAAGTGTCAGTAATCAAATATTTAAGTGGTAATTTTTTTTTAAAGTTTCGCTTTTTCACGTGACGTCACATTTCTTCAACACCCCCCTCGTCAGAAATGTGTAACTCGAGGTGCGTGACGTCATTTAGGGAAGGCCCCTAAAAAGGGCGGCAAATTGGAGACCGCCCCGGGCGGCAAAAGTTCTAGCCACACCACTGCTACTGGGCATATCATATCCCACCCCCCCATGTCTACTACTACAGTGCTGATTTGTGCCACCCAACTGGGTGTCGGGTGGGACATTGTTCCCTGGCCGAGCCATCCCCGACACCTGCTGTCCCAGCTGATTGAGGTAATCAAGTTTTTCCCGTGTCGCCCCGTGCGTGACCATTGACACAGGTCTGGTCAGTGGGACCGTCTAGAGTCTAGTCAATTCTAGTGGACCAGCGTGCGTCAGCACGTGTCATCCCTTGGCGACTTTGCGCTGACCACTTGAATTACAACATGAGGCTCTGGGGGACCATCAGTGGACAGAATAGGCCTTCTGGTCAGTGGTGGCGGTCATACGATGCTGGCGCCCTGGCGAGAGATGGGATTTGGAGCTAAAGGGATTTGAGGGCAGAATTTGTTCCGCTTGGCTGGAAGCGTGGCTGAATCTCCTGAGACATAAAGTTGAATCCGGGGTTTACAGCGACAACTTCAGCCGCCTGGGACACACGGGCTGTCTTCAACAACTTCAGCCGCCTGGGACACACGGGCTGTCTTCAACAACTTCAGCGGCCTGGGACACACGGGCTGTCTTCAACAACTTCAGCGGCCTGGGACACACGGGCTGTCTTCAACAACTTCAGCCGCCTGGGACACACGGGCTGTCTTCAACAACTTCAGCCGCCTTGGACACACGGGCTGTCTTCAACAACTTAAGCGGCCTGAGACACACGGGCTGTCTTCAACAACTTCAGCGGCCTGGGACACACGGGCTGTCTTCAACAACTTCAGCGGCCTGGGACACACGGGCTGTCTTCAACAACTTCAGCGGCCTGGGACACACTGGCTGTCTTCAACAACTTCAGCGGCCTGGGACACAAGGGCTGTCTTCAACAGCTTCAGCGGCCTGGGACACACGGGCTGTCTTCAACAACTTCAGCGGCCTGGGACACACGGGCTGTCTTCAACATTTTAGGAGACTTTGTTTCCAAGCTACGGCAAATTAAGACCCGACTCATTAACTTCTGCTGACCGGGACACTCATGATACAAGAGGTCTCGTAGGGAACGCAAATATAAGACTCAAAGACCCTAGTGGTCCATGACTATCTTGACCACTCTTTGATACGAGACCTCGAAGGTAAAGCAAAATGAGACCAACAACTTCAGGCCTAGTACTGTCATGACGTATGAGTTGTACATAACTCGCTGGATAACTGTTTGAATCTTACACCCAGAATCTCTCTACACAAGTACACGTGACAACGTTTTAATAAGAGTGAACGCTAGAAGTCTCGTCCTGTGGGACCTTAAGGTTCAAGTTCAATAGTCACATTAAAGAAAACCCTCGTTACGCAATATCATCAAAGTCTGGGTGGGGGGGTAACCACGAGGTTTTTGCCCCCACCCACACCACTCACACATCACATCATCCTGGTACCCAGACACTACTAACCCAGTTATAAGAATGCCCCCACCCTCCCATTAATACACGCCCATAATTCCGTGACCCCTACCCCACCATGTGCGTGTACGACGCCGATGACACCTTAAGATATCTCCAATTTTCCTATGAAATCTCTCCCAGTGATGCGGGCGACTCAATGAGGCGACATTGTGCGAGAGTTAATGCAATCTTTCCTTTTCTCTGTCGTCTGGCCCTAAGCCGCGGCCTTTAATTAACGCTATTCTCACAACTGTTGGCTCGCGCCTTTATTGGCCGGGGAAGGCCCGGAAAGTCGGGCCAAAACGAGAATAATTCTGGAGGAGAAAATATTATCTGAAATTCTTGTTGGCACGTCTTGTTTGTCATTTTTTCAGAGTAATTTCATCATTTTGATTTCAGAAGTTTTGTGTGTGTGTGTGTTTTGTCTTGTTATAAGATTCAACATCAGTCTGGTGTACACAGACTGTAATCACACCCAACCCCTCACCTCCTACATTGGCCTGGGTTTTAATTTAGGAAACGCAAACTTCAATCTTCATCGCCTGGTTTATTGTGGCTGTGGAAGAGATCTTTTAAAGAAAATGTTGGAATAATATTTGTTGTTTGTATTTTAATGTTTACTTTTTTCTTCATCTCACTACGACAAATTTTGTTTCCATCTGTGATGTATTTTTTAAAACGTCAACTAGTAGTCGATGAATTGAACATTTGACATTGTCACTATGGTATTTTGTTTAAAACTTTAAATAGTAGTCGATGAATTGAATATTTGACTTCTTCACTATGGTATTTTGTTTAAAACTTTAAATAGTAGTCGATGAATTGAATATTTGACTTCTTCACTATGGTATTTTTTTTAAAACTTTAAATAGTAGTCGATGAATTGAATATTTGACTACTTCACTATGGTATTTTGTTTAAAACTTTAAATAGTAGTCGATGAATTGAATATTTGACATTGTCACTATGGTATTTTGTTTAAAACTTTAAATAGTAGTCGATGAATTGAATATTTGACTTCTTCACTATGGTATTTTGTTTAAAACTTTAAATAGTAGTCGATGAATTGAATATTTGACTTCTTCACTATGGTATTTTGTTTAAAACTTTAAATTGTAGTCGATGAATTGAATATTTGACTTCTTCACTATGGTATTTTGTTTAAAACTTTAAATAGTAGTCGATGAATTGATATTTGACAACTTCACCATGGTATTTTGTTTAAAACTTTAAATAGTAGTCGATGAATTGAATATTTGACATTTTCACTATGGTATTTTGTTTAAAACCTTAAAAAATAGTCGATGAATTGAATATTTGACTTCTTCACTATGGTATTTTGTTTAAAACTTTAAATAGTAGTCGATGAATTGAATATTTGACTTCTTCACTATGGTATTTTGTTTAAAACTTTAAATAGTAGTCGATGAATTGAATATTTGACTACTTCACTATGGTATTTTGTTTAAAATTTTAAATAGTAGTCGATGAATTGAATATTTGACATTGTCACTATGGTATTTTGTTTAAAACTTTAAATAGTAGTCGATGAATTGAATATTTGACTTCTTCACTATGGTATTTTGTTTAAAACTTTAAATAGTAGTCTATGAATTGAATATTTGACTTCTTCACTATGGTATTTTGTTTAAAACTTTAAATAGTAGTCGATGAATTGAATATTTGACTTCTTCACTATGGTATTTTGTTTAAAACTTTAAATAGTAGTCGATGAATTGAATATTTGACTTCTTCACTATGGTATTTTGTTTAAAACTTTAAATAGTAGTCGATAAATTGATATTTGACAACTTCACTATGGTATTTTGTTTAAAACTTTAAATAGTAGTCGATGAATTGAATATTTGACATTTTCACTATGGTATTTTGTTTAAAACTTTAAATAGTAGTCGATGAATTGAATATTTGACTTCTTCACTAAGGTATTTTGTTTAAAACTTTAAATAGTAGTCGATGAATTGAATATTTGACTACTTCACTATGGTATTTTGTTTAAAACTTTAAATAGTAGTCGATGAATTGAATATTTGACATTTTCACTCTGGTATTTTGTTTAAAACTTTAAATAGTAGTCGATGAATTGAATATTTGACTTCTTCATTATGGTATTTTGTTTAAAACTTTAAATAGTAGTCGATGAATTGAATATTTGACTTCTTCACTATGGTATTTTGTTTAAAACTTTAAATAGTAGTCGATGAATTGAATATTTGACTTCTTCACCATGGTATTTTGTTTAAAACTTTAAATAGTAGTCGATGAATTGAATATTTGACTTCTTCACTATGGTATTTTGTTTAAAACTTTAAATAGTAGTCGATGAATTGAATATTTGACTACTTCACTATGGTATTTTGTTAAAAATTTTAAATAGTAGTCGATGAATTGAATATTTGACATTGTCACTATGGTATTTTGTTTAAAACTTTAAATAGTAGTCGATGAATTGAATATTTGACTTCTTCACTATGGTATTTTGTTTAAAACTTTAAATAGTAGTCGATGAATTGAATATTTGACTTCTTCACTATGGTATTTTGTTTAAAACTTTAAATAGTAGTCGATGAATTGAATATTTGACTTCTTCACTATGGTATTTTGTTTAAAACTTTAAATAGTAGTCGATGAATTGAATATTTGACTTCTTCACTATGGTATTTTGTTTAAAACTTTAAATAGTAGTCGATGAATTGATATTTGACAACTTCACTATGGTATTTTGTTTAAAACTTTAAATAGTAGTCGATGAATTGAATATTTGACATTTTCACTATGGTATTTTGTTTAAAACTTTAAATAGTAGTCGATGAATTGAATATTTGACTTCTTCACTATGGTATTTTGTTTAAAACTTTAAATAGTAGTCGATGAATTGAATATTTGACTACTTCACTATGGTATTTTGTTTAAAACTTTAAATAGTAGTCGATGAATTGAATATTTGACTTCTTCACTATGGTATTTTGTTTAAAACTTTAAATAGTAGTCGATGAATTGAATATTTGACTTCTTCATTATGGTATTTTGTTTTAAAACTTTAAATAGTAGTCGATGAATTGAATATTTGACTTCTTCACTATGGTATTTTGTTTAAAACTTTAAATAGTAGTCGATGAATTGAATATTTGACTTCTTCACTATGGTATTTTGTTTAAAACTTTAAATAGTAGTCGATGAATTGAATATTTGACTTCTTCACTATGGTATTTTGTTTAAAACCTTAAAAAATAGTCGATGAATTGAATATTTGACTTCTTCACTATGGTATTTTGTTTAAAACTTTAACTAGTAGTCGATGAATTGACTATTTGACTACTTCGAGCAGTCCACGTGACATCCGTTCTAAGCGCATAGGGGAGAGCAGTCAAAATGTTTTAGTTTTTAGAAAAAATCAGAACCGAAAATTTAATCAGAATGGTGGAGTAACTCGGTCTGAGCGGAGTACCAAGGGAGACAAATTAAATGACAGATCTTGACCAATAACCCCCCTCCCTTCCCTAGCTTCACCTGATCTTATTGAATGTTAAATAAAAGTATGACAGTTTTTGAAGGGACTTAACCGCGTATCAATCTCGGAGAGGCCTTGCCATGCGTTTCACTATTTAAAGACGTCGAACATTGAATTAATGGCTCGTTTGTTTCTTTAATTAACGTTAGGCGTTATTTCAATGTTACGTTCAAATTATTATTGGGTACGATCTCCTGTATCGCACTGGGAGCCTTGGGTCAGGAGGTGCAGTGGAATACGATCTCCTGTATCGCACTGGGAGCCTTAGGTCAGGAGGTCCAGTGGAATACGATCTCCTGTATCGCACTGGGAGCCTTGGGTCAGGAGGTCCAGTGGAATACGATCTCCTGTATCGCACTGGGAGCCTTAGGTCAGGAGGTCCAGTTGAATACGATCTCCTTTATCGCACTGGGAGCCTTGGGTCAGGAGGTGCAGTGGAATACGATCTCCTGTATCGCACTGGGAGCCTTGGGTCAGGAGGTGCAGTGGAATAAATGGGAGCATTGGGTCAGGAGGTGCAGTGGAATACGATCTCCTGTATCGCACTGGGAGCCTTGGGTCAGGAGGTACAGTGGAATAAATCGAATCGTTGTAAACAAGTCTAGAAGACGTCGTAACAAGTCAAGTCAGTGGCGTGTCCAAGATCTCTAACTGGACCCCCATCAACACCAGCACACATACCAAGAGAATTGACTTAAACATCAGACGGCAGGTATACAAATATTTGAAGTCAGAATATTCAGATATGAGAACACTTGACTTAGACTTCGCCATCTCGACTTTCCTTGGCGACAATTTAAGTTTGAATTTGTCCATTTAACTTTATGTTGTTGACTTTTTACCTTTAGCTTTGTACACCTGATTTCGCCTTTCAGTCATGTAGTTAAAGATGACTCGCTTGTGTCAATAACTTATCGCCATTTCACCGAAATGTTCTCTATCTTTTGATTAGACAGATTGAATCGTTAACAGATTGACATGCTTTCAACAAATACAGACATCCATGAAGAATGAAAGCGTAATAAAAACTCGCATGTGCTGACACTGAAAAATGTATGATTATTCAGACTTGGAAAGTTTAAAAATTGGCTTTTGAAGAAAAAAAAAGGAGGAGGGGGAAACCCTCGCAAAAACTCGATTTGAAAATTGACACATTCATATGAAAACTTTTTCGGTCGTCCTTCCAGGGCACAGGAAACCGAGTTAAAATTTTAATGCTGGAAGTAACGGTACCATCGACCCGGCACTTCTCAGTGCCTGACTCGCCAGCGTCACAGTTTTGAAGTGCCCTCGATGAGCGCTCGAGGGATGTTGAAACATTTTTTCAAGCCACTTCTCGAGACACATTCCTAGACTATTAAATGGCGTTGATGAATGGGATCAGGGAAAGCCGTGTTGTTCTTAAAGGGGCGGGTAGAGGTGGGGGAGCACCAGGAGGTGGGGGAGCACCAGGAGGTGGCGGCACGGAGAAGATTGTGGGATGGGAATGGTGAGGGAAATGTAATAAATAGTGGACCTTAAAGAGGAGAAGACAATGTGACGGCGAAATTGGGGAAAAGATGTGAGAGAGAGAGAGTCAAAGGGAAAAATGAGAAAAAGTTTGGGGAAAGGGATGAATGGAAGGGAATATTTGAGGAAGGTAATGAATGGAAGGTGATGAAGTGAAGGGAAGATTTGAGGAAGGTGATGAATGGAAGATGATGAATGGAAGGTGATGAATGGAAGGGAAGATTTGAGGAAGGTGATGAAGGAAAGGGAAGGTTTGAGGAAGATGTTGAATGGAAGGAGAGATTTAAGGAAGGTGAATAAGGGAAGGGAAGATTTGAGGAAGGTGATGAATGGAAGGAGAGATTTAAGGAAGGTGATGAAGGGAAGGGAAGATTTGAGGAAGGTGATGAATGGAAGGGAAGATTTAAGGAAGGTGATGAATAAAGGGAATGCTAAGTAAGTTAAGCTTAATTTGATTTCAGCGGAGTTGGAGTGGAAGACGGCGCGACGAGATGTGCTGAGATATTCGAGAGTTTCTCTCGTACGGTCGGCCAATTGGGGTAGGGGTGAAAAGAACGAGGTGATGAGGAGGGCAAAAATTGGAGAACTTTTTTTTATTGCAATAAGCTCCGAAATAGAACATGGGCTAATTCTGTTTTATTAATGGTGGAGTTGTTAGGATAACTATCTTAGACCCCATTTGTTTTAAATGTAGGCAGGGGCGTATTGTTTGGTGGGGGGGGGAGTAAACGTTGGCTATCTTTTCTTAATGTTAATACATGAATATATCTATCTGTCGTATGTATTTGAGGCGCAAGCTAGAAAGTTTGGCTGCTAATGTAAATGTTACTTGCTATGTTGGGATGAGTTTTGTCTTTGTAATGTTCTGGAATAATTTGAATGCCTTCAAATACCGAATACGTTAATTGTCTTACGAATATATATATATTAGGGCTGCGGAAATTAACGATTAACTTCTTGATTAATCGTAAAAAAAATTTAACGATTAAATTATTTTTTAACGATTAATCGACCCATCACTTACAAATTATTGGAAGTCAAAAAGTAAATAAAATTTAAAAAAATAGCGGCCGATAAATAATAAATTTCCTGACGATTACACGAACATTTTGGTTTTAAACTAATTGAATGACTGACTGTCATTCATTACCAAGACCGTTTTGTGCATACCTGTTACCTCAGTTCCATGTGAATGATGGTTCAGCTCGACTAGTTATATTGTCAATTAGACCCGCTCATCACTTGAATTAAATAATGTCAACACCATTGTCTTTTTGCGTAGTTGGTTAAAAGACGACATATAAAGGAGACATTCTGGTGTTATTTACATTTTCAACATGAACGTTTACTAAGTGTTACTTATGACGTCATACATTTTAATTTTTGGCTTTAATCGAAATAAACAATTAACTAATGGGTAATTTTAAAAAAAATTAATGATTAAATTTAAATTAATCGTTAACAGCCCTAATATCTATATATTGTTATAAGTATAAAATTTACGGTTGACATGAAATATAAGATAAAGGGGGTACTCGTGAGGAGTGGTTCTCAAATGACAAAGGAAACCTTCCATCCCAGTTATTTGTTACGATAATGTGGAACATGAAAGTAATAAAACCTTAAAATTCTTTGCCAATAGACAATGAGGATAATGCTGAGTATATATACACACACACATATAAGAAATATACCCGCAATTTGTAGCGGCAGTGTGCTCACCCTTATCCCCAGTATTAGTTGCTGGTTATTACAATTTTTATTTACCAAGTAATTTATCAGATTTATCTATTAGTTAAACTCTTATGTGAAACAGAGATATGCCATTTTAAGGAAAATAATGTTTTGGTATCACGGACACGAAGGAGTTCAATTCGATTTAGAATTTCAAATGGCTTATCAGGTTTATATGTACTGAGTTTGGTCTTTTATAAATAAAAAAAACCCTTTTTTATTCCGACTACAAAGGGATGAACTTAACATGTTCAATTCACAATACAAATTAATTAAGCGTTTTAATGTTTACTTTATTTACTTTAATCTACTTATGTTAATAAGTCCGGTAGCCAAAGTTTAAACTGTATAAGTGTATATTGTATAAGTGTATATTGTATAAGTGTATATTGTATAAGTGTGTATAGCTTATGTAAAAGTCAAACCAAATATTAATATTATAATAATATGACTCAGCTAAATTTAAGACGCGTACAGGAGAATGTGCGTACACGCAATTTGACAATAATCGATTTTTCAAAGCGGATTGCTCAAAATAAAGTATTTGAACGGACCAAAATGAACTCGTTTTGAATGTCCTCATGAAGCTGTTCAATATGGAAATGAGACTTAATATTTCTCTCTTTGTCTCAACATTTTCTGATCTTTTAATTGACGGCTTGCGGGCAAAAGGGACAATTACAAAAAATATACGTAAACCATCTGCGGGTAAAAATGAACCGTCCTGCCAAATTTGGTCCCCCATCATCATTTGGTTTTTCCGTGCTTGTGGAACTTACAGTCGAAAATTGTAACTTACATACACCAACTGAGCTTTATATATTAGATATATTATATATATATACTAGTCATGGGCGTCGCTAGGAATTTTTCCAGGTGGGGGGCAAAAAAATCCCACTTTTTTTTATATTTTAACTGGCAATACAATACAGGTACAATTTTCAATTAAATTCAAGTTCAGTATAAAATTAGGGTTGAAAAAAGCCTTAGAAATTAATAAGACTTACAAATTAGTGCTGTAATAGTTAAAATACAACATTTATTAATGCATTTAATAAATTAATATTTTTTTCTCAAATGTGGGGGGGGCAAATGCCCCCTTGCCCCCCCTTCCCTACGCCCATGTATACTAGGGATTGTAGGGCGCCTACGGCGCCCACTTTTTTCAAAAGCCCAAGGATCTTCTCCTTGTTTGACAAGTAAGAAATATTACACTTCCTGAAATGTACACAAAGTATTTTATAATTATAAATCCCGAAATCCTCTTTTTACATCATTCCCTTTTCCCAAATTAAAATATAAGCTTAAACAATGACGTCATACAGTGTTTTTTTACGGCGAGAAACACCACACGCTTTTTTAACTGCTATTGACTTTAGTACTATGTTCCTTAGAGTTACGGATCATGTGATCTGGGCTATTATATTGTTTATATTTGTGTAACAGTATGGAGGCATGTCTGACGTTTGGTGTGAGAATCTGTGAAAAGTTTGAAAGCTCTACCGGTGTGTTGTGTTCATGCGCACTGACAACATTTTCAGATGGACATGGTCAATATTGTGTACACGGTCAATATTTTGGACACGATCAATATTATGGACACGGTCAATATTTTGTTGTTCGGTGCCCCCACTAAGAGAATCATTTTGATGTCCATCGCTAAGATTTCTTGTAACAAACCTGGCACCTTATCGCTAAATGACCTACAATCTAATTCTACACTTACATTTCTGCTATTTAACTTTTTATTCAAGCGAACACCTCCCATGTATGGCAATGTCAATCTGACAAGGTTCCATTGCTCCCTGTATTCTACACACATGACACCCCACCACCTCCTCAAACATACGAACATTGTATCAATCCCTCACACAATTCCCCACAACACCGTCCCATTCTCACACAACACCGTCCCATTCTCACACAATTCCGTCCCATGCTCAATCTACGCAACGTGTGCCTAAGTTCACAAACTACCACTGCTCAGGACAAACACATATTAAAAAGCCCCTATCTATTTTGATTTGTTTCTCCTCCAATTCAAAGATTAGTTTTTTACTTTTTTTATATCTCCTTTCGTTCAAACAAACTTCTGCTTCTTCCATTCTCTCCCCCTTACCCCCACCCGCCACACTGCTCGCCACCCGGGGTTGTGTATGTATGTGTGGGAGGAGGGGGCTGTAGTTGTCAAAGGGGGTGCGGGCCAAAAGAGAGAGAGATATTCATGCTTGCGGCAAATACAGGGCAAAGCTTTTTTCGGACACTAATTAATTCTTTAGAAAATCCCAGAGTTCCCGCCAGCTGACGAATGGTCGGTGCCCTAGAAGAATTGTCAGTGCCCTAGAAGAATGGTTGGTGCCATTTTTGAAAAATTTTGAAAAATTAACGATTAATTAATCGTTAATTTCGGTTGAAGCCAAAAATTGACATTTAAGGTATCATAAGTAACATTTATTAAACTTACTGGTCGAAAATCGAAATAACACCGGAATGTCTTCTTTATATGGCATCTTTTAACCAACAATGCAAACGGACAATGTATTGACATTATTTGGTTCAAGTGATGAGCGGGTCTTATTGACAATATAACCAGCCTAAATAAAAAAAATCGTTCAAATCGCTTTAGATTGTCTAGTCTGAAGTTTCTCATACTGTAGTGGATGTTTGGTTTGCAGGTGATATGTAAGCGAAGTGTTAGAACCATGGTAGCAATGTTCCCTTTAATTAGGCAGCGTGGCTGGGCAGATATTTGACCAACGCCACGCAGGAGTTTAGAATCACCGAGCAGCAAATTTTGTAAAATATTGCACAAAAAATCGATGTTGTGCAACTATGCACACTATTTTTTTTTAAATTTGCACATGGACAATCGAAACCTAGACTTAGAGGGAACATTGCATGGTAGGCAAACGATTTCTCTCAATGGACGCAATAAACTTTATCATCATTTTGAACATTCACGTCACTCAATAGTTTAAAACCAAAATGTTCGTGTAATCGTCCGGAAATTAGTTTATATTTATCGGCCGAAATATTTTAATTTGTGCCTTCCAGTATATTTATAAGTGGTGGGTCGATTAATAGTTGAAAAAGTTTTAATCGTTAAAATTTTTAACGATTAATTGAGAAATTAATCGTTAATTTCCGCAGCCCTAATTATTTTTATTTTTTTGGGTGGGGGTGGTTTTGAAATAGCTGTTTAAAGAAAATATTGTTAATGTTGACAAAATATATCGTCTTTTACAAATATTACTCAATCTCAAATTAGAAAGAATATAAATGTATACAGTGATTTTTGTTCTTTAAAAAAAAATGTACCGGAACGCAATGTGATAAAGTCCTTCAAGGCTGCACTTAAGACGCATCTTTTCAAAATTTATTTTAAAAATTAAAGAAACACCATTTCTTTTTAATGATGAACGTTGCTTGCGTGTATTTTACTGTTATTTATGTGGTTACTATGTAGAGTATGTATATTTAAATTATTATATATATGTTATTATCTCCATGTAAAGCGTTGTGAGCCCGGCTCCTTGCTGGGAAACAGTGCTATAAAAAATTAGTAATTTCATATTATTATTATTACTAGTGTATCACCCGTCAAAAATGACGGAAGTTTTCAAAATGGATATATTTCAGTTTTTGTAATAGTCCCTTTTGCCTGAAAGCCGCATAGTAAATAATCAGAAAATGTAGAGATCAAGAGAGAAAAATTAAATATCTTTTCCATATTGAACTATTTTATGCGGACGTTTAAAAATAGCGTTTTTTCTGTTGTTTTTTTGTTTTTGTTTTTGTTTTTGTTTTTGCAGTATTTTTTTCAAGGCTATTTTTAGCAGTGTGCTTTCAAAAATCTAGCGTTACGAACGGACATAGCAGAGTATATATTTTGATTATATATACGAATATATGTGTTATGAGAAAACCTCCAAGCTTAGGCTTCGCGTTATATAAGTTTGCATGAATAATAATGATAGAATCAGGATAATAGTAAATGTATAGTGAATTACACACAGCATGCGGTAATACTACAGCAAAGAAGTTTCAAGTTCGAAGTATTAACAAATATTGCTGAGGAGTCAGCCGAGCCGGACTTTAACTTGCGGCATTGAATAGTGCGCACCAATTATGAGTGCACCAATAATACAGCACAGTGCGTTAAAATACATTATGTGACTGTAATGTGATCCACATCAAGCACATCTGTGATTTGAAGCAGTTTAAGCTTCATTGATGATTATGACTTGTCAGTTTATTCGCCCATTTGTCCATACAATATTACCACAACATTACCAAAACATGTAAAAAAATAAAATGTAATTTTTACACATGTTAATAACAAAGAACTATTCATTTTGCATGAAACGTAGTAAGCAAAGTTTGTCACAGGATAACAGAAAAGATTAAATTATCAACTGTTAATCATATTTACAATTTAATATACACGTGTTAGGAATTCACATAAACGTTTTTATTATTGTCAAGTCAGCACCTTTTCAAGATGTATTGTGACTTGTCAGTTTATGCGCCCATTGGTCCATACATTATTATCTTTACATTATCAAAAACATGTAAATTAAAAAATTGTAACTATTTACAACTATGAATAACAACGAACTATTTATTTTGCATGAAACTTTGAAGTAAAGTTAATCACTGGATACAAGAAAATATTAAAGTATCAACAGGTAAGCGTATATAAAATGTAATATACAGGTTTTAGGAATTCTAATAAACGTTTTCATTATTGTCAAGTCAGCACCCCTTCCAGTTCTATATTAAAAGAAAAGATTTGTCATTCAAAATTAGTCTAAGACGCATTAAAATATTACATGTAAATAACAATTTTAAAAAACTATTGTGGGGAGGAGTCCGATTTTTAAATATGTTATATTTTTAAACATACAAATATGCAATCTCAAAGTGTATAAAAGAAAAACAAACGCTAAACTGAAGCATAAGTTGGCAAATTTCATTTTCAGTAATAAATAATGGTTTTGTAGTTCAAAACGCATCGAAACTTGACAACCAAACGACAACCAATTGTAAATTTCATAAACCGAAAAACGAATGTTATATATTAATATAGAAAATTAAATTTATAATTACGTACGTAATATTGACATGGACACATACACAAAAACGGACATTTAATACAAAAAAAAATAATAATTTTAATCACATCAAATAAAACATTGCTCTTTTTATTTCGTTCCCTTCACATATTAATAAAAGCTAAAATAATGACGTCACGTCACAATATTTTATGGTGAGGAACACATTTTGTTATAATCTCGAAAGCAACATTTTTTTTTCGGGAGTTACCTCGCATAGCGTCATGGACAGACATTGCAAATTATATTGTTTAATTATTTCAGTCAGTAATAAAATTAAGTATTTAGAAAAAAATTCCGGAACGCCGTCCCGGTGCGTTCTGCGGGGAAAAAAATGCACTGGTTGTGTATGACGTCATAGCTTTGAAATTGGGTCAAAGTTCATGGCCGTCACATGAGGTTGTCTACATTCATCAATTCGTATTGTGTTGAATTAAATCTTACCTAATATATACGATGTCTTAGCCGTTTGAATTAATGCCCCTTGTTCCCTGACGTCAGAGTGCATGTTCCCCTTAAACAAAAAAACGAGATCCAAACAAAATGAGCTCGTTGCTGATCAATGGAGGGCGGATATTTCGCTCTCGTGGACGTGGTCAGGTCCCCTGGACAATCTGAAGAGAGAGAGAAAGTTGCTTTCATCTTGACCACAGCTGTAGGAGTCACACAGCAGCGGACTTGTAACTTTTCCAATATGGCCGCGTTATTGCTTTAAACAAAGAAACACTTGTGACGTTTTCTCAACGCCTCACTTGTGACGTTTTCTCAACGCCTCACTTGTGACCTTTTCTCAACGCCTCACTTGTGATTGGTGTTGTGATGTGTCACACACTACACACTCCATGTGGTGTGTCAATCAGAGACTTAAGTTTAGGACCGTCCAGTTGTACTGTTTTGTTGGTCTGTCGTAATTTATAGTTTATTGTTATAATGTTCACACTTCTTGAAGTTAAGTTTAACGGTATTTTACCCCGTCAGTATCGTAGCTAGCAATAGTCGCGCCCCCTCCTTACCTTCTGCCTAAGCCAGTCCCCCACCCATCAATCAACACAGAGGTGTATCATTTGATAAGACGGCTTACACTTGTGTTTTCTGGTCCAAGAGTTTACAGATTATTCAAAATGTTATCAGAGTGACGTCAACCAATCACTGGTGACATAAAGGTCATGGTCAATAATTTAAATTAGAACCAATCAGGGAGTTCATTTGTACATAAATATCAATGTTCTAACGTCATGGATAAATAAAAAGTGTCTGTTTTTAAATGTTAAAAATTATTTTGGGTTTGATAACATACAAACTACAAACACAACGTGGCATAGCCACTCTACAAACACAATGTTGCGTAGTCACTAGATTGACACAAACCCACTAAACGTAGATTAGCCCCTATCTGCTTTTATTTCCCCAAATCCGCAGATGGACCTGTAGTAACTGGACCATTAAAATCACAATGAATTATGATTGTGTGTTCGATACCTTTCAAACAGTGTTGCGGACACATCAGCGATTAAATGTTTTATTCTCTGTATCAGTGATAAAACTCAGGGTGATGTAAGCAGTCCCGGTCTGACTCCATTAGCCACCGACTCCTTGACTCCTCGACTCCGGGGTCATGAGCTTGGCCATCTTCAAAGACGTCATCCATCAAACGATGTCTCGCTTCATCTCTATGACAACAACACTCCCACGGGTGAGATACGTCAGTCAGAAGACAAAATGGCGGCCTGGACAATCGGCGTCATCGAGGTCATAGGTCACATCAACCATTATGGTTTGGTGGGGGGGAGGGCAGAGCAGAGCAAGGCGAATTTAATTAATATAATTTGTTTGATGTCAATAGGACATTCGATAACATAACATTTGTTCGTTGATCTGCTTGTTATAACTTATAACAACAAATGTAAATATATCAAGGCAGATGCTAAACGGGTTTTCAAGAAATCCAAATCCTCAAATTTGTGTGGACGAACCATGTTGTTTTTAGTACTAGCCACCAACCCCCATACACACACATATCTCTCTCTCTATCTCTCAGACACACACACACATCTCTCTCTCTCACACACACACATCTCTCTCTCTCTCACACAGACACACACACACACATCTCTCTCTCACACACACATATCTCTCTCTCATAGACACACACACACATATCTCTCTCTCTCACACAGACACAAAAACATCTCTCTCTCTCTCTCTCTTTCTCACAGACACACACACACATCGCTCTCTCTCACACACACACATCGCTCTCTCTCTCACACATACATATCTCTCTCTCTCTTTCTCTCACACACACACACACATCGCTCTCTCTCACACACACACATCGCTCTCTCTCTCTCACATACATATCTCTCTCTCTCTCTCACAGACACACACACACATCTCTCTCTCTCTCACTCACATCTCTCTCACACACACATCTCTCTCTCACACACACACACACACATCTCTCTCTCTCTCTCACAAACACATCGCTCTCTCTCGCACACACACATATCTCCCTCTCTCTCACTCACACACACACACATCCCTCTCACTCACACACACACACATCTCTCTCTCTCACTCACACACACACACATCTCTCTCTCACACACACACACACACATCTCTCTCACACACACACACATCTCTCTCTCACACACACACATCTCTCTCACACACACACACATCTCTCTCTCACACACACACATCCCTCTCACACACACACACATCTCTCTCTCACACACACACACATCTCTCTCTCACACACACACATCTCTCTCTTACACACACATACATCTCTCTCTCACACACATACACACATCTCTCTCTCTCACATACACATATATCTCTCTCACATACACACACACATCTCTCTCTCTCTCACATACACATCTCTCTCTCTCACACACACACACATCTCTCTCTCTCACACACACACATCTCTCTCTCTCACACACACACATCTCTCTCTCACACACACACATCTCTCTCTCACACACACATATCTCTCTCACATACACACACACATCTCTCTCTCTCACACACACATCTCTCTCTCTCACACACACACACATCTCTCTCTCTCACATACACACACACACATATCACAGCCGCATTTTCATGAGACCCACGACAAGACAGATAAATTGTGACCAGTCGGTTTGGTCGAGAACTGAAAGAAGAAAACCTGGGAAGGAGTCCATGGAGCTCTAAACACAACATTTATTGATGACGTCAATCTTCTTGTCCCACACTCTTGCATCTCATTATTTGATCCGTTCATTGCGTATCATAATTTGATCCTTGTTTTGCAATGTACGCAATACCAACTTCAACATTTGTTTAGTACGGCACGCCCACTGTTGAACATTTGTTTAGTACGGCACGCCCACCGTTGAACATTTGTTTAGTACGGCACGCCCACTGTTGAACATTTGTTTAGTACGGCACGCCCACTGTTGAACATTTATTTAGTACGGCACGCCCACTATTGAACATTTGTTTAGTACGGCACGCCCACTGTTGAACATTTGTTTAGTACGGCACGCCCACTGTTGAACAATTGTTTAGTACGGCACGCCCACTGTTGAACATTTGTTTAGTACGGCACGCCCACTGTTGAACATTTGTTTAGTACGGCACGCCCACCGTTGAACATATTTTTAGTACGGCACGCCCACCGTTGAAGCTTGCAGTGATGCCTGTTACAAGATCTGAAAGAAAGACAACTCTTAGAGCAGTTTGACCGAATGGTCCGCTATAGTCCGGCTAAGCCCCTGTACATTGGTCGGATAGCTCTGCGACCCAGGGGTGACCGCACTTTTATTGAATCACTCGGTCAGGGGTGACAACTTTATCCTATTAATTATAAATTACTGCCCCTGTTTGGCTTCTGGGCGGGGGAGGGCAGTCACGTTGTCGGCATGGGAGGCAATCGGCAGTTGATGAGTTTGTAAATCACTGGACATTTCCCCATCGGATGGCCATCAACAACTAGGACAGAACTGACCGTCATGTCTGACCACAGCATTGGGATTTTCTGACCACCGCGACGGAAACACAAAGGGGAATTCTAATTTATTTTATATTTACTTCTAGCCGGAAACTCGGACACTTAGCAATGACTTCTGGGTACAGCAAGACATTAGTTACGTCTGCTCTCACCACGAGCCAATCTTCCTTATACGGCCGTAACCATTCTGCTACCACACCGACGGCATCGTGTCGTAAAAGGTTCCAATCATTCGCTACAACATGTATATCACGGCTGGTGGTGTCGGCGCCGTGTCTGTAGTCCAGTGGTGAGGTTTAGGACAGGGGGGCCCCGGGCCGATGTGAAATAACCGGTAACCCTAGGCCAGACACGCGTGGCAATGTTTGGTGTAGGGATAGAAGCCGATGGTAAGATGAGGGTGAAATTAACGGGAGGTCTGACTCGTGATTTTGTTACATACTCCGGAATTAAAGCAAGAACTGCGACGTCATATGATTCTCTATCATTTCTCTGCGAATGCGTAGTTACGCCTCTTAGGGCGTAAAGTGTTGTGACGTAGCGTTCTGTATTCGCGTAAGTAAAGTGTTTTTAAATAATATTATATTCTTATTTAATTCATTGTGTTGATATGCTGTGCATAGTCGAATACAACATAGTAAACATAGTATGAAATTTACGATTGTATGACTTACTTCAATTTAGGATTGTATGACTTACTACATTATTTTAGTGAAGGGATGTATTGTTTGGTGTTCTTAACATGGTATGTATGTGTCCAGAATGTGTTCTATATGTGTCTGGTGTATGTCCACTATTTTATTGTATGTGTATTATAAGTGTCTAACGATAAGCCTCAAAAAGACCAACATTATGAGACAAGGAACAGACTGCTTCACAGCAATCTCCATTGAGGGAAACACCTTGGATGTCGTCGAGGATTTTACCTACCTTGGCAGTAACATCACAAGCACACTCTCCCTGGAAAAGGAAATTGAAACCAGAATCGGCAAGGCTGCATCATTAATGGCTAGGCTGAATCAAATAGTGTGGAACAATGCACAGCTCACTGACAGGACGAAAATCACTGTGTACCAGGCCTGCGTGCTCAGCACACTCCTCTATGACAGCGAGTGCTGGACGACCTATGCCAAACAAAGAAAGCAACTCAACAGCTTCCACTTACGATGCTTGCGCAGGATTCTGCACATCAAGTGGCAGGACAAGATCACGAATTTCGAGGTACTCAGAAGGAGGCATATGCTGAGCATGCAGCTCAATCCTGAGTGAGAGGCGCCTGCGGTGGTTGGGACATGTCCGCAGGATGAGCTCGGAGCCCATTCCAAGAGCCTTGCTTTACGGCGAGCTGGCAGCTGGTATGCGGAAAAGAGGAAGCCCCTGCTTGCGCTTCAAGGATGTCTGCAAGAAAGACATGACTCTGGCGTAGATTGACCATAAAACGTGGGAGACCATTGCTGAGGAGCGCACCACCTGGCGGGCAAAAGTGCGCGAGGGCATTCAAGTCGCGGAAGCTTCCCTTACAACCAGGAGCGAGGAGAAAAGGGCCAGGAGAAAGGGGAAGGGGGGAAGAGGAGCAGGAGGAAACGCCATCATCCCATGAGGATGGACGGATGCCATAGATACCATAGATTATAAGTGTCGCTATGAGTATTGTATGTTTCAAGCATGTTTATTATGTGTATTTTAGGTGTAAACGTATATTGTGTCTAGTATGTGTATTTTTCTGTAAAAAACGTTAAAATATTTATATGACAAGTATATCCACATGAAAATATAATGATCAAAGTGTTGATGTTTTTAGTGTATATTGAATGCCGTGTGTTTAAGAACTGAAAAATACACCGTTACATAAAGCAGCCCGCCATATAGGAAAATTGTATGCTCTTTGCATATAAGAGAGAGGCGATGCTCCATAATGTCGCGTTATTACGTCAACAATGTAATGTTACTCTCCAAGCTGCTGTCAATGTTGGGCATCACCTGTACATTTGTGGCAGCGCTATGCCTGGATGAGCTGACCGCACTGGATGAGCTGACCGCATTGGCAGCGACAAGTGACGTGTGTCCGTGACACTGAATACCTGATACCAGCCTCAGGTCCGCACGTGTTTGTACCGACCAGGGACGGACGTCTTGCGTCACTATGCCACATGACATGAGGCTGACCAACAGTGACGTGTCACCACTCCCCCACCCAACCTCAGTTCTCAATGACAGGTCAATTTGACGGCCGTAATGTCCAAAATTTCAATCACCTCCATGAAGTTCCCATAAGCTAAGCTGAAGAAATGAGAGAGACTTTCATAACTGGATATTGGGTCTGGAAATTAAACTGTAAACCTGAACTAAAAATATGAACGGAAGAAATCGTTCAATCAAATTTAAAACTAACGGAAGCTGTTCATGATTTTTAAAATCTTTTTTTAAAAATCAAATTTTATGTAAGTGATATTTTTGGCGAAGAAACTAATCCACTATAATGTAGATTATTTTAATCAGATTAATTCTAAATGAAATGAGATTTCCTCGTTCTTAGGGTACAGCTGTGGTTAGCACCACGTTGTGTTGTCATGACGTGGTCAGCCACACGTTGTGTTGTCATGACGTAGTCAGCCACACGTTGTGTTGTCATGACGTGGTCAGCCACACGTTTTGTTGTCATGACGTAGTCAGCCACACGTTGTGTTGTCATGACGTAGTCAGCCACACGTTGTGTTGTCATGACGTAGTCAGCCACACGTTGTGTTGTCATGACGTAGTCAGCCACACGTTGTGTTGTCATGGCGTAGTCAGCCACACGTTGTGTTGTCATGACGTGATCAGCCACACGTTGTGTTGTCATGACGTTGTCAGCCGCACGTTGTGTTGTCATGACGTAGTCAGCCACACGTTGTGTTGTCATGACGTAGTCAGCCACACGTTGTGTTGTCATGACGTAGTCAGTTCTAGAGCTCTTTTCAAATGTGTGAGATCCACTGGGGGTTTATATAGCTCTTTTCAATTGTGTGAGAACCACTGGGAGAACTATGGACCTATTTGTAATTAAGAGAGAAATCCGCTGGGGGCCTATAGAAGAACTTTTGTTGTGCGAGCAAACCATTGGCTGTGCAATCTGTAGTGGGATAAACTTGGCGGCTGCGCTGACACCATTGGTTGAGATTGGTTGACAAAAACAAAACAAAAAACAAAAAAAACAAGCATGATGAGGTCAACTTACAAGTCAACAATTTAGAGTTTATATAGTCTTTAACACTGCTCTACAAGAGGAAACAATGAGTCAACAATCACACGTTCATATAGTCTTTAACACTGCTCTACAAGAGGAAACAATGAGTCAACAATCACACGTTTATATAGTCTTTAACACTGCTCTACAAGAGGAAACAATGAGTCAACAATCACACGTTCATATAGTCTTTAACACTGCTCTACAAGAGGAAACAATGAGTCAACAATCACACGTTCATATAGTCTTTAACATTTCTCTACAAGAGGAAACAATGAGTCAACAATCACACGTTTATATAGTCCTTAACATTTCTCTACAAGAGGAAACAATGAGTCAACAATCACACGTTTATATAGTCTTTAACATTTCTCTACAAGAGGAAACAATGAGTCAACAATCACACGTTTATATAGTCTTTAACATTTCTCTACAAGAGGAAACAATGAGTCAACAATCACACGTTTATATAGTCTTTAACATTTCTCTACAAGAGGAAACAATGAGTCAACAATCACACGTTTATATAGTCTTTAATACAGTGCTCTACAAGAGGAAACAATGAGTCAACAATCACACGTTTATATAGTCTTTAATACAGTGCTCTACAAGAGGAAACAATGAGTCAACAATCACACGTTCATATAGTCTTTAATACAGTGCTCTACAAGAGGAAACAATGAGTCAACAATCACACGTTCATATAGTCTTTAACACTGCTCTACAAGAGGAAACAATGAGTCAACAATCACACGTTTATATAGTCTTTAACATTTCTCTACAAGAGGAAACAATGAGTCAACAATCACACGTTTATATAGTCTTTAACATTTCTCTACAAGAGGAAACAATGAGTCAACAATCACACGTTTATATAGTCTTTAATACAGTGCTCTACAAGAGGAAACAATGAGTCAACAATCACACGTTTATATAGTCTTTAATACAGTACTCTACAAGAGGAAACAATGAGTCAACAATCACACGTTCATATAGTCTTTAATACAGTGCTCTACAAGAGGAAACAATGAGTCAACAATCACACGTTCATATAGTCTTTAACACTGCTCTACAAGAGGAAACAATGAGTCAACAATCACACGTTCATATAGTCTTTAACACTGCTCTACAAGAGGAAACAATGAGTCAACAATCACACGTTTATATAGTCTTTAACACTGCTCTACAAGAGGAAACAATGAGTCAACAATCACACGTTCATATAGTCTTTAACACTGCTCTACAAGAGGAAACAATGAGTCAACAATCACACGTTTATATAGTCTTTAACACTGCTCTACAAGAGGAAACAATGAGTCAACAATCACACGTTCATATAGTCTTTAACACTGCTCTACAAGAGGAAACAATGAGTCAACAATCACACGTTCATATAGTCTTTAACATTTCTCTACAAGAGGAAACAATGAGTCAACAATCACACGTTTATATAGTCCTTAACATTTCTCTACAAGAGGAAACAATGAGTCAACAATCACACGTTTATATAGTCTTTAACATTTCTCTACAAGAGGAAACAATGAGTCAACAATCACACGTTTATATAGTCTTTAACATTTCTCTACAAGAGGAAACAATGAGTCAACAATCACACGTTTATATAGTCTTTAACATTTCTCTACAAGAGGAAACAATGAGTCAACAATCACACGTTTATATAGTCTTTAATACAGTGCTCTACAAGAGGAAACAATGAGTCAACAATCACACGTTTATATAGTCTTTAATACAGTGCTCTACAAGAGGAAACAATGAGTCAACAATCACACGTTCATATAGTCTTTAATACAGTGCTCTACAAGAGGAAACAATGAGTCAACAATCACACGTTCATATAGTCTTTAACACTGCTCTACAAGAGGAAACAATGAGTCAACAATCACACGTTCATATAGTCTTTAACATTTCTCTACAAGAGGAAACAATGAGTCAACAATCACACGTTTATATAGTCTTTAACATTTCTCTACAAGAGGAAACAATGAGTCAACAATCACACGTTTATATAGTCTTTAACATTTCTCTACAAGAGGAAACAATGAGTCAACAATCACACGTTTATATAGTCTTTAATACAGTGCTCTACAAGAGTAAACAATGAGTCAACAATCACACGTTCATATAGTCTTTAACACTGCTCTACAAGAGGAAACAATGAGTCAACAATCACACGTTCATATAGTCTTTAACACTGCTCTACATATTGAAACATACAAGTCAATGAAATCAAAGACATACATCAAGCAGATTAACAAAAACATGTTTTCAATTGAGTTAAATTTCTTGGACATTTCTCATTTCAGCTGATTCAACACAAACACAAACACACACAAACACTCACACACGATTGTTTTCATGCTCAAATAACTTTACATATAAAACACATCTGAGTATCAAACCTCACCATCCCCCGTCCTTTTTCCAAAAAATAAAATAAATGTTTACCCTGATCTCATTTTCTATCTGTCGCGTTGTTTATCGCGGCCATTCCTCACCCTACTCCAAACATGACCCCATTTCTTGGCCATTCAAATCTCTTTCCGGTTTTTCAACTTCCTGCGCACAGACACTGTAACTTACCCCAAAAATAGCTGGCCAGGGAAAAAAGACGGAGGCTAAACAAAAATTGCCTTGGCCAAACCACCGAAACCTTTCCACAGGGTTTTTATCGTTTACGGTTCAGAAAAAATGTTTTGTGAGGGATAACCTTTATATTTATTTATTTTAAAAAAAAATATGTGTTTGACAAAATTAGAATTACGGATATGAAATTACGACTTAGATTTGATGTTGACACTTTCATCGAAATTGCAAAAACTTTTAAGAAAAATGACGTATTAAAATATTATTATGTCAACCAAGCTTATAATGTACTTGCAGATAACCTCAATGGCAGTGCCTATCTTTACATGCTGTCCAACGACAGCACCCTATCCGTACATGCTGTCCAATGGCAGCACCCTATCCGTACATGCTGTCCAATGACAGCAACCAATCCGTACATGCTGTCCAATGACAGCACCCTATCCGTATATGCTATCCAATGACAGCACCCTATCCGTACATGCTGTCCAATGACAGCACCCTATCCGTACATGCTGTCAAATGACAGCACCCTATCCGTACATGCTGTCCAATGGCAGCACCCTATCCGTACATGCTGTCCAATGGCAGCACCCTATCCGTACATGCTATCCAATGGCAGCACCCTATCCGTACATGCTGTCCAATGGCAGCAATCCATCCATATGTGTTGTCCAATGTCAGCACCCAATCCATCCATATGTGTTGTCCAATGTCAGCACCCAGTCCAAATATGTTGTCCAATGTCAGCACTCGTTCCATATAAGTTTTCCAATGTCAACACGTGGTCCATATAAGCTGTCAAATGTCAGCAGTCTGTATGTAAAGAATGTCCAATGTCAGCAGACCGTCAGTAAAGACTGTCGGATGCCTGGTCCCCGGGTCCATTCACCGTTGACAGCCCGCTATCTAACACGCTACATTGAAACCTCAGCCGTTGACCAGAACTAAAGCGGAGCCCAGGAGTTCAGTCCAGCGCGAGGAAATCTGGGACACCACAGTTCAATATTACAAACATTGCTGGAGTCAACGTCGCTTAATGGAAATAACTGTGTGTCGGAGCAGGGGAAGGCGACATATCTGCCTTGCCCCTCGCAGGGGTGTGAGATTGGAGTGGGGCGGGGGTGTCAATATGTTATTCACTAAAAAGAAGTTGATGTAAATAATCAATAAAAACAAGAAGATATTATTGGCTACATTCATGAAATCTAAAATATTTGGTTATTTATTTTAATTGAAAGTGTTTTTGAATATTTTTTTATTCCTTGAAATGCGATTTTTAATATATATATATATACTAGAAAAATACCCGCACATTGTAGCGGGAGTGTGCTGACCCTTTATCCAAGTATCAGTTGCTGGTTATTACAATTTTTATTTTCCAAGTTAAATTTCAGATTTATCTATTTAGTTAAAATCTTATGAGGAATAGAGATATGCCGATATACCGCGTGAGTTGTTTTCCCTTAATGCAGTGGCTTTTAACATAACCTTACTATTTAAAAGATATGATTTATTAAATAATGATTCTTGCCGACCATGATAACTAAATTTACAATTTCATTCCCACTTGTACAAAATTAACATAACTTATATGTTTTCCGAAAGAGCTCTACCACCCTCGTCACTCAAAAATTTAATATATAATTACGAAACTGCATCGTATCACAATTGTAAGTTATATAGTATTTGTAACCACGTCTATGAGATAAAGAACATGTGGCACTATCCCTTTAAAAGGCAAACGCTAAGTGACTCATAGCGCAAATAAACAAAATTATAAATGTACTTTCTAAAATACTTTTTTTTTAAAAACGGTCGTATTAAAATGATATAAAAAATGTGCACACCATATTTAGACGATATAGAAAGCTGGCCGCATAAAATAAAGTATTGTTATAAAGTAAATGTACCGGACCAAAATAACTCCTCCTTTTGACATATTCATAATTGTTTTAACAGGGAAATAATATTTAACATTTTTTATGTCTCTATATTTTACGATTTATATTTACGGGTTATAAGCAATGTGTATAATTTCAAAAAGGAATCTTTTTTTTTGTTCCCTATTTCGGATAAGGCATCATATTTTGTAAATTATATTCAATGCACACACACACACACACCAGATTGTATATCTTGAAAAAAAAATGAAAAATGAAAAAAAAAGATTCAACCGTCTGTTAATAAGCGCATCTTAAAAATGATTAAAAGGCAATTTTAGAAATGGCCTATGCTATTCAAAGGAATGAACATAAAAACATATTCAATTCGCAATTCATATTAATTAAGCGTTTTCAGGATCACTTCATTAAATTTAGTCAACTTTTGTTAACACGTTCGGTAGCGAAAGTTTATAATGTATAGTGTATATAAAGCTTAAGTAAACAGTTTTAAAGTGTAAGTTTATTTGACATAGGTCATCACTTTCAACATAAAATAAACTCGCTACATCTATGGTTTTTAATTAAATGTCGAGTTATGAATTAAATTTTAATAAATCCCAATTCTATTCATTGCATGTAAAATATTAATACAATGTAACGTGAAAATAATTGAAATAAAATAATTTAAACGCATATGTAATATATAAAGCTCAGTTGATATTTTTATGTTTTTTTGTTTGTATCCGTTAAAAAAAGGCCACTGCTTTGTTGACATTTTTCCAAAAGATCTCTGCCACTGTCATAAAAGCTTTTTAGTGACATTTTTATGACACTGCATCGTAACAAAATTGTAATTAATACAATATTTGCAACAGCGTCTATGAGATAAAGATAATAAAGATAAATAAAGAAATTAGGCTATATTCCAATTTTTTAAAAAAACAAAACAAATCAATTTTATGTTAAAAACGCATGTGAAACCATGACAATAATCGATTTTAAAAATGGCCTATGTTAATCCATCATCAAAGGAATGAACATAACATATTCAATTCGCAATACAAAATAATTAAGCGTTTTCAGGGTCACTTTATTAAATTTAATCTACTTATGTTAATAAGTCCAGTAGCCTAAGTTTAAATGATATAAGTGTATAGGTTATGTAAAAGACAACAGCTTATGTAAAAGACAAACAAAATATAAATGTTATATTAATAGGACACAGCTAAATTTAAGATGCGTACACGAAAATGTGCGCACAGTAATCAGGCGATAAAAGATTTTAAAACCTGCACCGCTAAAAATGAAGCCTTGAAAAAAAATACTGACACAATTATTACATAAATAGGTTTTTTTTATTAAATGTCCAGTTATGGAACAGAAAATAATTAAAACAAATTCGCAACTAAATTTAAACGTGTAAACAATTAAATGTAATGCATCGTGTGGCAGTTGTAATTAAATATATTTATGTGTCTATCTAATATATAGAAAGTAACAGTAAAGAAAATGACAATTCTTTGTACTACACAGCTCAAATTATGAAGCGTACACGAAAATGTGCGCACCGTAATTAGACATTATAATATTTTTTGAATGCGCACAGCTGAAAATAAAGTATTGGGGAAAAAAAACGTCACCAAAACTAACTCGCTTTGAACGGCATTTAAACGTCCGCGTTAATTTGTTCAATACAGAAATGAGGTTAAATTTTTTATTCTTTGTCTCTGCATTTTCTGATTATTTAATTTACGGCATTCGGGCAAAAGGGACAATTACAAAAATTAACTTAAAACCACCTTCAGGGTAAAAGGAACCGTCCTGCCAAATTTGGTCCCCGTCCGTCATTTGCTTTTTCCGTCATTGTCTAACAGAAAGTCGAAAAGTGAAACATACAAACATACAAACATACAAAGATACAAACACCAACTGAGCTTTATATATATATATATATATATATATATATATACTAGGGGCAAGTACCCGGCTTTTACCCGGGTTTAACAACAACAGCAACAAAACAACAAAAACAAAACAACAACAACTACAACAACTACAACAACAGCAACAACAACAAAACAACAACTACAGCAACAACAACAACAGCAACAACGACCAAAACAACAACAGAAACAGCAACAAAACAACAACAACAAAAACAACAAAATCAACAACAAAACAACAACAAAACAACTACAACAGCAACAACAACAAAGCAACAACAACAACAAAACAACAACTACAACAACAGCAAAAACAACAAAACAACAACTACAGCAACAACAACAACAGCAACAACGACCAAAACAACAACAGAAACAGCAACAAAACAACAACAACAAAAACAACAAAATCAACAACAAAACAACAACAAAACAATTACAACAGCAACAACAAAAAAGCAACAACAACATGAAGGACATTGTCGTCGCAGGGCAAGGGATGTGGACAACAACAGCAACAACAACAGCAACAACAACAAAAGCAACAACAAAAACAAAACAACAACAAAAACATCAACAACAAAACAACAACAAAACAACAACTACAACAACAACAGCAACAACAACAAAGAAACAACAACAAAACAACAACAAAACAAAAACTACAACAACAACAGCAACAACAACAAAGCAACAACAACAAAGCAACAACAACAAAAAAAATTATTATATGGCGATAATCGCCTTCTTGTTAATCTCGACACCAAAATGTTCATTATTTCGCGTTATTATTTTACGTCTTAATTTTCAATAATTTTTATTTTATATAGCTCATATAAGGAAAAATTACATTTTGGGCCCCCGGCCCCCAGTATCTTATATATATGGAACGAAACCTGTTTAATAGCCTTTCCGTTATAATTTTGTGTACGTGTACCAAATTTCACGTTATTTGGTTGTCTGGATCTTGAGTTATTAGGGAACAGACAGACAACCAGACATACAACAAATGCGTCTTATATGTATAAAAAAGATATATATATACTAGTTTGTGTTGCGGTGCCATGGTGCCTGCGGCGCCCACTTTTTTCAAAAGCCCAACTAACTTGTCCTTGTATGATTTATACGTAGGGGCCGTCCATAAAGTACGTCACGCTCCAGAGGGGGTGAGGGGTGTAAGAAAGTGTGACAATTTGTGACAGGAGGGAGGTCCTGCCATGTGTGACGTCACGGTGTTTTATATTAAATTTTAATTATTTTGTAAATAAAAAACAAATTTTTTGTTCGAAAGAGTGACGTACTTTAGTGTCCGAGATTTGTGACAGTTTGTGACAGTTTGTGACAATTTATGACAATTTGTGACACTTTGTGACAGGAGGGAGTTAAAAATTGTCAAAAATACTTTATGGACGGCCCCTAATATTAAACTTTCTTAAATGTACACAAAGTATTTTATAATAGGGTGTTTTGCAAAAGCCCAAGTACCTTTTCCTTGTATGATAAATACGAAATATTCCTGAAATGTACACAAAGTATGTATATAATATTTTTTTACAGGGCTAATCACCACACGATTTTTAAAGTAATTTTAGAAAGCAGCGCACCAAATTACTGCACTAAAAAAATAATTCTTTGAGTCAGTCAGCACTGTTTACAACACAAATGCTGACGTCATAGTTTCGTGCGTTGTTTGGTTAATGTTAATCTGGAAACCAAAAGGATTATGATTTAGCGTTAGGCCACAGTCAGTCAGCGAAAATTGAGCGTAAATATATATATGATTATATATATATATATATATATATATATATATATATATATATATATATATATATATATATATATATATATATATATATATATATATAACTATATAAGTTGCAATTGTCACGCAAGTCAGTAGTGTCTGTCAGTCAGTCCTGACGCTACTAATTTTAGAAAGCAGGGAAAACCAAATTACTGCACCAATGCACCAAAAGGTGTGCAAATTAAAGATGCGCTGTAAAAAAACATTATGTGACGTCATTGTTTTCGCTCATATTTTAATTTTGGAAAAGGGAACATTGTAAAAAGAGAATTAGATGGTGGTTAATTATGAAATCAAAAAACAAACAGGCGCCGCAGGCGCCCTGCAACCCCTATTATAAAATACTTTGTGTACATTTCAGAAAGTTTAATATTTCGTATTTATCAAACAAGGACAAGTTAGTTGGGGTTTTGAAAAAGGTCGGCACCGTAGGCGCCCTAAAAAAGTGCATTTTTTATAAAAATAAATAGATTTCAGCTGAAAACTTCCGTCATTTTTGACGGTGTACGCTAGTATCATATATAA
Organism: Ampullaceana balthica; assembly: GCA_944989445.1. Taxonomy (NCBI): domain Eukaryota; kingdom Metazoa; phylum Mollusca; class Gastropoda; family Lymnaeidae; genus Ampullaceana; species Ampullaceana balthica. The sequence goes on from CALYLW010000343.1 coordinate 122,839, forward strand.
TTGAGTATGCACTCAATTCTGAGTGAGAGGCGCCTGCGGTGGTTGGGTCATGTCCGCAGGATGAGCTCGGAGCGCATTCCTAGAGCATTGCTTTACGGTGAGCTGGCAACCGGTATGAGAAAAAGAGGTCGCCCCTGCTTGCGCTTCATGACGTCTGCAAGAAAGACATGTCATTGGCACAGATAGACCATAAAACGTGGGAGACCATTGCCGAGGAGCGCACCTCCTGGTGGGCAAAAGTGCGTGAGGGCATTCATGTCGCGGAAGCATCCCTCATAGCTTTGAGTGAAGAGAGAAGGGCCAGGAGAAAGGGCAGGGGGGGCAGAGGAGCAGGAGTACACGCCATCGTCCCGTGAGGACGGACGGTTGCCATACAATACAATACAATATATATATTATATAATATATATATATATTAATATATATATACATATTCCTTATATATATATATTGTTATAATTGTTTTGTAGTTGATCTTTTCCATAATACTATTTTATTTTGAAAATGAGTCGTTTCGTGGGAAAGTATATAAAATTTATCTCGCGGGAGGGGGGGAGGGGGGAAGGTGTAGGAGGGTAGAACATGACAAAAGGTGGGGTTTAAAAAAACAGTGCAAGGAAGTAAAGACTTGTTTCTTGATTTTATTAAAATCCCTTAAGATCACTTCAAACTCCGAAATTTGCAATATTGACTGGACAATACTTAGTGATATGAGAAAAGCAACAACAAAATAATAATAATAATAATAAAAAATATTTTTTTTAAAAAATATATACATAAAAACACAATTATTTTGCAATAAAGTATCACCTACTTATAAACGCCATTGTCCGGACATGAAACAATTGAAATTGATTTCTGTTCATTTTGTATTTATGTACTTAGTTTTGACTTCAGTGGTGCTTTTACCTAGACTCAAAGGCTTGAGACTCCCTGATAGATTGAACCAATCGGAAGTCACGGTTCGATGAACTGGCAGTCAGTCGGAGCTAGGACATTTCAGAAGCCAATGTTAAAGGCGAAAGTAAGCCATGTACGGATTGTTCGTCTAGCGCTGATGGGCCCTTATCGCTCCCAATGGAATATGTGTATGTCACTCATTTCTGTAGATTCACATCTGACATATGTCTCTGGTGATGGATGACTTTCTGTCTGATTTTCTGGTGGAAAGGTTGCCGCCTTTGATGTCAGACCATTTTTGAAATGTAGTTTAGTTTCGGGAAGCGGAGATGAACTGCTAAGCAAACCTTCCTGTATGCTGACAGATCTAAACAAACCTGTCTGTTTGCTGACAGATCTTAACAAACCTGTCTGTATGCTGACATATCTTAACAAACCTGTCTGTATGCTGACATATCTTAACAAACCTGTCTGTATGCTGACAGATCTTAACAAACCTGTCTGTATGCTGACATATCTTAACAAACCTGTCTGTATGCTGACATATCTTAACAAACCTGTCTGTATGCTGACATATCTTAACAAACCTGTCTGTATGCTGAAATATCTTAACAAACCTGTCTGTATGCTGACAGATATGTCATTTCTGAAGATTCATAAAGCTATTATTAATAAATGACATGAAATAAAACTCAAAGAATTATAACGCGAATCATCTTTCTTTCTCTACAATTAAATTTATTCAAATTGTTGTTTTATAAACTCATCTTTTGATAGTTTATATTTTTTATTCCCTTTTTGGGAACATGGTAAATCCAATAGCTATCCGAATGCGTTGACGCTCAGCCACCACGCCCCCTTGTCACGCCCCTTGTTACACAATAACAATATTTCTGTGCAAGTCACGATTATGTTGTTTCTACCCAATATTCTATGTTTAATTTCTACCCAAAATTCTATGTTCTTTGAGTTCTTGGACGTTTGAGTCTGAAGACTGAAAAAAACTTAATTTCCAGGTAGACGCTAAAAGTGTTATCAACAGTTTCACATATTTTAATGAAAATAACTTTAAACTTTATTTAAGTGAGGGAGAAGGAGAGTAGGGAGTGAAAGAGGGAGATAATGAGCGAGGGATAGACGAAGAGGGCACAAAACACAGCATGCACCTTGAGGTTATGAGACAGATGTGAATGCTGGTATAAAACACATTGTGGCGGATCCGTTGTCTAGGGGCATCTAGGTCCTCCCTTTGCCACAGATATCAAACGTCGTCGTCCACTCCGACAGAGTCTTGGCTGGTTAATAAAATACACTGTACAAACTTGACTTTGGTGTATTAAATAAAATCTTCGATTCGTTTTAAAGTTTTAATCACCACTTTAAAATAACATCGTATTTCAATTAACAATACAATCCCAGTCTTTCTTCTCAAAACACAACAACAAACAAACGCTCCGCCCTTTTCTTTACACAAAAATCTGTCTCTGTCCTTCAAAATCTCTCCGGGAGCGCATCAATCTCACAACAATTTATAACACAACGGTGCGCCATGGTGTCTGAAACAAAGACGCGTGCGATGCGCACCAGAAACAACCCGAACTCTACAAAGGACAACCCGTGGTCACTCGCACCAAAACATCCTCGGTATCTGACCGTGACCTACATCATGCACCTTGAGGTTAAGAGACAGAGATGCTAATGCTGGTATATGCACATTCATTGTCTTATCACTTTTTGTGAAGAAGTTTGTCTCAGTTCGTCCGTCTACTTCTTTTTATTTGTCTCTATATTTCTCTCTCTCTCTCTCTCTCTCTCTCTCTCTCTCTCTCTCTGTCTCTCTCTCTCTCTCTCTCTCTCTCTCTCTCTCTCTCTCTCTCTCTCTCTCTCTCTCTCTCTCTCTCTCTATCTCTCTCTCTTTCTCTATCTTATCTTTTGCCCTCTTTCTTTTAGGTTATTTTGTCTCCTTTTTAAAAATCTATTTCCACTCTTTATTTACCCGTCTCTCCCCCTCTCTAACATTTCCGCCTCTCTCATTGTTTAAAGTAAATCCCATGTCATTGTCAAGATTGTGCCCTGCAACACGTATCTTGAACACATCAACACATGATTCCCATTAGACCAACAGGCAGATTTCAAATCAACATCAAACCATGACCAGACAGAGGCATACGTCCCATGACCTGACACAGACACAGACATACATCCCATGACCAGACACAGACACAGACATACATCCCATGACCAGACACAGACACAGACATACATCCCATGACCAGACACAGACACAGATATACATCCCATGACCAGACACAGACACAGACATACATCCCATGACCAGACACAGATATACATCCCATGACCAGACACAGACACAGACATACATCCCATGACCAGACACAGACACAGACATACATCCCATGACCAGACACAGACACAGACATACATCCCATGACCAGATACAGACACAGACATACATCCCATGACCAGACACAGACACAGACATACATCCCATGACCAGACACAGACACAGACATACATCCCATGACCAGATATAGACACAGACATACATCCCATGACCAGACACAGACACAGACATACATCCCATGACCAGACACAGACACAGACATACATCCCATGACCAGACACAGACACAGACATACATCCCATGACCAGACACAGACACAGACATACGTCACACGACCAGACACAGACATACGTCCCATTGACCGCCGATAATCTCCTGATCAAAGGAACATCAGAAATCTCACAGACAGCCTTTAGGAGTTCATCTTTCTTCCAACATGGCTATCATAGCATTTCCGCTCCGCCGACCATCGCATCACTTCCGGTTGACCGCTCGTCCTGAAATCTCTCACATGTTTTAGTCCCGTCAACTGTCAGAATTTAATCACGTCGACTGGTCCCAGGCGTGTTAACCCCGGGCCCCCACCCCTATACCCCACCCACATACAACCTAGATCTGTACACTCCAACTAATCCCGGGCAGAGACTTTGGTTTAATAAGTTAAGGCAATGAAACACTGGATATGTCTATGATAGCAAAGTTAAGGCAATGAAACACTGGATATGTCTATGATAGCAAAGTTAAGGCAATGAAACACTGGATATGTCTATGATAGCAAAGGACTTCCACAAGCATTTGGTATCTTTCAATAACTACTCCCAGGGGTAATAGATACACCAGTGGATATATCTAGGACAACGGTGTCCCAACCTCGACTAGCGATCCGCATGCGGCTCTTCTGTGTTCACATTGCGGCTCGAGTACAATTTATGAAATATATAACAAGGATTGCTGGAAGATTTCCAAGCCAGGTTTAATGACCAATGGTGCTTCAATGCAGCTCTCTACAAATTTAAATGTATTTTAAAATGGCTCTCAATTACTACAGGTCTGGCTACCCCTGATCTATATTGACCCAACGTTAATAGTATGATAGTATGGCATCTGTCCGTCTACGAAAGACGATAGATTTATCTTTATTATCTGCAGCTCTTGGTGTGGCTGATGAGACCAATCCTTGAGTGGCAGTCTCTTCTGCATGACACACACACGAAAGCAGTGGGGCAGTGTTTCCTGGCCTTTCTCCTCGCTCTTTTCCCGACTGCTTCTGCCCTAGTTTGCTCCTCTGCTCTTAGTGATCCTTCTTTCACTATAGCCCGCCACATGGACCTATCCTCTGCCAGGTTTTCCCAGTTTTGTATATCAATGTTGGCTACTTTCATGTCTCTCTTGCATATGTCCACGTATCTGAGACATGGCCGACCAACCGACCTTTTCCCTGTCGCCAGCTCGCTGTAGAGCACATCCTTGGGTATGCGACCACTTTGCATCCTCTTGACGTGTCCAAGCCAACGGAGGCGTTTTTGGCTTAATATTGCTGCAATACTACTCATGCTTGCTTGAGCCAGGACCTCTGTGTTGGGGACTTTCTCTTGCCATTTGATGTCTAGGATGCGGCGCAGGCATCTGAGGTGGAAGCTATTGAGCCTTCTTTCATGCCTGGTATAGGTGGTCCAAGACTCGCATCCATAGAGGAGTGTGCTCAGTACGCAGGCCTGGTATACCTGCAGCTTAGTCCTTGCTGTGAGTTTGGCATTGGACCAGACTCTTTTGTACAGTCTAGCCATAACAGTTGCTGCCTTCCCTATCCTGCTACTTATCTCATCTTCCAGTGAGAGGGTGCTCGAGATGTTCGATCCCAGATAAGTAAAACTGTCAACAGCATCCAGGTTGCAGTCATCAATGGTGATAGTCGGGAGAGAGGCAGCATCCTGTGCCATAATGTTGGTTTTCTTTATACTTATGGTCAGGCCAAACTCTTTGCAGGCAGCGGAGAAGCTGGATACAAGGTTCTGCAGGCCGTCTGCTGTGTGGGATATTAAGGCGGCATCGTCTGCAAATAAGAGCTCGCGCAGCAAAATCTTCCTTATTTTGGTCTTGGCTTTAAGTCGGGCAATATTGAATAATCTCCCGTCAGCTCTGGTGTGTATGTATATCCCCTCGCTGTTGTTCTTGAAGGCATACTGGAGTAAGATGGAAAAGAATATTGCGAATAGAGTAGGTGCCAACACGCAGCCTTGCTTTACTCCACTACTTACTGGGAAAGCCTCGGAGGTGGCACCGTTATAGCACACTGTGCCCTGCATGTTTTCGTGGAATTGCTTGATGATGTTAAGCAGATGTGAAGGGCAGCCTATTTTTACTAAGATCTGAAAAAGGCCGCTTCTGCTGACAAGATCAAAAGCTTTAGTTAGGTCGACGAACGCGATGTATAGAGGCATATGTTGCTCCCTGCATTTCTCCTGCAGCTGGCGCAGAGAGAAGATCATGTCTATGGTTGATCTTCCGGCTCGAAAGCCGCACTGCGATTCTGGGAGTACACGCGATGCTAGGGTCTGTAGGCGTGTCAATGCAACTCGGGCGAAGGCCTTTCCAACTATACTGAGGAGAGAGATTCCACGATAGTTGTTGCAGTCACTCTTGTCTCCTTTATTTTTATACAGTGTAACGATGTTGGCATCTTTCAACTCCTGTGGTATCTGCCCCTGTTCCCAGCACAGAGTGAGGAGGTCATGCAAAGGCTGTAAAAGTATTTCTTTTCCACATTTGAGAACTTCTGGTGGAATTCCATCATTACCAGGAGCTTTCCCGCAGGCTAGGCAATCTATGGCTCTACTTAGCTCGACCATTGTGGGTAGGCTACCGAGCTCTTCCATGACCGGCAGGTCTGGGATATCGTCCAGGGCAGCAGTTGAGACATGGTTTATAGTTGCGAACAATTCCAGGTAGTGCTCGATCCACCGTTTGAGTTGCTTGTCCCGATCAGTGATAATTTCCCCTGCTTTTGACATTAAGGGTGCTGTCTTGGAGGTCAGAGGGCCTGTTGCTTGTTTTATATTCTCGTACATAGCCTTTGTATCGCCTCTATCAGCAGCTGACTGTATGCTGGAACTTAGATTGAGCCAGTACGTGTTAGCGTAGTGGCGAGCTGCCTGCTGGGCATTTTTCTTGGCGCTCTTAAGGGAATGTAGAGTTTCTGGGCAAGGCCTGTCTTTATAGGCTAAAAGAGCCTTTCTTTTAACCCAACGTTAATACACCAGTAGATACTCTAGAGCAGTGATGGCAAACCTATTGCACGCGTGCCATAGCCGGCACGCGGAAGATCATCAGCCGGCAAGCGACTAAAATATAACTTCCTTAATCAAACCAGCTAAGGGGCCGTCCATAAAGTACGTCACGCTATTTTTGACCATTTTTGACCCCCCTCCCCCTGTCACAAACTGTCACAAATCTCGGGACCACCCCCCCCCTAAAGTACGTCACAATTTCCAAAATTTTTTTTAATTAACACCTAATTAAAATATTTAATTTAATACTTAAAATACACTTAACTATTAAATTGTATTAAATATAAAATTTCCACTTAAAAGTATAGATGTACCGGATTCAAAATTTTGAAATCCGGCTGGAGCTGAAGTGAGCCGGATTTATGAAGTGAAATCCGGCTGGATCCGGAATCAGATTTGTTAAAATGGCCGGCTTCCGGATTTTCCGGGGCCATTATGATTATGAATATATATATAAAGTAGGGATCTACCGGCCAGCCGGATTTATGAAGTGAAATCCTGCCGAAGCCGGAGCCGGATTTTGAAAATTACATAATTAAAAGGAAACAAAACAATTTGACTAAAAAAAAGACTAGATTGACAAATTATGTGACCAACTCTTGTGCTATATTTAATCTGTTTATTATGGTCCTATGAATTATATTTCATTCAAAAATATTCACTGGACATCATCTGTGTTCATCCATAGTTACGACTGACATCAATCTTTCACAATCATCGTTTCCTGGAAGGATAATTGCAGACAGATCAACTCGTCCTCATCTAGCCACTCAACAGCCTCTGTATGTGCATTTTCTCCTCTGGCAATAACTGCCATGGGTTCTCTTTGACTTCTAGAAGTGATTCTCAAAGGACGGATGCGTTTTATCTGAGTTGATTCTTGAACAGTTTGGGTGGGTGGGCACATTCTCCTGAGCCCGAGCTCTGTGTTGTCCTGTATGTTTCTTCAACATTTTTTGTGAGGCAAAATATGAGTGACATACTTTGCAAAGTCGATCAAATAAGCTCGTAATCATATGGTTGTACTTTGAAAGCTCCTGTTGATCTTGGCATAATTTCATCAAATTTGAGAGTTTGTGCTACAAACAAGGAAGGAAATTTATGAGAATCTGCATCTGCTCTTTCTTAAGCTTTGAGTCCATCATTTGTTTGGTTGATTGGGATTGGAGGAGGGAAGAATCTTTAAGGTAAAACGTTAAAATATGAGCTTCGTGCTTTGTCGCAACATTTCATGTCCTGATATTTAATAACAATTTGAGTGAAATATTGGCTGGTGCGAACATGATTGTCAAACCATTCCTGATCCTTCGATATCAGTCCTGCTGTATCCAATTCAGATTTATGAACAACACATTCAGGAGATACACATTTCAATGCTATTTTGACATAAAACTAATTCTAATGTTTCACAAAATTTTTGAAAATTATTTTTAAAGCTATTTAAATTATACTAAAAAATATAATAAATTAGAAAATAAAATACTAAAAACAATAAATGTGAGAAATCACACATGGCCTGACCCCCCCTCCCCCCTGACACAAAGTGTCACACTTTCTTAGACCCCCTCCCCCCCTCGGAGCGTGACGTACTTTATGGACGGCCCCTAAGCCAAACCACCATCGTCGGGTTTGAATTCGGGCATTGCCACTTTGCTATAAATAAGTGGGTATTGGTTGAATCTTGGACACGTGGTCACAAAAGAGGTTGGACATCACTGCTCCAGAGTAATCTAGGGGTAATACATCAGCGGATATCTCTAGAATAATCCAAGGACTATACAACCTGCGGAGTTATACATTGATATATATGTATATATACATATATATATATATAGATATATATTTAATTATATTGTACTTTAAAATATAAAATATTATATTAGAAACATCTCATCCAAGTAAACATTTTAAGTATGTTATTTCCCAATGTTTCCTTGGGTTATTTCCCCTTGTTTCCTTGGGTTATTTCCCCTTGTGTTTTCTTAGACGTCGCTAATCTCTAAAGGCGTCTTACTCACTTACATAAGGGATTATTTCTTCATTACCTGATTGCTTGCTCTATTTGTCTAATCCCTATCTCTCCATCTTCCTGTTTCACCATCTCACACCCTACCTGTGTGTCCCCATAGATCTGTCATGACTTCCATCTCACACCCTACCAACCTGTGTGTCCCCATAGATATGTCATGACTTCCATCTCACACCCTACCTGTGTGTCCCCATAGATCTGTCATGACTTCCATCTCACACCCTACCTGTGTGTCCCCATAAATCTGTCATGACTTCCATCTCACACCCTACCTGTGTGTCCCCATAGATCTGTCATGACTTCCATCTCACACCCTACCTGTGTTTCCCCATAGATCTGTCATGACTTCAATCTCACACCCTACATGTGTGTCCCCATAGATCTGTCATGACTTCCATCTCACACCCTACATGTGTGTCCCCATAGATCTGTCATGACTTCAATCTCACACCCTACATGTGTGTCCCCATAGATCTGTCATGACTTCCATCTCACACCCTACCTGTGTGTCCCCATAGATCTGTCATGACTTCCATCTCACACCCTACCTGTGTGTCCCCATAGATCTCTCATGACTTCCATCTCACAACCTACCTGTGTCCCCATAGATCTGTCATGACTTCCATCTCACACCCTACCTGTATGTCCCCATAGATCTCTCATGACTTCCATCTCACACCCTACCTGTGTGTCCCCATAGATCTGTCACGACTTCCATCTCACACCCTAACTGTGTGTCCCCATAGATCTGTCATGACTTCCATCTCACACCCTACCTGTGTGTCCCCATAGATCTGGCATGACTTCCATCTAACACCCTACCTGTGTGTCCTCATAGATCTGTCATGATTCCCATCTCACACCTTACCTGTGTGTCCACATAGATCTGTCATGACTTCCATCTCACACCCTACCTGTGTGTCCCCATAGATCTGTCATGACTTCCATCTCAAACCCTACCCACCTGTGTGTCCCCATAGATCTGTCATGACTTCAATCTCACACCCTACATGCGTGTCCCCATAGATCTGTCATGACTCCCATCTCACACCCTACCTGTGTGTCCCCATAGATCTGTCATGACATACATCTCACACACTACCTGTGTGTCCCCATAGATCTGTCATGATTTCAATTTCACACTATACCTGTGTGTCCCCATAGATCTGTCATGACTTCCATCTCACACCCTACCTGTGTGTCCCCATAGATCTGTCGTGACTTCCATCTCACACCCTACCTACCTGTGTGTCCCCATAGATCTGTCATGACTTCCATTTATTTTATCCAAAGCATATTTCTACTTTTATATAGGAGCATTAAACAGGAGTTCGATTGAGCATATCTCATTAAACATTCATCTCAGCCAGATAATATGTCCTTTAATATATATGTCTCAGGTGGATTATATTTGTTTGAACATTCATCAAGTGGATTTTATATGTTGCGCCTTTTTTTTTAGATTTTAAATTTATTTTTAAATCCTTTATATTAACTCGTGGCGTCTGTTTGCTTGCGGCCTTGCTTGCCGAAAAAACTTTTGACCAATTTTTAACCTACTTCCTTGTATGCTAGCAAGCTGAAATTTTGAAGGCAGACTCGTGCCGATGATAAAAATGATGTATCAAAATTTCAGATAAATCGAATGTACTGTAATTAAATAAATGAATTTTTAGATTATCTCTATGTATCTCTATGTAGCATGTTAATTATTGTGCTAAAGTGTCGTGGTGCGTATTATATTGAACAACTTTCCTGTCGCGCAATAAGGTTCGTTTTATATTGACAAAACTTTTTAAAAATATATTCCCGGTCTGTGCACATTATATTAAACATGTTTTACGAGACATAAGCAATAAAATATATTTTTGGATTGTCTTGAGCTGCATATTATAATGAACATTCTTTTAGTTATGTCTCGTATATAACGGATTTATAGTCAAAAACTTGTTTTTACGTTATTTTAAGTTTATTTATTTATTTTAAAAAAAATTAAATTACTATACTTATGTGTTAATGTGTACATGGAGACTGAGCATGTTGGACGAGGCTGGGAGAACTGGGAAGAGCTGGGAAGAGCTGGGAGGAATTGAAGCGACTGGCAAGTGACCGTGTAGAGTGGCGAGCTTTGACAGAGGCCCTATGTTCCACATGGAACTCAAAGGATGATGTGTTAATGTAATAATAATAATAATAATAATAATAATATGGCTTATAAGGAATAAATTTTTGGGGTACACAAATCTCCCAACACTAGATTCTGCCGTACAAAATAAAATATTAAAGGCTAAAGATAAATTAAAAGTACGTTTAGACCAAACTTATGTTATAGTCCAAACCAAACATCTCCAGAAACAGTTCAATATCACTAGAATGTGTGTCTTTATAATGAGGACGTGTGGCCCCACGAGTCGTGTATCTATTTACGTCTATCTCTTGGCTCATGATTGTATGGCGCATCAACATATCCAAGTAGTCTGCTCTGTTTTCATGAGCCATGTATACTGGCCCATTGAGAGGACTTCATCAGTGTACAGTGTACATAGTTGTACGCAGACCTGTCCTCAGCGATGTGAGACTTGACACGGCCCGGGGTGGAGTGTTTAGCAATGATATTTACGGCAAGGGGAAGCCATGTTGTGGGTAGCCGCCCTTGCCTGTTTAGACTCCGCCGTCAAGGGTCTGGGGAGATGACGTGTACACAAGGAACCCAGTGTGGGCGGGACCCCTTCTCCGCCTTTGAAGTTATGGGCCTGTTACGTGAAGAGCACCGCCTATGTTGTGATAACTATTTCAGCTCGCGATGATTTGTTCCGATAAAATGTTCAATTGACGTAGTATTAAAGGTTCTCAGCTCATGTAAATTATGTGTGTTTTTGTAAAGCAATATCAATATGTATTAAGTATTAACCAAACCGATATTTTTTTTATTTTTAAAAAAAATGGGAAGAGGGATTTTGTTTGCATGTAAAATTTGATCAATCGAAATTAAAATACTGTTGACGTCATCAAATTGTGTGTTTGATTCGTCAGCGAATCGGGAATTCCTGGGGGTAACGTTTCTGGTATAAGTCGAGAGCAGCTTGAATACGTCACGACAAAGACTAGAGCATCAACAAGAGCGACTCACGCCCTTGTACAAACACAACATGCGAGGCGCATCATGCCGTCCGCACCTGGTGCACCGACTTGCACCAGTCGACAGTGCATATGTCAGGCAGAACTTTGATTGCTCTCGCCGTGGTATTTATTGTCTGTAATGTTTCTCGGGCAATGACAACATGTTCCTGCCTCCCTCCGCCACACGCACGCGCACACACATAGCCACACACACACAGCAACACACACAACCTTTACTTCCGTTTCATTTCTACAGTGCAAAGATGTTAGAATCTCTGATTTATTTGATTTTTAAAAAGAATAACGGCTGTATGTCTGGGACGCATTGTCATGGGCCATTCGAGATTACATCATTAAATAACACAATGTTATGAAGTAATATCAGGCAGCTAAAGTTGCGCCAACAGTTGTCATTTGTATTTTTTATTTGTAGTTTATTTGTCAGTTATGTTTGTCATTGGTGGTTGTCATTAGTCGTTGTCATTTGTGGTTGTCATTAGTCGTTGTCATTTGTGGTTGCCACTATAGTTCAGCCAGCAAACATCCTACTGACGTCCAAGTTTACCTGAGTTTAGGCCTGCATGCCACTGACGTCATGTCATTAAAACGCCCCGAAAGACGATCTCTACCATCAGAGTTGTGGCGCCCCAACCACCCCCGACCCAAACATTCATCACCCAGAAGATTATTGCCTACTGTATGTTTTAGAAAGTATGTCTGTCTCTGTGCACGAATCAAACTTTCTCGGGTCTATCATCGCTTTGGCTGCCTTTTTATTTTGTCGCACATTTTTATTTAATTTACAAGCGCCGCCCCGGCATAGGCCAATCATCTCTCCCAAAATCAATCTCACCTTCCCCCACCCCCTCATCCCCCTCACACCCTCCCCACTTCCTAAGCGCCCCCCCCCCAATGTCTTCAATACTATTATCAATGACGACTTTTTTTTTAATTCCCAGATTTCTTTCACCAGTTCCAACTTTTGGGGCGCCAAACATTGATGGCGCGCATTTCATCCTCCTCGACATCACCCACTCTGCAACCCCACGGCACCCTCACTACCACTCCCACTCTCACAGCCACTCCCACCCTCACTACCACTCCCACTCTCACAGCCACTCCCACCCTCACCGCCACTCCCACTCTCACAGCCACTCACACAGCCACTCACACACACACTAAACGTATCTCAAAAATGAAGAGTGATAATATTTGCATGGCAACATGGAGGCCCCCGTCTGGGGATTGCACAATCGGTCGATGCTCGGAATGTTCTAGCAATGGTTTGTCCGCTCGTGCTCTCCAATAAAAGAGAAGAAAAAAAACCTTTCCCTAAGATGAGTTCACGAGAGTAGATATAAAGATTGCACGAGGTCGTTAATGCTAGAGATGTGGATGAATAAAGGGCGCGTCACAGCTAACTATCTTTACGTCACAACTAACTATTGTTACGTCACAGCTAACTATTGTTACGTCACAGCTAACTATTGTTACGTCACAGCTAACTATTGTTACGTCAACGGCTGAATAGTCATATAATCCGATTGGTTTAGTGACAATCACCGAAAAAATCATTGACAAGACGTGTAACAGTCTACATCAGTGCTTCTCAAAGTGGTGGTCCGCGGACCGGTGCCGGTCCGTGGGCCATCCGCTTCCGGTCCGCAGAAGTTATCAAGAAAGGATAGAAAGTATGATTATAATCCGTTATTTGCAATCATTAATACTATCACTATAGAATATGTCAAGTTTTCGTTAATGAGCACATAAAATGAAACATAAAATAAAATAATTAACATTTCGCTACCACGTCAGTACAGTGAAAACAGTTCACCGGTCCCTGGTGCAATGGAAAAATTCCTGCCGGTCCGCCATACTAAAAAGTTTGAGAAGCACGGGTCTACATGATCATCCGCCAGTGTTGTATTGCGGCTCCTGCTCTAATGTCTTTTATCGTGACTTCAGAAATTATGAGGTCACAGGAAACGGAATCTATCAAATAATGAGGTTATTAGCTGATCTAACAAATAATGAGGTTATTAGCGGTAGCTGCGTGCCTTCAAATGATCGTATCAACAATACGGCTCTAGACCGAAGGGCACAAAAAGTTGAAAGCTGTTTTCTCGCTGCCCCATTGTGACAAGCCTGTTCACTTAGATTACACCAGCTTGAGAACTCGTGGATGTACCTTATTATTTCTGAGCTCGTCACCTCCTCGTTGAAGCTGTGCTTCACTTCTGAAGCTCCTCTAGTCTCGAGACGTGGAATAACCAACTCGTGGCAGCTGAAAATCTTAAATCGAGCCAAACATCGAGGGCTCTGGAATGGAACTCATGGCAAGTGTCATGTAAGGATCATACACAAACACTTAATTGGGCGCCAGACGCCAAAAACAACGCAACAAATAGCGAACCCACTAAACAAGATTTTTTGTAAATAAAGCAAGCCACGCGTGACATCATCCATTATTGACTCGCGGTATTTTGGGGGAGGGGAGGGGAAACTCTCTGCAAAACAAGAATATCCATTAGACTGGATACATGCCTATTTTAAGAGAAAAAAAAAGATATTTTGTTAATTTATTAATAATATTTTTATGATGCCAAAGAGTCAATGTTTGTCCAATGGGCGCTGTTTGGTTTGTGTTGTCCTACACATATCTAGAGGATGACGCATTTATTGTTTGTTTCATGTTTCTAAAAAGCCTCGTGTTTGTATTGGATTTTTTTGTGTGTCTATTTCTCCATGCTTTAGTTGCTGATTTGGGTGTGTCTATTGCTCCATGCTTTAGTTGCTGATTTGGGTGTGTCTATTGCTCCATGCTTTAGTTGCTGATTTGTGTGTGTCTATTGCTCCATGCTTTAGTTGCTGAATTGGGTGTGTCTATTGCTCCATGCTTTAGTTGCTGAATTGTGTGTGTCTATTGCTCCATGCTTTAGTTGCTGAATTGGGTGTGTCTATTGCTCCATGCTTTAGTTGCTGAATTGGGTGTGTCTATTGCTCCATGCTTTAGTTGCTGAATTGGGTGTGTCTATTGCTCCATGCTTTAGTTGCTGAATTGTGTGTGTCTATTGCTCCATGCTTTAGTTGCTGAATTGTGTGTGTCTATTGCTCCATGCTTTAGTTGCTGAATTGGGTGTGTCTATTGCTCCATGCTTTAGTTGCTGAATTGTGTGTGTCTATTGCTCCATGCTTTAGTTGCTGAATTGGGTGTGTCTATTGCTCCATGCTTTAGTTGCTGAATTGTGTGTGTCTATTGCTCCATGCTTTAGTTGCTGAATTGTGTGTGTCTATTGCTCCATGCTTTAGTTGCTGAATTGGGTGTGCCTTCCCCGCGTTTAGCTCAATTATTGGGTTATCTATAACCACATTAGTATCAGTTATCTCAATAAACTAAACTATGACGCAACAGGGAATTCTATTTTTACATTGAAGCGTAGCAATAAATAATTTAATTATGGAACAAATATTATTGTAGGACAACTGAAAAACAATTTGTAACCAGTGAATGACTTTTAACACAAAACATCATCTTGTGACAACTGAATGTCATATAAAATCAGACATCATCTTGTGACAACTGAATGTCATGTAACACCAGACATCATCTTGTGACAACTGAATGTCATATAACATCAGACATCATCTTGTGACAACTGAATGTCATGTAACACCAGACATCATCTTGTGACAACTGAATGTCATATAACATCAGACATCATCTTGTGACAACTGAATGTCATGTAACACCAGACATCATCTTGTGACAACTGAATGTCATGTAACACCAGACATCATCTTGTGACAACTGAATGTCATGTAACACCAGTTATTTGTGACAACTAAATTACATGGCGTAAAAAAGGAGCAGCCGTGTAGACAACAACCGCCCTGTAGAAAACAGATCTGTAGATTGTAGACAACAGCCCTATAGAAAACAGCCCTGTAGATTGTAAACAACAGCCCAATAGAAAACAGCCCTGTAGATTGTAGACAACAGCCCTATAGAAAACAGCCCTGTAGATTGTAGACAACAGCCCTATAGAAAAGAGCCCTGTAGATTGTAGACAACAGCCCTATAGAAAACAGCCCTGTAGATTGTAGACAACAGCCCTATAGAAAACAGCCCTGTAGATTGTAGACAACATCCCTATAGAAAACAGCCCTGTAGAAAACAGCCCTACAGACTGTAGACAACAGCCTTATAGAAAACAACCCTGTAGACAACAGCCCTAGACAACAGCCCCGCTGTTATGTTTCCGAACCCCTGTCCACGGAGACTAGAGAGCACCCCCACTCCCCCGCCCAAGGAATCTAACGGCTATTGATTGCCGAATTAATGACCGAGCAATCTTCATCAAGAGTAAGCTCCCACGTTGTTGGATGGTCTCCCCTTGAACGATTGATGGCGATCCTGTCTGACCCTTGACCCCTGCGAGGGTCATCGCTGCCGAATTTATCTTGGGGGTCGCTTTGTTGAGAAACTGCGATTTTCTCTTTGGCCATTGTTGTGGGGTTCACTACTGTTTCACCATTACTTGTAAACTTCACTACTGTTTCACCATTACTTGTAAACTTCACTACTGTTTCACCATTACTTGTAAACTTCACTACTGTTTCATCATTACTTGTATACTTCACTACTGTTTCACCATTACTTGTATACTTCACTACTGTTTCATCATAACTTGTATACTTCACTACTGTTTCACCATTACTTGTAAACTTCACTACTGTTTCACCATTACTTGTAAACTTCACTACTGTTTCACCATTACTTGTATACTTCACTACTGTTTCATCATAACTTGTATACTTCACTACTGTTTCACCATTACTTGTATACTTCACTACTGTTTCACCATTACTTGTATACTTCACTACTGTTTCATCATAACTTGTATACTTCACTACTGTTTCACCATTACTTGTATACTTCACTACTGTTTCATCATAACTTGTATACTTCACTACTGTTTCACCATTACTTGTATACTTCACTACTGTTTCAGCATTACTTGAGGGTACGTTATTTATTCACCAATGATTGCTGGGTTTATTTTTGTTTCAAATATAATTTACTATTAAAGTTATTGTTACAGTTTGCTTCCCAGCCGGAATATCCTTTAAGGCGTAGCCCAACAACAGGTGGGGCAGGACGCCAGTCAGTTACTCTATTGGGTATACTATAGCCCAACAACAGGTGGGGCAGGACGCCAGTCAGTTACTCTATTGAGTATACTGTAGTCCAACAACAGGTGGGACAGGACGCCAGTCAGTTACTCTATTGGGTATACTATAGCCCAACAACAGGTGGGGCAGGACGCCCCTCTATTGAGTATACTGTAAATCAACAACAGGTGGGTGCCCACACTTTGAATGACGTCTATCGCTCAATGAGGCCCAGACACCAAGATAGGCCCAGAACACCAAGATAGGCCCAGAACACCAAGATAGGCCAAGAACACCAAGATAGGTTAAGTCTAAATACCAGAAACGGAGCAGTGACTAAGAAATATTGTCAAGATATTGTTTTAAGCTGCTTTGAAATATTTGGCCTGACATGCGATGTTGTTGTGACAGTATTTGTTGTTGTGACAGGATTTGTTGTTGTGAATCACCGAATTGATAATTTTCATAATTTCCATTGGTGAAAAAAGCCCTCGTCAAGTTCTGATTCCATTGATTGCTCTCATCACTCACAAGAAACACGCAACATATCAACCCTCGGCAACATATCAACCCTCAGCAACATATCAACCCTCAGCAACATATCAACCCTCAGCAACATATCAACCCTCGGCAACATATCAACCCTCGGCAACATATCAACCCTCGGCAACAAATCAACCCTCGGCCATGTAACATTGTCTCACTTTAAACAGATTTCAAATAACTTATCTTTAAATAATGCCAATAATATCACATGCTCTCTTCTTATTAATACCGTAATTTTGAACCGTTTTGAAATGAAATCACCCAATCCGGAATACACGCATCAAGATCTCACAAATCACGTTCCGTCCAGTGATTGCTGCAACAAATTCGTTTGAAGGCTTAGCCCCCGGGCCTATCACCGCCCTCCACCCCCACTCCCGCGAGTTAAATAATACGTCATTTAGGTTCCCGTCATCCAGCCGGACGCTGGGGACCGGATGTGACGAAGGAAACCCGACGCCCGGAGACACACGGATTGATTGGCAAGTACGTATCGGTGGAGGTATGATCAACCGGCTAGACATGGCCGTGGGTTCACATCCCCCTCTCGCGAACAAATCTTTTCTTAACAAGGGGGACACAAGCGAGCGAGGCGCTGTCGAGCTTTGCGTTAGTCCTCAGTGCTCCCCCTTTTTTACTCCCAGCGCCACAGTTACCTCGCTCTACGTTTCTAGGAACCAACGAAGAACGGGCTGCCAGCGCCCTTCCAGCCACCCCACATCGTGCGTGTACAGCCCTAAACCCAGGAGGGCGCTCAACAGCGCTCGGGATTTTACTATGCTGGATAATTTTCTATTGCCGAGGTGAAAATAACTTTTTTCTTCCCCTTTAGCAGCGCTGGTTCACGTCTGAGCGAGAGAGGGGGAGAGAGTGGCTGTATGTGCGTGTGTGTGTGCACGCGCGCCTGCGTGAGTAAGACTTAGAGATTCGGCGTACCTGTGCCAGGAGTTGATGTTTGAGAAAACTTATTCACCTCAGTCATGGAGGAAGGAGATTTTCAGGATTGGATTTGTACCGAGTTTGGAAGTTTGTGATTCTACCATACACTGGACAACACTGGACATTGTTGTGTTTTCTTACTGGACACTTGGGGGTGAGTTAGTTAGTTCTTACTCTAGTTTTTACTCTAGTTTAAACTGGATCCTCCCTTATTTGTTAGTGTTATTATTCTTGTGAATAACAGAAAAAACAAAAACTTTGTGATGCATTAGTTTTTTTGTGAAGATAAAAGAAAATGGTAACAAATGGAAATGTGATGTGTAAGTGTATACCCTACACAGAGACCTTCTGCTAGAGCCAAACTTTTCAAATCTACGTCTAGACTATATCACAAGTTTGTGTCCAGCAGACCTATAGCATATAGGCCATATGTTCTATTGGCTCTATGGCTCTTGGCACAAACTTGTCAAATCTACTCCAAGCCTATATGTTCTATGTCCAATGATCTATGTCCAATGATCTATGTCCTATGATCTATGTCCAATGGGGCCGTAATTTTGTTATTGGAACATTGAAATATTATGAAATATTTAGAGTACCATTTTAACGCAGATGGATTAGTTAGACTTAAGGAGTTTTATTTAGGGAAAGGAAGGGCGAGGTATGGGGGGGGGGCGGGTAGGGTGGTGTTTGTGTTTTACTGTGGTGGCGTCGGTTCAAATGTCCACTTGAGTATAGGGGTTGGGGGTGCGAGAGGTTGGGGCGTCAAACGACCGAGTAGATGCAGACGACTGACCACGAAATCACGTCACCGTTGCTAGAAACTGTTGTGTGTTCTGAATGTGACAGTCGTGAAAGCAGCGACACATTAGAACTCAGCACATTAGAACCTAGCACATTCTAAACACAGGACTGGCCATCAGTGGACCACAACCAGCTGGTAACAGGAGATACCAGGCACGAGCAGGGCTTTGGAACACACGACAAGCTGTAGTAACGTGACGGGCTCACCTGAGCTTTCTTTGTCTGATAATTGTCCTAGTCTCTCCACCCCCACCTCCTGTCCCAGGCTCCCACCCCCTGTCCCAGGGTCACCGTGTCCCACAAAGCACCACCCCCAACCCACCTTCTCTTTCCCATCTCTCAATGAAAAGTTGACCTGTCCACCCCTAGGTCATATTAACTAGCACCGTGTTCTAAAAATAGACACTTTTTTCTAAAGGGGGATCACCGTGTTAATAGATTGCTGCGGTAGACGTCTACAGTACAGGCCCTTTAACTCAGTCACGTCCTCGGGAAGTTTTCTCTTGATGTCTGTCTGAACGATAGTGTGTGGCAACAGTGACAGTGACAGCACTTCTAAATGACATGCTATGTACATACCTGTACAGTGACTACACTTCTAAATGACATGCTATGTACATACCTGTACAGTGACTACACTTCTAAATGACATGCTATGTACCTGTATAGTGACTACACTTCTAAATGACATGCTATGTACCTGTACAGTGACTACACTTCTAAATGACATGCTATGTACCTGTATAGTGACTACACTTCTAAATGACATGCTATGTACCTGTATAGTGACTACACTTCTAAATGACATGCTATGTACCTGTACAGTGACTACACTTCTAAATGACATGCTATGTACCTGTACAGTGACTACACTTCTAAATGACATGCTATGTACCTGTACAGTGACTACACTTCTAAATGACATGCTATGTACCTGTACAGTGACTACACTTCTAAATGACATGCTATGTACCTGTACAGTGACTACACTTCTAAATGACATGCTATGTACCTGTACAGTGACTACACTTCTAAATGACATGCTATGTACCTGTACAGTGACTACACTTATAAATGACATGCTATGTACCTGTACAGTGACTACACTTCTAAATGACATGCTATGTACCTGTACAGTGACTACACTTCTAAATGACATGCTATGTACCTGTACAGTGACTACACTTCTAAATGACATGCTATGTACCTGTACAGTGACTACACTTCTAAATGACATGCTATGTACCTGTACAGTGACTACACTTCTAAATGACATGCTATGTACCTGTACAGTGACTACACTTCTAAATGACATGCTATGTACATACCACCTCTACTTTAAAGTAGCAAATGATGTAATAACACCTTGACTTCTTTCTGTACCATATTAACTTCGAAATGACATGTGACATATTCTATGTCTATACATACTACACTTGACTTGTAAATAACATGTTCTATAAATAACACACTTCACTTGTAAATGACATGTTTTATACACACTAAAACACTAAATACCATCTTTACCTCTACATTTCTATAGTCGCGACCAAATTTATGTATGTCAAGTTCTAGACTTGCCTTATAATTGTGTCAAAGAAATGATTATTAAATGACTACATCCAAGTTTAGGGAAAACTTAAAAATAGACACAACTACCAGCTATAGACACAATTACCAGCTTTAGACACAACTACCAGATTTAGACACAACTACCAGCTATAGACACAATTACCAGCTTTAGACACAACTACCAGATTTAGACACAATTTACCAGCTATAAACACAATTACCAATTATAGACCAAATTACCAGCTATAGACACAATTACTAGCCAATGTTCCCTCTAAGGTTCTTTGGGAAAAAAAAATTAATAATAATAATAATAATAAATTTAAAATTATATTTTAAAAAGCTACTCGTGTGCAAAGTTGCAAGCATCCATTTTTTGTGGAATATTGTACACAATTTGAAATGCGGTAATTCCTAACTGCTGCGCAGCGTCGATCAGATCTTTGCGCGTCCACGTTGCAGCGCAACTTAAAAGCAACATTGCTACCAGCTACAGATAGAATTGTAATGTACATCTGGTCCTGGTAGCTACAGTGGTACGTTCGTTCTAGTAGTTATAGTGCTACGTCTCGTCCATGTACCTACCGTCCTAGGCCTCGTCCATGTATCTACAGTGCTACGTCTCGTCCATGTACCTACAGTGCTACGTCTGGCCCTGGACACAGCACGAGATGATTGTTTACATTTCTCTAGAGAAATGAAACACGTCTACAAGGGATTGCGACACTGCAGCGTTTGGGTGGAGTGGGTGTTGGGTTGTCATGAAATTTTGATAGGGGCGTTAGATTCCTCGTCGTTAATTAGCTTCTAAAAATGAAGAGGTTAAAAGAAAGTACCCTTTTTAATTAAACAGAAAAGTAAAGGAATAAATTAATACATTAAATAAATGAACTATCCGGAATTATAAAATTTCTTACTGCCAAAAATGCAAACTCCATGTTGGATTGTTCAATTCTGCTGATACGAGTGCAAATGAACTGAAAATAAAGAGGCTGGAGTGATATTAGAATGTGGCATTGGTGTTTTGGTACCTTAACTGTTTCTTTAATATGTCAGCCTCTCTTGTTGTAGAAGCGAAGATTACTGCAACATACCAAATTCCAAAAACAACCTATCAAATGTCAAGAGAATACATGACATTTAACAATGTATATAACTGAATTTGCCACACACGTTATGGTTTTACAGTAACATATAATCTGTTAAATAGTATCATTATAATGATAACCAATGTTCACTTTTCATTGCGCGGCTGCGTGACCACGCAGCCGCGCCAGAAATCTGGTCGACGCCGCGCAGCAGTTAGGTTTTACCAGGCAGCAAATTTTAATAACAATTGTGTTTGTTTCTCAAAATAGATGCTGTGCAACTTGGCACACGAGTTTCTGTATCTTACACACGAACCAACGAACCTTAGAGGGAACATTAATTAGAAGATTTTCCAATATAAATAAACTTTATTAACTTAATGTACCTTATTTAATTTTTTTAAACATATATTTTCTTGCACATTACATATAGCATTTATCGTGTTGAAACAAATTTATTCAATTGTGTTACGGGTGTTATGTCAACCCCATGATTTTGGCAATTAAAATTTATAATAAAAACAACTTCGAGTTTACTCGAGTATATACGGTACTTTCAATGACGTCAATAACAAACATCATTAGAAAATGGGTCCAAACATTCCATCACTAATCTGTCGCCTCAAGTCAAAATGAGCTCTTTGACGTTTGAGGACATAGATTGTACCCACTTATCAGCTGTTGGGTACAAGATATCATATTATTCCATTAGACTAGGTATTACTCCTGATAGAAGACCTAAGATCAAGCTGTGAGGTATGCACACATTGAAAAGCAGAAAATAGAAGTTGGGAACATCTCAAACTAGAAGTTGAGAACCTCTCAAATGTTTCACTTCAACAATAACACTAAAACTCCCTACGACATTTGTGCAATGTTTTTAAAGGAATCGTAAAGCTGATAGTTACAATACAATGGGCAGTAGAGGTCTAATACAATGGGCAGTAGAGGTCTAATACAATGGGCAGTAGAGGTCTAATACAATGGGCAGTAGAGGTCTAATACAATGGGCAGTAGAGGTCTAATACAATGGGCAGTACAGGTCTAATACAATGGGCAGTACAGGTCTAATACAATAGGCAGTACAGGTCTAATACAATGGGCAGTAGAGGTCTAATACAATGGGCAGTAGAGGTCTAATACAATGGGCAGTACAGGTCTAATACAATGGGCAGTACAGGTCTAATACAATGGGGAGTAGAGGTCTAATACAATGGGCAGTAGAGGTCTAATACAATGGGCAGTAGAGGTCTAATACAATGGGGAGTAGAGGTCTAATACAATGGGCAGTAGAGGTCTAATACAATGGGCAGTACAGGTCTAATACAATGGGCAGTACAGGTCTAATACAATGGGCAGTACAGGTCTAATACAATGGGCAGTACAGGTCTAATACAATGGGCAGTAGAGGTCTAATACAATGGGCAGTACAGGTCTAATACAATGGGCAGTACAGGTCTAATACAATGGGGAGTAGAGGTCTAATACAATGGGCAGTAGAGGTCTAATACAATGGGCAGTAGAGGTCTAATACAATGGGGAGTAGAGGTCTAATACAATGGGCAGTAGAGGTCTAATACAATGGGCAGTACAGGTCTAATACAATGGGCAGTACAGGTCTAATACAATGGGCAGTACAGGTCTAATACAATGGGCGGTACAGGTCTAATACAATGGGCAGTAGAGGTCTAATACAATGGGCAGTAGAGGTCTAATACAATGGGCAGTACAGGTCTAATACAATGGGCAGTACAGGTCTAATACAATGGGCAGTACAGGTCTAATACAATGGGCAGTACAGGTCTAATACAATGGGCAGTAGAGGTCTAAGGTATAATAATAATACTTCTGTTGTGAGACTATCTCTCCCTCTTTCGATCTCTCTTTCTCTCTCTCTCTCTCTCTCTCTCTCTCTCTCTCTCTCTCTCTCTCTCTCTCCCTCTTTCGATCTCTCTTTCTCTCTCTCTCTCTCTCTCTCTCTCTCTCTCTCTCTCTCTCTCTCTCTCTCTCTCTCTCTCTCTCTCTCATACACAACCAATTCAATAGTCACTAATCAGTGTTTCAAAAGAACGACTATAAAAGCTGCTAAATTTCAAAATATGGATGCTCCAACAAGCCGCAATTTTAGACCTAACGACGATTTCCCTTTCTTCAAAGTCACCCAGGTCCAACAGAGTTCCCAGGTTTTAAGACTCGTGAGGTTGGCGTGTGACTTGTGACGTCAGATCCACCCCCACACACACCCCATTCCCCGCTTCACTGGTCATTCTTGTAACTGACCGGAAGAGTTGATGACCATTTCATTATCTTTAGTATAGTTTGATTTATTCAGTGGTTCTCATTATTTTATTCCTGAGATAAACGGTCTGGCAATTTGAAAATTGACAGCATTTTTATAACAAGACTAAACACGTTGACATAATTTATACCCTCAAACAGAACTCTCTATACCCTCTCTCATAATATGTTATACTCCCATAAATAGCATGTTATACCCTCAAACAGAACTCTCTCTGCTCTCATATAAAAGATTATGTACTCAGTGGCGTAGCTAGAACTTTTGCCGCCCGGGGCGGTCTCCAATTAGCCGCCCTTTTAGGAGCCGTCCATAAATGACGTCACGCACCTGGGGTCAAAGCTTTGTGGTGTCTTATTGAAGAAGGGGTCTAAGTTTTTGTGACGACGTGTGACGAGGTGGGAAGGGATTGAAATTTCAGCCAAAATAGCGTGCTTCATTTATGGACGGCCACTTAGTCGATTATATTATGGTTTTTAAAAATTAATAAACATGAGTAAATAATTAAAATTGAAACGAAGTAAAGGTGGGGAACATGTTTACCATCGCATGCCGTATTTATGTAAGCAGTAATAAAAGAGGCCGCATAAGATTATATACCTAAAAATACATATTTATAAAAAAATACAAGATATTTGTTTTAAAGGCCACAAGAAAGTTACTGAGGTCGCAGCAATGAGACAAAACATATTCCAAATGAACACCCCAAAAACATTACCTATTACTATTCTTTTATTTTTATTTATAAATATGTGATTTTTTTTTACAAACAAAGAAATTGTATACATTAGTATACATTTACTTTCCTAACTTTCATAATAGAAAAATCGTGTATTATGCTATCAAAATTAAACTTATTTGTAATATCTCGTTCTATGGACAGTATTGCAAGATTTCGTTTTCTTGAATCGCTCATTGTGGAAGGAAGATAATTTTTTTATCAACTTCAGTTTGGGGAAGCTCTTTTCACAACTAGCGACACTGATAGCAATAGTTCAAAAATTCATAGCAAAATTACAATGTTGGGTACATAATTTTTCAATCTACACTGTTGAATTAATTTTAATAGATCAAGGGTGCCTTTCCCCCCGTTTTTCTAACATAATTGCCTCTTCTTGTAATGTAGGTACAGCCATTAAAACCTGGATATTTTTTATTTCCATATTGAACTGTCAATGTCAATAAAATAATTTATTTGATGTTCAAATGCTTCATTTAGTAGGTTACATGGTATTATATACGAATATTTTCTTGCAAGGACATGCAACTCATCAAAGCGTTATTTTATTTTATTTTATAATTCCATCCATGGATAAAAACATTTCTCGTTGTACTTCTTGTTTTAAAGATGGAACCACGTCTTCTGAATTTTCCCTACTCATATTTTTTCTCCTTCTAACTAAGCTTTCAGTTGATATCTCCATCTCTTCACAAATTATTTGGCTTAAATAACAGCATTTTGTATTAGCACATCTCTTTGTTTCATGCAATGGCTTTGCATTAATTTAAAAAATGACGGGTTCCCATAAATTAGAAAACATAGAAGAGAAAAAGATTGCATTGAATTGAGTAAAATTCCAGCATCTGATCTCGTTTTCCTAGTTACTTCTTCAGATGTCAATTTTTCCAAGACGTTTGGAAGTTTAAAGTATGTCTTTTTCGAAATGTTTATGCCTGCTGTGGTGTTTATTAACAGAGAAATTTGAATATTTACATATTCTTGTCATAAATCTTAATAATGTTCCATAAAATAGACGAATTCAAATTATTTACATATTACTATTAATTTAATTAGATAGGCGTAACATGCTTAATGAATAACCGCATTTTAATGAAAAACACAAATTATTTGTGCTACTTTAATGCAATAAAAACAAAATAAATTTAATTTTTAATAACTTACCTTACAATAATTTACTGAAAACTGAAGCAGTAATTCAGTAATATAAATTACTACTTGCAAGTTAAACACAATATTTGAACCACCTTGCCTTGTCGGTACTTGTTCGCGCATCATTCTGC
This sequence comes from Ampullaceana balthica, assembly GCA_944989445.1. Taxonomy (NCBI): domain Eukaryota; kingdom Metazoa; phylum Mollusca; class Gastropoda; family Lymnaeidae; genus Ampullaceana; species Ampullaceana balthica. Next base: position 148,979 of record CALYLW010000343.1, read on the forward strand.
GAATGTCAAAATTCCACGTAAAAACTGTCGTGGTGATATTAATAGCACACATTATTCGGCCCAGCGGGGGATGTGGTTTTTTTTTGGGGGGGAGGGGTAGTTTTCTTATAAAAGCGTCATCTGTGACTTATACCGCGTATTTTTCCAAACATATGGATACTCTTTTGGCGATTAAAATTTTTTGAACCATTTGAGTTAGTTATAATATCCACTATGTAATCAAACAAATGTGCGAATCCGTTAATTAAGACTCGAAATTAAGAATATTTTTGTTTCACCTTGGTTTTCCACCTTCAAAAGAAAAAGGGCGGTTGTCGGAAATGTTTGTACTTTTCAAAAGCCCCCAAAATCCGCCCCTAAATGAGTACCGCCCTGGGCGGACCGCCCCCCTAGCTACGCCACTGTATGTACTCCCTGCTATGTCAATGTTTGAGCCATAGACCATCTCTGAGTTCGATGAAGATATAAGATCAATACTTTTTTATAAAATGATTAAAACATTGTTATGGAAAACTTCTGTATTTAATACACAATAGATTTCGACAAAATAGACTGTCGGGAGACAGTGATGTATGCAATAGATTATGTCTTCAAAACTTAACATATGCAAACACAGGGGACTATGTACACAATAGACTGTATACAATAGACTAGCTCTCTATTTTATAACAGAGTCCCAGTACAACTGTCTAAGAAAGTTGCCATCATTCACTCCTTGACTCCCTCACACCACAGACCGCTACCCTCTTTCCTTGACTCCCTCACACCACGGACCGCTACCCTTCCCTCCTTGACTCCCTCACACCACGGACCGCTACCCTCTTTCCTTGACTCCCTCACACCACGGACCGCTACCCTTCCCTCCTTGACTCCCCCACACCACGGCCCGTAACGCCAGACTTTCCCCTCGCCTCATTAGACGTGCTGTCTTTACGAGAGTCGGACTGTCAGGCAAGCGTGCCTGGTCTTGTAATATTAGCGCCAGTATGTAGAGCACATCTTCTGTGACACGTCATCAACACCTTCGGCAGGTAAACTATGTTTTGGCCTGGGCCAGCGGTTCTCGTGTTTTGGTGTCGGGGGCGGGGGAGGGGGGGTCTTCACCGATGAGGTTGAGTGTCACCCACCCACGCATGACCCTGATGACCTAGACAAGCAGGGTCACGTTTGTCAGCTGACAGCTTGGACCAGATCGTATGGCATAGGCCAGTAGCATGTCCATTCTTACAACCTAAGTTTAAGTGACTTATTAACAGTTGTTACAGTAAAGACACAAAATTGACCATCTTACGGCCTGAGATGATATACGTTGGAAGGATTCTTTATAGTTTTCTTTACCACGTCCGTCATCATTGAGGTACGTTGTTTGGTGTTCTTGAGTTGAAGATGGGGACTCACTGCCCTGACCAAAGTCCGACTTACAATTTAAAGTGTGTGAGACATTATGTCAACAAACGCTTTGGTCAAATTGGGGGGTGGGGGGATCCTTCCCTTTGGTAAAGACTTTTATTTATATTAAAGGAGTGGCGTTGAAAAGTATGCGACTTGCCGTACAATGACCATTTCGTAAAAGGGGCGCCCACAAACATGTAGCGCCCACAACCATGTAGCGCCCACAAACATGTAGCGCCCACAAACATGTAGCGCCCACAAACATGTAGCGCCCACAAACATGTAGCGCCCACAACCATGTAGCGCCCACAAACTTGTAGCGCCCACAACCATGTAGCGCCCACAAACATGTAGCGCCCACAAACATGTAGCGCCCACAAACATGTAGCGCCCACAAACATGTAGCGCCCACAAACATGTAGCGCCCACAAACATGTAGCGCCCCAGGCAGTGTTAATTAATGCTTGATTTTTGGTACCCACTATTCTGTCCTATAGCGGTCTCGGGCTAACACTAACAGCTGAGCCAATAGTTGTGCGCAAAGTTTGAGACCCACTGGTGAAGTAAAAATAACAAGGTAAACAACTTCTAGAGTATTAGTTGTCTGGTCTTTTAGGTAAAAAATGTCAAATATTGTTTAGCTTTGAGAAGAGAAACTTTCGTCTCTCGTAGTTCTCAAACTGTCAAATATTGTTTAGCTTTGAGAAGAGAAACTTTCGTCTCTCGTAGTTCTCAAACTGTCAAATATTGTTTAGCTTTGAGAAGAGAAACTTTCGTCTCTCGTAGTTCTCAAACTGTCAAATATTGTTTAGCTTTGAGAAGAGAAACTTTCGTCTCTCGTAGTTCTCAAACTGTCAAATATTGTTTAGCTTAGAGAAGAGAAACTTTCGTCTCTCGTAGTTCTCAAACTGTCAAATATTGTTTAGCTTTGAGAAGAGAAACTTTCGTCTCTCGTAGTTCTCAAACTGTCAAATATTGTTTAGCTTTGAGAAGAGAAACTTTCGTCTCTCGTAGTTCTCAAACTGTCAAATATTGTTTAGCTTTGAGAAGAGAAACTTTCGTCTCTCGTAGTTCTCAAACTGTCAAATATTGTTTAGCTTTGAGAAGAGAAACTTTCGTCTCTCGTAGTTCTCAAACTGTCAAATATTGTTTAGCTTTGAGAAGAGAAACTTTCGTCTCTCGTAGTTCTCAAACTGTCAAATATTGTTTAGCTTTGAGAAGAGAAACTTTCGTCTCTCGTAGTTCTCAAAATGTCTGTGGGGTAACAAATTTTTGTTCAAATTATTTAAACTGCTTGATGTTTTAGCCAACAACAACAACATCAATAATAATAATAATAATAAAACTATATAATTTGCAATTGTCACGCAAGTCAGTCAGTCAGTCCTGACGCTACTAATTTTAGAAAGCAGGGAAAACCAAATTACTGCACCAAAGCATCAAAAGGTGTGCAAATTAAATATGCGCTGTAAAAAATATTATATGACGTCATTGTTTTCGCTCATATTTTAATTTTGGAAAAGGGAACAATGTAAAAATAGTATTTGATGATGGTTAATTATAAATAAAAAAAACAAAGGGGGTGACGTAGTCGCCCTGCAAACCCTATTATAAAAATTAAATACTTTGTGTATATTTCAGAAAGTTTAATATTTCGTATTTATCAAACAAGGACAAGTTAGTTGGGCTTTTGATAAAGGTCGGCGCCGTAGGCGCCCTAAAAAAGTGCATTTTTTATAAAATAAATAGATTTCAGCTGAAAACTTCCGTCATTTTTGACGGGTGTACGCTAGTAATAATAATAATAATAAATAACAATAATTATCTTATCTTATCTGTATCTGTGTGACGCTCCTTCTATACAGAAGATTATTGCGTCATACGCTTATCAATGGTTTGTGTCTAGTCCTTCATTCTTTTTAGAGTTTTAAATGTTTATTAAGTGTTAGTTTTCCTGGTTTCTTCAGGCAAACCATGCCACGCCCGATATCCGGACGGGAAGAACGAAAATTTGTATGTGTGTTTTTATCAATGATTTATTTACTCTTTTCCACTTTATCCTCTCTCCACCCATCCTTCTTCCTCCCTCCCATATTCACTCTCCCTCACCCACGTGACTGCGTACCTCCCACTCCTTTCTGTAATTCTCCATGATTCCCTCCCTCTCTGATTCTTCTTACACCCCCCCACTACCACCTCTAGCCATCATTCAACGCTTGGATGGCCTGTACATAATTGACTCATTATTTACTTAAGACAGAGCAGCACTCACGTTCATTACATGTGTTGTGGAACTGCTACCATATGTCTGGACCACACAGCACAAGGTCATCTCCAGGAGTCGGAGCATACAACTCGGTATCGGAGGATTTAATTTGGTATCGGAGGATCAATTTCGGTATCGGTAGATTCAATTTGCTGTCCGATCTAAAGTTAATGAAACTATGTCTGGACTGATTAAAAAAAAGATACGTTGGGCGGCCAGCCTATGTGTTTTCTCCCTGTCTTAGGAAACACATTTCTTGTTTAATAAATTTGTTAGAACATAATCCAAATTTTAGGCCATTACAAATCGGCAAGTTGAATACCACCGACCACAATGCTGACATGTGTGAAATGTTAGCACTCACGTTTTGTCTGCACGCTGGCTAGTAAACACCAGCTAACAATGCACAGACAAAACACAACTTGTTGGCATATGTAACGAAAGGCGGAGCCTTAAGTGGAGAACATATTCATATGTTGAGGATATGCGGGTCCCACAGGGGAGGTAGTAAAGACACATAAAATATAAGAACAATCAACGCTCAACAACAATTTACATCACGAGTTAGCGGAACATCCCGGAACATCCCGGAACATTCCGGAACATCCCGGAACATCCCGAACTCAAGACAATTTGAACTGCCAGCGACATCTTGTGTGAATTTGTGAATACAGGGATAGGAAATATATTGTGCTGTGCCCTCGGTAGTATGTGCCCTCGGTAGTATGTGCCCTCGGTAGTATGTGCCCTCGGTAGTATGTGCCCTCGGTAGTATGTGCCCTCGGTAGTATATGCCCACGCCATTGTACACCCCCCCTCCTAAACTCCGCCCTGTTTGGTGCCCATGCCATTGTATACCCCCCCTCCTAAACTCCGCCTTCTTTGGAGCCTCTATTCCATGATCCCGACCACGACCGACACCGACATAAACCACCGACTAGGTCCAACACCGACATAAACCACCGACTAGGTCCGACACCGACATAATCCTCCGCGGTCAAGCACCGACCGTCTCCCCATTTCCCCATGGGTGGCAACTAGACATAAGACATCCGCGTGATCTGTTGTTTATTCTCCATTTCGGAACTCGTGTGTCGTGTAGGTGTGGGGTAAAGGGGGGGGGTGGCGCGGGGGCTAATATTTCAGGTCGGAGTGCCTAGTGGGAAACTATTGTAAGTGTAAGTGTAAGTGTAAGTGTAAGTGTAAGAGACCCTATATCTATTGAATAATGTTAATGTCTTTTCACTTATAATTTAAAGCTAAATATGTAATTGATATGACTTTCAATGCACTACCCCCTCCCTCGTCACTTCTCCACTCCCATCCCGTAAACACGACCACCTGGGACACACTATGGCGTCACATACAGTTGGTGGACAGACGTCATACGTAAAACTACCCGAGCCCCACACCTGGAGGGGGCCCATGAATGAACCACCTCACATGTCCTGCTATGAACCCCCCGAGCCCCACACCTGGAGGGGGCCCATGAATGAACCACCTCACATGTCCTGCTATGAACCACCCGAGCCCCACACCTGGAGGGGGCCCATTAATGAACCACCTCACATGTCCTGCTATGAACCACCCGAGCCCCACACCTGGAGGGGGCCCATTAATGAACCACCTCACATGTCCTGCTATGAACCACCCGAGCCCCACACCTGGAGGGGGCCCCTAAATGAACCACCTCACATGTCCTGCTATGAACCACCCGAGCCCCACACCTGGAGGGGGCCCATTAATGAACCACCTCACATGTCCTGCTATGAACCACCCGAGCCCCACACCTGGAGGGGGCCCATTAATGAACCACCTCACATGTCCTGCTATGAACCACCCGAGCCCCACACCTGGAGGGGGCCCCTGAATGAACCACCTCACATGTCCTGCTATGAACCACCCGAGCCCCACACCTGGAGGGGGCACATTAATGAACCACCTAACATGTCCTGCTATGAACCACCCGAGCCCCACACCTGGAGGGGGCCCATTAATGAACCACCTCACATGTCCTGATATGAACCACCCGTGCCCCATACCTGGAGGGGGCCCTTGAATGAACCACCTCACATGTCCTGCTATGAACCACCCGAGCCCCACACCTGGAGGGGGCCCCTGAATGAACCACCTCACATGTCCTGCTATGAACCACCCGAGCCCCACACCTGGAGGGGGCCCCTGAATGAACCACCTCACATGTCCTGCTCTTTCATATTTACAATTTCACTCACTGATTGGACTCAGCGATTTCAGGTGAGCCAAATACCTGACAGGTGAGTCGGGCCGATCAGCCTGTTTACTCACCTTCTGATATCACACGGGGGCAGTTGGATAGCGTGTCTTATCAAACTTACCTTTTCTCACCTCAGTCTGCGTGGGGGGGGGGAGGAGAAAGTGGGGTTTGTGGCGGATCTTTATGAGATCCTTTGAAAAGTTAAAACACGTGTTCGGACGTACTATCTGTCTACTTCTATCTATATGTCTACTTCTATCTGTATGTCTACTTCTATCTATATGTCTACTTCTATCTATATGTCTACTTCTATCTATATGTCTACTTCTATCTATATGTCTAATTCTATCTATATGTCTACTTCTATCTGTATGTCTACTTCTATCTATATGTCTACTTCTATCTATATGTCTACTTCTATCTATATGTCTACTTCTATCTATATGTCTACTTCTATCTATATGTCTACTTCTATCTATATGTCTACTTCTATCTATATGTCTACTTCTATCTATATGTCTACTTCTATCTATATGTCTACTTCTATCTATATGTCTACTTCTATCTGTATGTCTACTTCTATCTATATGTCTACTTCTATCTATATGTCTACTTCTATCTATATGTCTACTTCTATCTATATGTCTACTTCTATCTATATGTCTACTTCTATCTATATGTCTACTTCTATCTATATGTCTACTTCTATCTATATGTCTACTTCTATCTATATGTCTACTTCTATCTATATGTCTACTTCTATCTATATGTCTACTTCTATCTATATGTCTACTTCTATCTATATGTCTACTTCTATCTATATGTCTACTTCTATCTATATGTCTACTTCTATCTATATGTCTACTTCTATCTATATGTCTACTTCTATCTATATGTCTACTTCTATCTATATGTCTACTTCTATCTATATGTCTACTTCTATCTATATGTCTACTTCTATCTATATGTCTACTTCTATCTATATGTCTACTTCTATCTATATGTCTACTTCTATCTATATGTCTACTTCTATCTATATGTCTACTTCTATCTATATGTCTACTTCTATCTATATGTCTACTTCTATCTATATGTCTACTTCTATCTATATGTCTACTTCTATCTATATGTCTACTTCTATCTATATGTCTACTTCTATCTATATGTCTACTTCTATCTATATGTCTACTTCTATCTGTATGTCTACTTCTATCTATATGTCTACTTCTATCTATATGTCTACTTCTATCTATATGTCTACTTCTATCTATAGTCTACTTCTATCTATATGTCTACTTCTATCTATATGTCTACTTCTATCTATATGTCTACTTCTATCTATATGTCTACTATCTATGTCTATCTATATGTCTACTTCTATCTATATGTCTACTTCTATCTATATGTCTACTTCTATCTATATGTCTACTTCTATCTATATGTCTACTTCTATCTATATGTCTACTTCTATCTATATGTCTACTTCTATCTATATGTCTACTTCTATCTATATGTCTACTTCTATCTATATGTCTACTTCTATCTATATGTCTACTTCTATCTATATGTCTACTTCTATCTATATGTCTACTTCTATCTATATGTCTACTTCTATCTATATGTCTACTTCTATCTATATGTCTACTTCTATCTATATGTCTACTTCTATCTATATGTCTACTTCTATCTATATGTCTACTTCTATCTATATGTCTACTTCTATCTATATGTCTACTTCTATCTATATGTCTACTTCTATCTATATGTCTACTTCTATCTATATGTCTACTTCTATCTATATGTCTACTTCTATCTATATGTCTACTTCTATCTATATGTCTACTTCTATCTATATGTCTACTTCTATCTATATGTCTACTTCTATCTATATGTCTACTTCTATCTATATGTCTACTTCTATCTATATGTCTACTCTATCTATGTCTACTTCTATCTATATGTCTACTTCTATCTATATGTCTACTTCTATCTATATGTCTACTTCTATCTATATGTCTACTTCTATCTATATGTCTACTTCTATCTATATGTCTACTTCTATCTATATGTCTACTTCTATCTATATGTCTACTTCTATCTATATGTCTACTTCTATCTATATGTCTACTTCTATATCTATCTATGTCTACTTCTATCTATATGTCTACTTCTATCTATATGTCTACTTCTATCTATATGTCTACTTCTATCTATGTCTACTTCTATCTATATGTCTACTTCTATCTATATGTCTACTTCTATCTATATGTCTACTTCTATCTATATGTCTACTTCTATCTATATGTCTACTTCTATCTATATGTCTACTTCTATCTATATGTCTACTTCTATCTATATGTCTACTTCTATCTATATGTCTACTTCTATCTATATGTCTACTTCTATTCTATCTATATGTCTACTTCTATCTATATGTCTACTTCTATCTATATGTCTACTTCTATCTATATGTCTACTTCTATCTATATGTCTACTTCTATCTATATGTCTACTTCTATCTATATGTCTACTTCTATCTATATGTCTACTTCTATCTATATGTCTACTTCTATCTATATGTCTACTTCTATCTATATGTCTACTTCTATCTATATGTCTACTTCTATCTATATGTCTACTTCTATCTATATGTCTACTTCTATCTATATGTCTACTTCTATCTATATGTCTACTTCTATCTATATGTCTACTTCTATCTATATGTCTACTTCTATCTATGTCTACTTCTATCTATGTCTACTTCTATCTATATGTCTACTTCTATCTATATGTCTACTTCTATCTATATGTCTACTTCTATCTATATGTCTACTTCTATCTATATGTCTACTTCTATCTATATGTCTACTTCTATCTATGTCTACTTCTATCTATATGTCTACTTCTATCTATATGTCTACTTCTATCTATATGTCTACTTCTATCTATATGTCTACTTCTATCTATATGTCTACTTCTATCTATATGTCTACTTCTATCTATGTCTACTTCTATCTATATGTCTACTTCTATCTATATGTCTACTTCTATCTATATGTCTACTTCTATCTATATGTCTACTTCTATCTATATGTCTACTTCTATCTATATGTCTACTTCTATCTATATGTCTACTTCTATCTATATGTCTACTTCTATCTATATGTCTACTTCTATCTATATGTCTACTTCTATCTATATGTCTACTTCTATCTATATGTCTACTTCTATCTATATGTCTACTTCTATCTATATGTCTACTTCTATCTATATGTCTATCTATCTTAGTCTATCTATATGTCTACTTCTATCTATATGTCTACTTCTATCTATATGTCTACTTCTATCTATATGTCTACTTCTATCTATATGTCTACTTCTATCTATATGTCTACTTCTATCTATATGTCTACTTCTATCTATATGTCTACTTCTATCTATATGTCTACTTCTATCTATATGTCTACTTCTATCTATATGTCTACTTCTATCTATATGTCTACTTCTATCTATATGTCTACTTCTATCTATATGTCTACTTCTATCTATATGTCTACTTCTATCTATATGTCTACTTCTATCTATATGTCTACTTCTATCTATATGTCTACTTCTATCTATATGTCTACTTCTATCTTATGTCTACTTCTATATGTCTACTTCTATCTATATGTCTACTTCTATCTATATGTCTACTTCTATCTATATGTCTACTTCTATCTATATGTCTACTTCTATCTATATGTCTACTTCTATCTATATGTCTACTTCTATCTATATGTCTACTTCTATCTATATGTCTACTTCTATCTATATGTCTACTTCTATCTATATGTCTACTTCTATCTATATGTCTACTTCTATCTATATGTCTACTTCTATCTATATGTCTACTTCTATCTATATGTCTACTTCTATCTATATGTCTACTTCTATCTATATGTCTACTTCTATCTATATGTCTACTTCTATCTATATGTCTACTTCTTCTATATGTCTACTTCTATCTATATGTCTACTTCTATCTATATGTCTACTTCTATCTATATGTCTACTTCTGTCTATATGTCTACTTCTATCTATATGTCTACTTCTATCTATATGTCTACTTCTATCTATATGTCTACTTCTATCTATATGTCTACTTCTATCTATATGTCTACTTCTGTCTATATGTCTACTTCTATCTATATGTCTACTTCTATCTATATGTCTACTTCTATCTATATGTCTACTTCTATCTATATGTCTACTTCTGTCTATATGTCTACTTCTATCTATATGTCTACTTCTATCTATATGTCTACTTCTATCTATATGTCTACTTCTATCTATATGTCTACTTCTATCTATATGTCTACTTCTGTCTATATGTCTACTTCTATCTATATGTCTACTTCTATCTATATGTCTACTTCTATCTATATGTCTACTTCTATCTATATGTCTACTTTATCTATGTCTACTTCTATATGTCTACTTCTATCTATATGTCTACTTCTATCTATATGTCTACTTCTATCTATATGTCTACTTCTATCTATATGTCTACTTCTATCTATATGTCTACTTCTATCTATATGTCTACTTCTATCTATATGTCTACTTCTATCTATATGTCTACTTCTATCTATGTCTACTTCTATCTATATGTCTACTTCTATCTATATGTCTACTTCTATCTATATGTCTACTTCTATCTATATGTCTACTTCTATCTATATGTCTACTTCTATCTATATGTCTACTTCTATCTATATGTCTACTTCTATCTATATGTCTACTTCTATCTATATGTCTACTTCTATCTGTATGTCTACTTCTATCTATATGTCTACTTCTGTCAACGTGTCTGCTTCGCTCAGTGTGTCTACTTCTGTCAATGTGTCTACTTTTATCTATATCTCTACTCTTCTCAATGTCTACTCTGTCAACGTGTCTACTTCGCTCAGTGTGTCTAATTCTGTCAATGTGTCTACTTCTGTCAGTGTGTCTACTTCTCTCAAAATGTCTACTGACTTTCTTGTATCTCCATCTCAACGCGTGCTTACTTCTTATCATAACCTGAGACAGAGTTGTCTTCCCTTTATGATTACCTGCCCGTGCTGAAAGTGTTCATGTGTTAAACATCTGAGACTTGTGTTCAATTCATTCAGGCGTGTTCATTCAGGGGAGGTAAAGAGTTAGCGGTCAAATAACGATAACAATAACAATATAAGCCAGTAATTTGAAAGGTAATATCTACTACTGTTATACACTTTTGTCCTAAGTAAGATGGGAAAAAATTCATTAAAAAAAATTATAACTAGATTTTAAAAAGATGACCAGAAAAAATCAATAATTTTGTGGGTTTTTTTTTCAAGAAGAGTAACATCAAAAATATGTCAACCGTTTGTCCACCGCTGGTCACACTTCTGGTCACCCCGCTGGTCACACCACTGGTCACACCGCTGGTCACAACGCTGGTCACACCGTTTGTCCACCTCTGGTCACACCTCTGGTCACACTTCTGGTCACCCCGCTGGTCACACCACTGGTCACACCTCTGGTCACACCTCTGGTCACACCGCTGGTCACACCGCTACCATGTTAGAGCTTTACATCCCGTGGTCAGTCACGGACAGAATGACAGGTAAACGTCTGATTCCATGTTTACACCAAATGCCATGGTCACATCAGATGACATGATTACCTCAGATGTCATGGTAACATGAAATGCCATGATTACCCCAGATGTCATGGTATCCTCATATGCCATGATTACCTCAGATGTCACGGTATCATGAAATGCCATGATTACCCCAGATGTCATGGTATCATGAAATGCCATGATTACCTCAAATGTCATGGCATCATGAAATGCCATGATTACCTCAGATGTCATGTTATCATGAAATGCCATGATTACCTCAGATGTCATGGTATCATCAGATGCCATGATTACCGCAGATGTCATGGTAACATGAAATGTCATGGTCCTTGCAGTAATGTATGCAGCAGACCAACTACCTACGAGTCTATTGTCCATCTTTCCGAGTGTGAGACGAGTTAATCATCCCGATAACTTTCCGAGGGTGATACAAGTAAATCATCCCTTCAAATCACTTTGTATCCTGACAGATAATCGCCTCGGCACTATCTCAATGACAGATCGCTTGTTTATATCCTAACTAGACTTATCTCAGGATACATAAACTTATCCGGCAACTATTAGTACCGACTGTGACGACTTAGTCTTAATCTTTACGACGTCTCTCTTGGGGAATTCCCGGAAAAATCATTTTTATTACTCTCTGTCTTTCTCTAACTCTCTCCTTTTATCTCCCTCTCTAATAATCGCATTGCAGTTTGGTGTTTCCAGTGTAAAGCAACAAAACTAGATATATACGTTCAAAAAAAGCGTCCATGACGACTGTGGCGTCCCGTGTAAGACGTCTGACGACGGACGTGCGGCTATTAACACGGTGTTAACGTGTCGTTGTGACACGATGATGGTGCACGTGTGCTGTTGACACGATAAGAAACGAGAGCGGGTGGAGTGGGGCGTCGGACATCTCCGGGGCCAGAGAAAAGGGGGGGGGGAAAGGGCGTGATGATGTCACTGAGTGAAATTCAAAAACAAACCTGGGGAGTTATCTAACCTTGGCCAGGGGAAAACTTCAGGACCTGTTGATGACGTGTTCCACTTCCTGGACAGAAAGATTTGTACTAATGACAGGTTTACGTGGTACATTGAGAGGGGAGCTGGGCGCCCTATGTCTTGTTTCATTTTAAAACACGAAATAATATCCTCCCTCACCACTCTATCCACTCTATCCATTCTATCCACTCTATCCACTCTATCCACTCTATCCAATCTATCCACTCTATCCACTCTATCCAATCTATCCATTCTATCCACTCTATCCACTCTATCCACTCTATCCACACGATTGAAAACCAGATCACACCAGAGCCAATGTTGTATGTAGCTACCAAACGGGCATCTCCTCAAGTCTTGATTCTAGTCACCCATACATGTCATGTCTTCATGCTATTCACCCGTACATCTCCTAAGTCTTCATGCTAGTCACCCGTACATCTCCTTAAGTCTTCATGCTATTCACCCGTACATCTCCCTAAGTCGTCATGCTATTCACCCGTACATCTCCTTAAGTCTTCATGCTATTCACCCGTACATCTCGTTAAGTCTTAATGCTATTCACCCGTACATCTCGTTAAGTCTTCATGATATTCACCCGTACATCTCCTTAAGTCTTCATGCTATTCACCCGTACATCTCCCTATGTCTTCATGCTAATCACCCGTACATCTCCTTAAGTCTTCATGCTATTCACCCGTACATCTCCTTAAGTCTTCATGCTATTCACCCGTACATCTCCTTAAGTCTTCATGCTATTCACCCGTACATCTCCTTAAGTCTTCATGCTATTCACCCGTAATGTTTCTTCTAAGGTTCATTGGTCCGAGTGCAAAGCTAAAAAAAAACTCGTGAGCAAAGTTGCAGAGCAACCATTTTTTGTGCAATATTTTACCAAATTTGCTGCGCAGTAATTATAAACTGCTGAGCGACGTCGGTCAGATATCTTCGCAGCCGCGCAGCTTAATACGTAAAATTGGTTACACATGCATCACCTGGTCTAATGACCCTAATTACTCAGCAACAATTTAGTCCTTCTTACACAATGTCACACAATTAACACAATGTCACACAATTAACACAATGTCACACAATTGACACAATGTCACACGTTGTAAGACAGATAAGTTCAAGTTTTGATTGAAACACCAAATGAAAGAATCCAGAATCATTCGATACGCAGTCCAGCTCGTTTTTTTGTTGTGACAGTAGACGCAGTTTCCCCTCACATACAGTTGCTCCACACACGCAGCCCCCCCCCCGACACACATAGCTGCCCTATACACACACAGTTGCCCCACACACACAATTGCCCCACATACACAATTGCCCCTAACACACACAATTGCCCCTCACACACACAACTGCCCCTCACACACACAGTTGCCCCACACACACACAATTGCCCCTCACACGCACAATTGCCCCTCACACAAACAGTTGCCCCATACACGATGTTTATCATTAGACCAGCTTACATCTCCCACCACTACCTACTCCATCCCTACTTGACTTGACCCAGTAGAGTAGGTAGTCCACGATGCCGGCCAGGGTGTTTGGCCAGATGGCTCTCCTAACATCGACCCTATCTCCCCCATCTCTTGACGTTAGTTCCAGACTGCTGAGCCCCCTACCCCCAACAATCCCAAGTTTTAACAACATACCCAAGTCAAGTAGTCAGAACAAAACACTGTTTCCGTGACTCCGACTTTAACATTTCATTGTTGTTAACAGGGGCACCCACAGCTTTGAAAAAATGGACGCACACCTTCCCGTCTCCTTTCGTCATTGATCAGCCCTTCTTAATCATATACTGCCAAATAAATGTCACCACATGCCATGACTCATATGTCTCATATTAGCAAAAGTACACCAGCAAAACATAAAGCAAAAGAGGCATATTTTTAATCATTTTTTCTATTTCACCAATATTTCAAACATTTTACGCAAAGAATGGGCTACAAACATAATCTAGCTTAAGTATATTTACCGTCATATACCTTACGTAAACACGTTGCTTGGCAAATCAGTCATCATTGTCAAAGGCAAACACAATTCTACGATGTCCTGTGGCATCTAAGTCTTTTATGACTTTAGTGACGTCAGGAAATATGTCGGTGTGAACTTTCAGCAGCGCCAGAGCTGATAGTCGTTCTGAACCCATTGTTGAACGCATATATCTCTTGAGACGGCGGAGCGCCGAGAAGCTGCGTTCAGCTGTGGCGGATGTAACGGGCATCGTTAAAAGTACATGAAAAGCAGTGTGCAAATTTGGGCATAAATCCTTCGTGAGTTAAAAAAAACAGTCTTGCAAAGACACGGCAGTGTTGCTGACTTCTCCTTCACGTGAACAAAAGTTTGAACTTCCACCTCTCAATCTCTACATCAAGATCGTCTGAATTAATGAATGCAGCATAAGCTTCCTGAATTTTATCCATGTCAGACTTAGTCAGACTGTATATATGTTGCGGCATAAGCATTTCTGCTGTAAAACGTCCTGTTGATGCACAAATGCGGTCTTGAAGTTCTGTTATTAGGTGATCCAAAAAAGGAATTGTGAACATTTAGTCTGAAGTAATCTTGCACCGAATTTTTCGGTCCCTGTGCATTTGATCTGTACAGTTCTCTAGCAGTAACTCTTGGTGCTTTGACCTCAACATTCAATTTTATGTGCTAACTTGGAGGCCTCGTCAAACAATGAATTGAATGAATCGTCATGGCTCCGTTTCAATTTCAGAAGGTCGATCAACTCCTTGCACTCACTAGAGGCACGAACTTAATTCTGATCCACAGACTGGAATGAGTAGGAAATCGGTTTCGTGTAGCGCAAGTAGTGATGAACAACGACAAGCGTATATATGAACTGAAAATTCTGGATTGATAATTGGAGACCGTTGGCTTTGACAGATGTTTGACGATCATGATCTTGAGTCTAACCTTATCATGATCTTGAGTCAAACCTTATCATGATCTTGAGTCAAACCTTATCATGATCTTGAGTCCAACCTTATCATGATCTTGAGTCAAACCTTATCATGATCTTGAGTGAAACCGGCCAGAGTTTCAAGTATAATACAAATGTTCTCTTCAAACCTTTGTAATGTTTCTTCATGTCGAGTCCACCTTGAAGCACATAATTTCTTAAGTCGTGTTGAATCTCCGCCATGGCCTGAGTTTGTATCTATATTTAGACGCTTGGCGGATGCTGTAATGAAGTTCACAGTTTCACTGACCGTGTTGTACATATTTCTAACAGCGCCTTCACTGCAAGTGTTCACAAATTGTGAGGGGAACTCTTAAATTTGATATTTTTCATTTTGTTATTTGCTTTTAATATTTAATTTAATAATTGAGCTCCGTGGTGCGGCGCTAATTGACTTTTATAAACAAATATTAATTTTGTTAATTATAGTGGACGCACGTGCGTCCAGTGCGTCACGCTGCGGACGCCCTGGTTGTTACCATCATACAAACATTTTTTACACTTGTCCATAGTTTTAATTGTTTTTGAGAAGTATTGGATTATAAAACCCCGTGGTTCGGAGTAAACTTTTTACTAACTCCGGCTCCGACCAGATATTTGATTACCCCACACTTTTGTAAAATTGCGATTCACAGAAATGTTTACATCATAGCGCTCCGACTAGCCTCTGTGTGGCTCGTTCTGTGAGCATAAACGGACACGTTTACAGGGCGTATGGACACGTTTACAGGGCGTATGGACACGTGTACAGGGCGTATGGACACGTTTACAGGGCGTATGGAAACGTTTACAGGGCGTATGGACACGTGTACAGGTCGTATGGACACGTTTACAGGGCGTATGGACACGTTTACAGGGCGTATGGACACGTGTACAGGGCGTATGGACACGTGTACAGGGCGTATGGACACGTGTAAAGGGCGTATGGACACGTGTACAGGGCGTATGGACACGTTTACAGGGCGTATGGACACGTTTACAGGGCGTATGGACACGTTTACAGGGCGTATGGACACGTTTACAGGGCGTATGGACACGTTTACAGGGCGTATGGACACGTGTACAGGGCGTACGGACACGTTTACAGGGCGTATGGACACATCAAACCTGTTCAGGTTCACTTTCTGGTTGATGTCATCTGGAACTGAACACTGGAGCTACTTTTGGTTTTTATTTCAGTTCTAATTGACGACCGCTTTTCGCCTATACGTTCCTAGTTTCGTAAGGGATTGTCAGACTCAGGCAAACCTTTTTACGTAGTCATTTGTTTGTTTGTTTGTTCGTTTGTTTGTTTCTACCCAGCCGATTTTCAGGCCTACCCCACTTTGGTTGGTTTCAATATTTAAACATAATCAACTAAATTTTTATTATCAACCCACCCCAAACCACTGCCCACATCAACAAAAATAAAAGTACTATCCAAAAACGCCCCTGCTTTCATCTTGCCATGACGTCACGCCCCTGCCAACACGAGCAGGATCTCAAGTACCACCGAATGCCTCCGAGTTCCGTTGTAGTGTAATCACAAAGCGAGACCTGTGTCGAGGGCTATGAGGTAGGCGAGGGGCATGTTATGTCTTAGTTGGTCCTTGTATTTGTTGTTCTGGAGACTCGACTTTGTTGATTTTAGTCCAGCTCTTAGCGCCTGGCAAGGATCACGACGACGTGTTGATCGACCTTTCCAGACATTGCCACCTCGACGTTACCTCACCCTCACCCACACCCACACTCACACCATTCTTAGCCACGCGCCTCCTTTTGTACTTGGCCATCTATCCATAAATACACTGACTTGAATGGTAACTTTTTTTCACCAGTGCGTCACACCCCTTCGCGTTTAATGCTTTATTTCCATTGATAAAAATAATTTTAAAATAAAAGTACTATTTACAATTATACTCCTTTCTTACAGCCGGAAAGCATCCAATTTACTCCATTGAAATGTAATTTGCGATCCATTGAAAATTATTTCTTTAAGAATTTCCTTTTTAACTTAAATAAATGTACGCGTAAATATAATTTAAGAAATAAACTGCCAGCGTTTCAACAAGGCTCTGGACATTAGTTTGTTAAAATTACAGGACAGTTTCCTCCCTTTTTATATTGGGGAGGTGATCGTCAAACCAAAAAGACAAAAAAACAAACCCGTAAAAACAAAGTTTTTGACTATAAATCCCTTATATACGAGACATAACTAACAGTATTGATTATTTTCAAACGCTACACACATTTACAGACTGAATCTGTCTTAACTCAACTTTACTTTATAACCCTAGGGGGGGGGCCGAGCTCAGCATGACACGTAAAATGTAAACAAAAGCACGCCGGTACTTCGATGGGTCGCGTCAAAGCGTCAACTCAAACTCTCACGTGGCAAACAAACAATAATAAACCGTGAATTTGAATTACATACGTTATATAAGGATAAACTAAAAATGCATTAATTTAATTACGGTACGTTTGATCGATCTGAAATTTTGATACGATGCATTGTTAGGTGAGACGGGTCCGTGTGCCAAATTTCAGCTCGATCGGATCACTGGAAGTGGGTCATTTCGACTTTTGTTTTTCCGCCCGCCCATGAGATGACGACAGACAGAGAGACAGAGACGCCGGTGAAGTTAATATAAGGGATTTAAAAATATACACTTATCTCCCTTTAGTTTTTGGAGAAGTCTCCTCATCACGACTTGTAGTCCTTTGAAGGGCTGATGTGTAGCAATTGTTTCCCTTGATTTCCTCGACCTCGTGATGCACTCGTCTACATTACCATCCAACACCCGACTCGCTATCACCGGGGGCTCCCAAACCTCGTCCTGTCTGTGACCCCGGCTGTTTGTTTACTCGGCTGTCAACTGCTCTCAGGGAAAGCTCGGAGAAGGACATCCATACGATACTCGTAATCTCTTCCAAACATCTTATTGAGTTTCATTGCTTCCAGTTTTACCTTTTCTACGTCAGTCTGATCTGCTAGGATCACTTGAAATGATGAATCTCATAAAAATATATTTAAAAACAAATAGATTTTACTTTTACTTGTTTTGTATTTTCCTTGTGTTTAAATCGTTGACATCAACTTTTCAATGTCTTAAGTTGTCCAAAAATTTTCAAACCTCAAAAAACAAACGTAAACAATCGTCTGCTGATTATCATATAAACACACCCGTAGTTGGACCAGTTTTCTTCCTAGATTTCCAGTGTTCTAACAAGCAGAAGCGTAACTGGGTTTTCCGCGCCCTTGGCTAATTTATTTTTGGCGCCCTTGACAATTAGAATCCGAAAGGTATGAAAATACTTAATTTGAATAAATTGAAGGTTTAGCCCTCGACGCCCTTGGCAACTGCCCCGATGCCAAGTCGTTGTTACGCCTCTGCTAACAAGTGTTCTGCAGTGTTCTAACTAGATCTTTCGATGTTCTATAGATCTCTTGCTCTCCGCCGTCATGACAGATGTTAACTGACCATCTCATATGTTACACATTCCTGATATTTAACTTTGTTTATAGCCATTCCCTTCTTCCCCCCTTGTGCTGCACGTGACGCTGGAACGTGCAGCAAACAGAAGTGCGCATGCCTGAGAAGGATTATGGCAGCATACGATTTCTCTGTGGAAACGCCCCCCTAACCCCCACCCCCCACCCCCAACACCGGGTTTCTGAATGTTTTGCTAAATGTAATCTTTGTTTAAAGAAGAAAGAAGTTCGTGCTGGGATAAGTAGGCTATAGGAGAGCAGAAAGTAAAGGAAAACAAACCAATACGAAATATTTGTGTTTACCTTTCAAATGTGTTTAATTTGGGTTGACTAGAAAGTGTTGATATGTTGAAAGCTGTCCCAGAAAGTGTTGATATGTTGAACTTTTTTCTAGAAAGTGTTGATATGTTGGAAGTTGTCCCAGAAAGTGTTGATATGTTGGAAGTTGTCCCAGAAAGTGTTGATATGTTGGAAGTTGTCCCAGAAACTGTTGATATGTGGGAAGTTGTCCCAGAAAGTGTTGATATGTGGGAAGTTGTCCCAGAAAGTGTTAATATGTTGAAAGTTGTCCCAGAAAGTGTTGATATGTTGGAAGTTGTCCCAGAAAGTGTTGATATGTTGGAAGTTGTCCCAGAAAGTGTTGATATGTGGGAAGTTGTCCCAGAAAGTGTTGATATGTTGGAAGTTGTCCCAGAAAGTGTTGATATGTTGGAAGTTGTCCCAGAAAGTGTTGATATGTGGGAAGTTGTCCCAGAAAGTGTTAATATGTTGAAAGGTGTCCCAGAAAGTGTTGATATGTTGGAAGTTGTCCCAGAAAGTGTTGATATGTTGAAAGCTGTCCCAGAAAGTGTTGATATGTTGAAAGCTGTCCCAGAAAGTGTTGATATGTTGAAAGTTGTCCCAGAAAGTGTTGATATGCTGGAAGTTGTCCCAGAAAGTGTTGATATGTTGAAAGTTGTCCTAGATAGTGTTGATGTGTAGAAAGTTGTCATAGAAAGACAGTTGACTATAGAGGTTGAATGTTGTCCTAGAAGGACAGTTGACTAGAGGTTGAATGTTGTCCAAAGACAGTTGACTATAGAGGTTGAATGTTGTCCTAGAAAGATAGTTGACTATAGAGGTTGAATGTTGTCCTAAGACAGTTGACTATAGAGGTTGAATGTTGTCCTAAGACAGTTGACTATAGAGGTTGAATGTTGTCCAAAGACAGTTGACTATAGAGGTTGAATGTTGTCCTAAGACAGTTGACTATAGAGGTTGAATGTTGTCCTAGAAAGACAGTTGACTATAGAGGTTGAATGTTGTCCTAGAAAGACAGTTGACTATAGAGGTTGAATGTTGTCCTAGAAAGACAGTTGACTATAGAGGTTGAATGTTGTCCTAGAAAGACAGTTGACTATAGAGGTTGAATGTTGTCCTAGAAAGACAGTTGACTATAGAGGTTGAATGTTGTCCTAGAAGGACAGTTGACTATAGAGGTTGAATGTTGTCCAAAGACAGTTGACTATAGAGGTTGAATGTTGTCCTAGAAGGACAGTTGACTAGAGGTTGAATGTTGTCCTATAAAGACAGTTGACTATAGAGGTTGAATGTTGTCCTAGAAAGATAGTTGACTATAGAGGTTGAATGTTGTCCTAAGACAGTTGACTATAGAGGTTGAATGTTGTCCTAAGACAGTTGACTATAGAGGTTGAATGTTGTCCAAAGACAGTTGACTATAGAGGTTGAATGTTGTCCTAAGACAGTTGACTATAGAGGTTGAATGTTGTCCTAGAAAGACAGTTGACTATAGAGGTTGAATGTTGTCCTAGAAAGACAGTTGACTATAGAGGTTGAATGTTGTCCTAGAAAGACAGTTGACTATAGAGGTTGAATGTTGTCCTAGAAAGACAGTTGACTATAGAGGTTGAATGTTGTCCTAGAAAGACAGTTGACTATAGAGGTTGAATGTTGTCCTAGAAAGACAGTTGACTATAGAGGTTGAATGTTGTCCTAGAAAGACAGTTGACTATAGAGGTTGAATGTTGTCCTAGAAAGACAGTTGACTATAGAGGTTGAAAACTAGTTCAGTACTCTTATATACTTTGTAAAGCATGCTCCCTTTTTGTGTGTGGACTCACTATGTCCACATGTGGGGGACATGTGGGGGTTATGTGGGGGCATGTGGGGGACATGTGGGGGAGGTCACTAGGTCCTCTCGTCACGTTGTTGATGGAACAATGCGTCCCCCCAACACCAGACGTTATGGTTTCTGCTGTGGCCACGGCCACGTGTAGTGTGTACGACACTAGATATCTGGGGCCTGGCCGCTTGGACCACAGGATTATCTCAATGGCGCTGATAGAAGGGTTTCAACTTTCTCACTCCAAGGTCTAGTCTAAGTGTGTCATACTGTGTCCTGTAGGTGTTGGGTCTAGTCTACGTGTGTCTTACTGTGTTCTGTAGGTGTTGTGTCTAAGGGCTATTGAAAGTTATCTGACACAGTGACACATTATTTCATTTTGAACAACTCCTTCCTCCCCAGTCTGATGACAGTCTCACCTCTCTAGTCTGATGACCGTCTCACCTCCCCAGTCTGATGACAGTCTCACCTCTCTAGTCTGATGACCGTCTCACCGCTCTAGTCTGATGACCGTCTCACCTCTCTAGTCTGATGACTGTCTCACCTCTCCAGTCTGAGGACTGTCTCACCTCTCTAGTCTGATGACTGTCTCACCTCTCTAGTCTGATGACTGTCTCACCTCTCTAGTCTGATGACCGTCTCACCTCTCTAGTCTGATGACTGTCTCACCTCTCTAGTCTGTTGACCGTCTCACCTCTCTAGTCTGATGACTGTCTCACCTCTCTAGTCTGATGACTGTCTCACCTCTCTAGTCTGATTACTGTCTCACCTCTCTAGTCTGATGACCGTCTCACCTGTCTAGTCTGATGACCGTCTCACCTGTCTAGTCTGATGACTGTCTCACCTCTCTAGTCTGATGACTGTCTCACCTCTCTAGTCTGATGACCGTCTCACCTGTCTAGTCTGATGACCGTCTCACCTGTCTAGTCTGATGACTGTCTCACCTCTCTAGTCTGATGACTGTCTCACCCCTCCAGTCTGATGACCGTCTCACCTCACTAGTATCTTATCCCCAAGATTAGGCCAGCAGCTAATATCTCTGTTTACGTCTGTATGTTATTGTGTATGACACTATGTTTATTTGATTCACGTGCAGAAAAAAATGACGTGTTGACTGTTTTCTTTATCTGTGCCGGCCTTGTTGTAAAATCTCAACAATCAGAAAGTTTTGTCCCTTGGCACGTGGCTCATAAACCAAACAAAACTATTACACTCGTTAGTTGTAGCACACTTTGATTTAATAAGGGGGGAGGGAATGTGAAGGGGTGGTCAGAACGTCTTCATATTTTATTAGGAGGGGGGGGGCATTTTTTATAAACCGCAGACTTAAGAATCGTAAACATCTTAAGGTCACAAAATCTAGTTGTGTGTCGCCGCCACTGGGTAGTTGGGTGTCGCCGCCACTGGGTAGTTGGGTGTCGCCGCCACTGGGTAGTTGTGTGTGGCCGCCACTGGGTAGTTGGGTGTCGCCGCGACTGGGTAGTTGGGTGTAGCCGCAACTGGGTAGTTGGGTGTAGCCGCCACTGGGTAGTTGGGTGTAGCCGCCACTGGGTAGTTGGGTGTCGCCGCCACTGGCTAGTTGTGTGTGGCCGCCACTGGGTAGTTGGGTGTAGCCGCCACTGGGTAGTTGGGTGTCGCCGCCACTGGCTAGTTGTGTGTGGCCGCCACTGGGTAGTTGGGTGTGGCCGCCACTGGGTAGTTGTGTGTCGCCGCCACTGGGTAGTTGTGTGTAGCCGCCACTGGGAAGTTGTTGTGTCGCCGCCACTGGGTGACCTGCAAGTCATTAGTGTTACTGCGACGAGTTACGTTTTGGGAGTTATTCACTGTCGATCCAGACATTGACAACTGGTCTGTGAGACAGGAATGTGGTCGACTGATGTGTTGTACACGTAGACAAAGTACTCCGTCTATTTGAGGACATCAAGACTGGACGTTGGTCAATCATCAACACACTGCGGCTACTGAAAGGTGACCTGTACCAGTATGTATTGTTGATCTAGGTCCTATGTACTGGTATGTATTGTTGATCTAAGTCCTATGTACCAGTATGTATTGTTGATCTAGGTCCTATGTACCAGTATGTATTGTTGATCTAGGTCCCATGTACCAGTATGTATTGTTGATCTAGGTCCTATGTACCGGTATGTATTGTTGATCTAATTCCTATGTACCAGTATGTATTGTTGATCTAGGTCCTATGTACCGGTATGTATTGTTGATCTAGTCCTATGTACCAGTATGTATTGTTGATCTAGGTCCTATGTACCGGTATGTATTGTTGATCTAAGTCCTATGTACCAGTATGTATTGTTGATCTAGGTCCTATGTACCAGTATGTATTGTTGATCTAGGTCCAACGTACCAGTATGTATTGTTGATCTAGGTCCTATGTACCAGTATGTATTGTTGATCTAAGTCCTATGTACCAGTATGTATTTTGATCTAAGTCCTATGTACCAGTATGTATTGTTGATCTAAGTCCTATGTACCAGTATGTATTGTTGATCTAGGTCCTATGTACCAGTATGTATTGTTGATCTAGGTCCTATGTACCAGTATGTATTGTTGATCTAAGTCCTATGTACCAGTATGTATTGTTGATCTAGGTCCTATGTACCGGTATGTATTGTTGATCTAGTCCTATGTACCAGTATGTATTGTTGATCTAAGTCCTATGTACCAGTATGTATTGTTGATCTAAGTCCTATGTACCAGTATGTATTGTTGATCTAGTCCTATGTACCAGTATGTATTGTTGATCTAAGTCCTATGTACCAGTATGTATTGTTGATCTAATTCCTATGTACCAGTATGT
Source organism: Ampullaceana balthica (assembly GCA_944989445.1). NCBI lineage: Eukaryota > Metazoa > Mollusca > Gastropoda > Lymnaeidae > Ampullaceana > Ampullaceana balthica. Next base: position 172,905 of record CALYLW010000343.1, read on the forward strand.
ATTGTTGATCTAAGTCCTATGTACCATTATGTATTGTTGATCTAAGTCATATGTACCCGTATGTATTGTTGATCTAGTCCTATGTACCAGTATGTATTGTTGATCTAGTCCTATGTACCAGTATGTATTGTTGATCTAGTCCTATGTACCAGTATGTATTGTTGATCTAAGTCCTATGTACCAGTATGTATTGTTGATCTAGTCCTATGTACCAGTATGTATTGTTGATCTAGGTCGTATGTACCAGTATGTATTGTTGATCTAGTCCTATGTACCAGTATGTATTGTTGATCTAGTCCTATGTACCAGTATGTATTGTTGATCTAAGTCCTATGTACCAGTATGTATTGTTGATCTAGTTCTATGTACCAGTATGTATTGTTGATCTAAGTCCTATGTACCAGTATGTATTGTTGATCTAGGTCCTATGTACCGGTATGTATTGTTGATCTAGGTCCTATGTACCGGTATGTATTGTTGATCTAGGTCCTATGTACCAGTATGTATTGTTGATCTAAGTCCTATGAACTGGTATGTATTGTTGATCTAGGTCCTATGTACCAGTATGTATTTTTGAACACTCTAATATGATCACACCATTGAACGCATTGACTAGACCAACTATTTGTTTTACATGTCTTAGCTGTAAGTAAGTTTGAAATTGTTATTTGTATCTGCTGGTTTAATAAAAGTATTTTTATAGTTTCTTCCCGATCTTGATTACCGTTTAACATTTTATGTTCGTATCCATACACTCCATACACGGTGTAAGTTAATTTATGTTCGTATCCATATACTCCATACACTCCATACACGGTGTAAGTTAATTTATGTTCGTATCCATATACTCCATACACTCCATACACGGTGTAAGTTAATTTATGTTCGTATCCATATACTCCATACACTCCATACACGGTGTAAGTTAATTTATGTTCGTATCCATATACTCCATACACTCCATACACGGCGTAAGTTAATTTATGTTCGTATCAATATACTCCATACACTCCATACACGGCGTAAGTTAATTTATGTACGTATCCATACACTCCATACACGGCGTAAGTTAATTTATGTTCGTATCCATACACTCCATACACGGCGTAAGTTAATTGGACCAAAACCTGTTGACGTCTTCTCCAAAACCTCGCCCCCCAATTTTCTAACTGTATATTTCCAAATACAAGCTGCTATTTATAAACCAACCGCCACCCTTTACAGAAAACTTCTCCCGGACATTTCCTAATCATTTCCCTAGCCACACATTTCCTTTCTGGAACTTACTGGGACCCCCAGTCCTGCATCTCCCTGTCACTAGCCCACCCCCACCCTCTATGCCCCAAGCCCCCTCCTGCCCCTAGCCCCCTCCTGCCCCTAGCCCCTCCTGCCCCTAGCCCCCTCCTGCCCCTAGCCCCCTCCTGCCCCTAGCCCCCTCCTGCCCCTAGCCCCTCGTGCCCCTAGCCCCCTCGTGCCCCCACCTCTAATAACCTATCACCTCATTTTCCTAGTGGCCCAGAGACATAGACGAGCTTAGTTTAAGTCAATTAATTAAAGGACGTTAACTCGTGCCCTGATTCCCTTCCCATAACTAACTTTTATTTCAGTCTCTCTCTCTCTCCCGCGCCTCTAGCTCTCTCTCTCACACACTCTATGTTCTCATTTTTTAGTGTCGCTCTTTTGGGAAATTCTTCTGTCTCTCTTCACCCGTCTATCAACAAGCCTCTTTCTCCCTGCTTCTTCCCCCTTCTGTTTTTGTTCCTACTTCCTCTATTAACCATCACCTATCTTCCCCTCTCCGTCACTCCCTCTGCCACCCGTCCCGCCTCTGTCTTGTAACTCCCTCGACACTTTCATCCACTCCCCCCCTCCACTCCCCCTCCCTGAAATCTTCTCCCTCCTGTCATCCTCACCCACCCCACCCCACCCCACGAGCGTCCCCGTGACGTCACCACCGGACACATTGAGTAGAAGAGGCTATAAAGGGAGCTAACTAAATTAACTAAATTATCGATATGGTGTGAGCGCCCCCCCCCCTTTTTCTCCCCCTAAGAGTGATGGCAGGGGGACACAACAACGAAAGGAAAAGGGGCTTAATCACTGAACTCCAGTTAGAATTTAATTGCAAATCACCCACAAGGCGCTTGTTTGGATGTAAGCGCGTGCTATCACAATTTGGCCAAGTAATTGAATATTGGTGTTTTGTTATAAAGGGAAAAATATTAAAGTCACGTCAGATTGTCTAACCCCTCAAAGGACCTTCACCACAGCACCCTACAAAGCCCCCCCCCCTCACCCCGCCATGATTTTGTAGAAGACCCTATCAGATACATTGCAGCCATTGATTTAGTGTCGAGCGAGCCGTTATTAATGCCCTCCCTCGTCAAAGACGACCTCTATACTCTCTCAAAGTTGTCCTCTATACTCTCTCAAAGTTGTCCACTATACTCTCTCAAAGTTGACCTCTATACTCTCTCAAAGTTGACCTCTATACTCTCTCAAAGTTGACCTCTATACTCTCTCAAAGTTGACCTCTATACTCTCTCAAAGTTGACCTCTATACTCTCTCAAAGTTGACCTCTATACTCTCTCAAAGTTGACCTCTATACTCTCTCAAAGTTGTCCACTATACTCTCTCAAAGTTGACCTCTATACTCTCTCAAAGTTGACCTCTATACTCTCTCAAAGTTGACCACTATACTCTCTCAAAGTTGACCTCTATACTCTCTCAAAGTTGACCTCTATACTCTCTCAAAGTTGATTTCTATACTCTCTCAAAGTTGACCTCTATACTCTCTCAAAGTTGACCTCTATACTCTCTCAAAATTGATCTGTATGGTCCCGATTCTGTTGAAATCTGAAGATATTTAAAAGATTTTTTCTTTCTTTTTTTCATTTTTCTGTAAAAATGTACAGTCGTCCATACAGTCGTCCATACAGTCGTCCATACAGTCGTCCATACAGTCGTCCATTCGTGCTAAACCACTCTTCTTTGTCCAATAGTTAGATTGTCGCGATTGCAATAATCATAAAGTTGACAGTTCAACTGACAGTTCATCAGTTTGACAGTTTATCCGTTTGACGGTTCCATTGACAGTTCATCCGATTGACAGTTCATCTGATTGACAGTTCAATTGACAGTTCATCCGTTTTTACAGCTCAATTGACAGTTGATCCGTTTGACAATTCAATTAACAGTTGATCCGTTTGACAGTTCAATTTGCAGTTCATCCGATTGACATTTCAATTGACAGTTGATCCGTTTGACAGTTCAATTGACAGCTGATCCGTTTGACAATTCAATTGACAGTTGATCCGTTTGACAGTTCAATTTACAGTTCATCCGATTGACATTTCAATTGACAGTTGATCCGTTTGACAGTTCAATTGAAAGTTGATCCGTTTGACAGTTCAATTGACGGTACATTTTAGCTGCCAGCAGACGTCAAGAGATATTTGAAGTTCACATCCTATAAAACCATGAAAGTCGAACATTACGTCTAAACAAGGCCGGCAACTTTGTGCCTCTAACTGGAGGGACAGCACCCGGTGCTTGTTCATATACAAGAGTTGTCTTCTTTTTTTTGGGTCTTAATAACACTGAATAACTCGATGCCTTATTTCACTAAATGGAAACAGAGTTGAATTCCATGTTGTTTTTGTGTTGCCTGCAGGCAAGTAAGCTCCACTACTCATCCTGTTTCTGATCTAAGCTCTACGGTTAGAGTCAGCTCCAACACTCTGTTACTGATCTAAGCTCTACTGTTAGAGTCAGCTCCAACACTCTGTTTCTGATCTAAGCTCTCCTGTTAGAGTCAGCTCCAACACTCTGTTTCTGAGCTAAGCTCTCCTATTAGAGTCAGCTCCAACACTCTGTTTCTGATCTAAGCTCTTCTGTTAGAGTCAGCTCCAACACTCTGTTTCTGATCTAAGCTCTCTAGTTAAGTCTAAGTGCTGTGTTGACCAGCCGACTCGCTGCCTGTATGCCGTCCATGGTCCGAGTGTTGACCCCAAGTGTGTGTCCACTCACCACAGTAAACACGGATCTTTTCATGCGAGCTATTGACCCGTGGTTGGAGGGCCACCTCCTAGAAATCTCCCTGAGATGCCCACTAAGAAATCTGAGACTAGTTTACCACAAAGACAAGTTTACACTAAAGACACATTTACCCCAAAGACACGTATGCCCCATAGACAAGTTTACTCCAAAAGACACGTTTACCCTCAAAGGGGTCGTCCAAGTACGTCACGCTGTTTTTGACAATTTTTAACCCCCTCCCTCAAATTTTTGTTGTTTTTTAATAAAATAATTAAAACTTACTATAAAACACCGTGACGTCACACATGGCCGGACTCCCCCGCCCCTCTTCCCTGTCACAAACTGTCACACTTTCTTACACCCCCTCCACCCTGTCACAAACTGTCACACTTTCTTACACCCCTCCCCCACTCTGCAGCGTGACATACTTTATGGACGGCCCCAAAGACTCGTTTACCTCAAAGACACTTTTGCCCGAATAACTGGAGTTTTTTTAGAGCTAACTGGGACATGGGCTATTACATTAAATATATAACAAATGCCAAGTTCACTGGCTACATGACATTTGACATTTTTGCTTCACTTGTTCCATGTCATCAAGCTAAACACCTTTCGTGTTACCAAGTGTATCAAAACTCTCTTTTAGTATCCCCAAACTAACTGTAAACCAAATGGATTATGTCAAAGTATAAGCCAATTGGATTATGTCAAAGTATAAGCCCAGTGGATTATGTCCAACTATGCGCCCAGTGGATTATGTCAACGTATAAACCAAGTGGATTAAGTCAAATTATATACCAAGATGCGCCCAGTGGATTCTGTCAAACTATGCGCCCAGTGGATTATGTCAGACTATGCGCCCAGTGGATAAGTCCAAATTAACTTCATTCCGGTGACCATCTCAACGATTCTGCCACCAGGATAACAACACAACAATTAGTGAGTTGTTGACAGCCTTGACTGAAAGTCATGACACACTGGTCGCTTCTCGAACGTTCTGTTAAGGCAGGGGGTGGTTCTCAAACAAACATGTCGGTAACCCTCGGCGCTAGTAATGTTTGGACCTTTCTTTGGTCAAGTGGATCTTTAAATCTGTACTCGGGGTCCCCGAGAGAAATCGTTGAAATCATGTTTTACTCTTTAATGAGTTTACGTAAATGATTGCTGAAATAGTCAACTTTACCTCTCTGAAACAGTCAACTTTACCTCTCTGAAATAGTCAACTTTACCTCTCTGAAATAGTCAACTTTACCTCTCTGAAATAGTCAACTTTACCTCTCTGAAATAGTCAACTTTACCTCTCTGAAATAGTCAACTTTACCTCTCTGAAATAGTCAACTTTACCTCTCTGAAATAGTCAACTTTACCTCTCTGAAATAGTCAACTTTACCTCTCTGAAATAGTCAACTTTACCTCTCTGAAATAGTCAACTTTACCTCTCTGAAATAGTCAACTTTACCTCTCTGAAATAGTCAACTTTACCTCTCTGAAATAGTCAACTTTACCTCTCTGAAATAGTCAACTTTACCTCTCTGAAATAGTCAACTTTACCTCTCTGAAATAGTCAACTTTACCTCTCTGAAATAGTCAACTTTGCCTCTCTGAAATAGTCAACTTTACCTCTCTGAAATAGTCAACTTTACCTCTCTGAAATAGTCAACTTTACCTCTCTGAAATAGTCAACTTTACCTCTCTGAAATAGTCAACTTTACCTCTCTGAAATAGTCAACTTTACCTCTCTGAAATAGTCAACTTTACCTCTCTGAAATTGTGTTTACTTTTCACGTATATACGTTACGGCAGTATTTAATATAAAACAAGTTGTCTACGTTACAACAGTATTAAATATAAAACAAGTTGTCTATGTTACGGCAGTATTAAATATAAAACCAGCTGTCTATGTTACGGCAGTATTAAATATAAAACAAGTTGTCTATGTTACGGCAGTATTTAATATAAAACAAGTTGTCTATGTTGCAATGTTTCATATAAAACAAAATCTGAAATGTTATATTTGTTTCCTTGTTTTAATTATTGTACACAGCTAAGTTTTGAAGTAACCGCTGTTGATGAACTATATTCATCTGGCATCCTGTGGCCACATTCCTAACACGCAATGGTCAAACTACGCACTTAGGTCTGTAACTGGTCAAACTACGCACCTAGGTCTGTAACTGGTCGATGCTAGTACATGTGTTCAGTGGTTTGGGACGCGGTGGTCGAGTGGCAGCGCACTGGACTGTCATACCGATGGTCATGGGTTCGAATCCGTGTGAAGGCAAGGGCTTGTTCCCGGGGCCTAGGGCGTCCCTGAGTCACCCCGCTCCGAATGGGTACCTAACTACATGTTAGGCGGCTGGGTAATGCGTGGAACCCACAAAGCCGTGTCTTGTGAGCGCTGCATCACTTGCCAAAACAGATCATCTGTCATGGTCTGTGGACGCAACTATCTTCTGCATAGAAGGAGCGTCTGTATAGATAAGACAAGACAAGACACCTAACGATATTGTCTTCCGTAAATATTTTGATAGTTTCTGATGTTCTGTACTCTCTAGGTTCCATGAAACGTGTACTTTGCAAGTCCAATATACTTGACCAAATTGACAATTTGACTCAACTTGACAACTTGTCATTGTTTACCATGTGCTTAGTGAACATTAGAAATTTAATTCATAAAAAGTACTTCATGGAATTAGTCTTACAAAATCTACAATTGCTGTTGCGTTCAGCGTTTGTTTAAAAACAGCTGCATGCGTGTACTTACTGACGTCACAGCTAATCGAATGTTTAGTTAGTTTAGTTTTTAGAGGACTTTTAACTCTTACAGGGGCTCTTAGCTGACATTTACTGAGTCCTATTCGACTCTTACAGGGGCTCTTAGCTGACATTTACTGAGTCCTATTCGACTCTTACAGGGGCTCTTAGCTGACATTTACTGAGTCCTATTCGACTCTTACAGGGGCTCTTAGCTGACATTTACTGAGTCCTATTCGACTCTTACAGGGGCTCTTAGCTGACATTTACTGAGTCCTATTCGACTCTTACAGGGGCTCTTAGCTGACATTTACTGAGTCCTATTCGACTCTTACAGGGGCTCTTAGCTGACATTTACTGAGTCCCATTTGACTCTTACATAGGCCCCGAAACGACACTGACTGGGGCTTCTATCGGACTGTTACAGAGGCGCCTGCTGGTAAATGACTTCTGATGACGTTAATTGAAACAATTTTTCAAATTTTGTTCCTCTTCAGGTCATACATCGATCTCCAGGTTTGAACCGGATACAAAACTAACAAGAGGATTACTTCAAACGTCGCCAGTTGATGTCGTAACTTAAGACTGTGAGTACACGCTCGTGTTGTCCATTGTGTTGTTCGGGTTTCTTTTGTCGTGTCGACAACGTCTGGACAAGCAGGGGTCCCTTGACGTCATGATTAAGTTAACGGTGTTTGCAATAACTGGACAATGTCCATCGCTTGAAAGTGTACCTTTAAACATTGCGCTCAATAACTGGACGATGGTCATGGCTTGAAGGTGTTGCATTGCACATTGTTGATTGACTTTTTATAATAATTACATTATTTAAACTTTGGATAATTGCAAGCATCGCTCCTATGTTGCGCAATAATGTTTGAATAAATTTACCACCCTTCTGTTGGTTATTCATAGTAAATCTCACTACCGCTCCATATGTCACTCGCCATCGCCTCGTTCCGACACAACATAATTTTCCCATCAGTATCCATCAACACCCCACGAGTATCTCTATATGTAGTCGCCTGGTGTTTGAACCAAACACGTCCTGCCCAGTGTGCGTCAGACAGGGGCTAATTTCTCCCAGATGGCCAGTACTTACAACCTCGTTGCCGCTAGCCAGTGGCCGTCAAACGTCATCAGCGGGCATCCCTGGGGTAGGGCAGGGGGACATACCAGGAGGTGGGGAAAACACTGCCAGGGAAATATCTAGACTTGCTCTTATACGTCACACAGTTTGACCACTGACCGTTCCGTCTTAGACCCCCCACGACCCCCCCCACAACCCCCGCATAAACCCCCGCACATTCCCCATGTATGTTGTAGAAATTAACTAGAGTTGCCAGGATTAAACTCCGATAATAGTTGGGCTAAACACAACCTACAGACACACCCGACACGTTCAGACACACGTCACATACAGACACACGCCACGTACACACACACAAACGTACATGCCTGCATAACACACAATTAATACCGTACGGTCAACAAGATTGGTTTCAATAGGATCAAGGTCTTGACATTTGGAAATAAAATTTAAAGATGTTTTATGTATTCCCAGCATTCCTGGATGTTGTCAAGATTTTGGCACTTCCGTTTGTTGTTCTACTTTCATCGTCAACAGAACTGGAAATACTTATTACACATACGTCATAGAAGATGTACACATAACTCAGTGTCGCTTATCTCCCTTGGCATTCCGATCAAATATTATGTTCAGATAAGTCGTCTGCCCAATTCAATTTCAGACAGACTTAATTCTTCTCTCCTCTCCACCCCACCTCTATCACACATACCTCAGATATTTCCTAACGGTTGTTTGAACAAATGAAACTTATCACACGTGTTGTGACATGTTTAATCAGAGTTATCTCTGATTGTATCACATTATCTAAACATCTTCTCATAATCCTAGTTTATTTTCTAAACTGAACGTGTGGTGATCAAAGACACAGAAATTATGATGTCATCAACAGAGGCAGACATTGATGGTGTGCTATACACCTGATCTCAAGGAAGTTTGTATATATACCTGGACATCTAATGGGTGGAAGTGGGTGATATACCTGGACATCTAATGGGTGGAGGTGGGTGATATACCTGGACATCTAATGGGTGGAAGTGGGTGATATACCTGGACAACTAATGGGTGGAAGTGGGTGATATACCTGGACATCTAATGGGTGGAGGTGGGTGATATACCTGGACATCTAATGGGTGGAAGTGGGTGATATACCTGGACATCTAATGGGTGGAGGTGGGTCTACATACCTGGACATCTAATGGGTGGAGGTGGGTGATATACCTGGACATCTAATGGGTGGACGTTGGTGATATACCTGGACATCTAATGGGTGGAAGTGGGTGATATACCTGGACATCTAATGGGTGGAGGTGGGTGATATACCTGGACATCTAATGGGTGGAAGTGGGTGATATACCTGGACATCTAATGGGTGGAGGTGGGTCTACATACCTGGACATCTAATGGGTGGAGGTGGGTGATATACCTGGACATCTAATGGGTGGAAGTGGGTGATATACCTGGACATCTAATGGGTGGAAGTGGGTGATATACCTGGACATCTAATGGGTGGAAGTGGGTGATATACCTGGACATCTAATGGGTGGAGGTGGGTGATATACCTGGACATCTAATGGGTGGAGGTGGGTCTACATACCTGGACATCTAATGGGTGGAGGTGGGTGATATACCTGGACATCTAATGGGTGGAAGTGGGTGATATACCTGGACATCTAATGGGTGGAAGTGGGTGATATACCTGGACATCTAATGGGTGGAGGTGGGTGATATACCTGGACATCTAATGGATGGAGGTGGGTGATATACCTGGACATCTAATGGGTGGAGGTGGGTCTACATACCTGGACATCTAATGGGTGGAGGTGGGTGATATACCTGGACATCTAATGGATGGAGGTGGGTGATATACCTGGACATCTAATGGGTGGAGGTGGGTCTACATACCTGGACATCTAATGGGTGGAGGTGGGTGATATACCTGGACATCTAATTGGTGGAAGTGGGTGATATACCTGGACATCTAATGGGTGGAAGTGGGTGATATACCTGGACATCTAATGGGTGGAGGTAGGTGATATACCTGGACATCTAATGGGTGGAAGTGGGTGATGTACCTGGACATCTAATGGGTGGAGGTGGGTGATATACCTGGACATCTAATGGGTGGAGGTGGGTGATATACCTGGACATCTAATGGGTGGAAGTGGGTGATATAACTGGACATCTAATGGGTGGAGGTGGGTGATATACCTGGACATCTAATGGGTGGAGGTGGGTCTACATACCTGGACATCTAATGGGTGGAGGTGGGTGATATACCTGGACATCTAATGGGTGGAAGTGGGTGATATACCTGGACATCTAATGGGTGGAAGTGGGTGATATACCTGGACATCTAATGGGTGGAGGTGGGTGATATACCTGGACATCTAATGGGTGGAGGTGGGTGATATACCTGGACATCTAATGGGTGGAGGTGGGTGATATACCTGGACATCTAATGGGTGGAGGTGGGTGATATACCTGGACATCTAATGGGTGGAGGTGGGTGATATACCTGGACATCTAATGGGTGGAGGTGGGTGATATACCTGGACATCTAATGTGTGGAGGTGGGTCTGCTTACCTTGCCCACCTATTTGAAAAATACCAAAATTTCTGAGAGCAAATATTCCGTGAATATAATAAATGTTTCGCGTATAGATTAATTATGCGGGAGTCTCAATCTTTTACCAGAACGGGGTAGGGGGAGGATACATCGTTTAATTTTTGGACCCGCTTCTGTCGTCCGATTACCTTTCTACAAAAATTGTGTGTGTTGCAAATTTCAGTTTCAATGTACACCTCAGCTCTAATGTACACCTCAGTTCCAATGTACATCTCAGCTCTAATGTACACCTCAGTTCTAATGTACACCCGTTCAATAAGTTACCTGTACACTTCCCCACGACGACTCTGCCAAAATGTTTTCATCGAACCTGTCCAGGTGAGTGACTCCTTGGAATCCACAGCTCCCTGCAGGGATCCGTTACCGCAAGCGGACTACTTTTAACAGCGTGACGCCGTCCCCGTGTATTGGGTGTAGGAATACACTAGACGGCGTGCTAATGTGTGCTGTTGTTATTTTAGTGTCCTGTTGTACAAGCACGTGTTCGCTTGTCTGGTTGAGATGTACTGACACAACATTTCTCAAAGTCCCGACTAACCCCCCCCCCATCACAACAACAGCAACCTCTTCAGTCTTTCGTCACAAAGTAACGACAGCAACATTTCCTTCGCACTCGTGTTTCAGACAAGGCTTACGGTTACAGAAACAACAACCTACCAACAACGTCTTTACCCTGACACCTGATAGTACACTCAGTTGTTTGACGAAGTGCGTGTCACAATGTTAGGAGTGGATCACATAAATGTTAGGAATGGATCACTTTAACCAAAATGTTAGGAATGGATCACATAAATGTTAGGAATGGATCACTTTAACCAAAATGTTAGGAATGGATCACATAAATGTTAGGAATGGATCACTTTAACCAAAATGTTAGGAATGGATCACATAAATGTTAGGAATGGATCACTTTAACCAAAATGTTAGGAATGGATCACATAAATGTTAGGAATGGATCACTTTAACCAAAATGTTAGGAATGGATCACATAAATGTTAGGAATGGATCACTTTAACCAAAATGTTAGGAATGGATCACATAAATGTTAGGAATGGATCACTTTAACCAAAATGTTAGGAATGGATCACATAAATGTTAGGAATGGATCACATAAATGTTAGGAATGGATCACATAAACTTAATGATCAAACCCATTAAAATATATATATCTATTTTTTTTAAAAATGGCGGTTTCAAATTATAATGCGCTCGTAATGTGAACTAATTGAACAATTTCACGATCTCGCAAAATGAACTTTTCTGATGTTCTGAATTGAACTGGTTTGACGTTGACTAGATATTGTTACTGTCTTGTCCCACTAATCTATTATTAACTAATGACGTAATGGAGACAAAGAAAGTTAATGAAGGCCGTGAGAGAATTGCAGACACAATGAATACACCATCAGATAGACCCTGAAACAATATAAGACTATGTATGTAGAACTCCAAGTTCCATTAGATAGACCATGAAACAATAGACTATGAATGTAGAACTCTAAGTTCCATCAGATAGACCCTGAAACAATAGACTATGAATGTAGAACTCTAAGTTCCATCAGATAGACCCTGAAACAATAGACTATGAATGTAGAACGCTAAGTTCCATCAGATAGACCCTGAAACAATAGACTATGAATGTAGAACTCTAAGTTCCATCAGATAGACCCTGAAACAATAGACTATGAATGTAGAACTCTAAGTTCCATCAGATAGACCCCGAAACAATAGACTATGAATGTAGAACTCTAAGTTCCATCAGATAGACCATGAAACAATAGACTATGAATGTAGAACTCTAAGTTCCATCAGATAGACCCTGAAACAATAGACTATGAATGTAGAACTCTAAGTTCCATCAGATAGACCCTGAAACAATAGACTATGAATGTAGAACTCTAAGTTCCATCAGATAGACCCTGAAACAATAGCCTATGAATGTAGAACTCTAAGTTCCATCAGATAGACCCCGAAACAATAGACTATGAATGTAGAACTCTAAGTTCCATCAGATAGACCCTGAAACAATAGACTATGAATGTAGAACTCTAAGTTCCATCAGATAGACCCTGAAACAATAGACTATGAATGTAGAACTCTAAGTTCCATCAGATAGACCCCGAAACAATAGACTATGAATGTAGAACTCTAAGTTCCATCAGATAGACCCTGAAACAATAGACTATGAATGTAGAACTCCAAGTTCGTGTCCAGGAAACTTTCACAATAACATGTTAGACTACTCTACTGTACTGCTCGCAGGACCAAGATATTTACTGTTCAAAGTGGCCACATCGTGGATCACACACATTTTAGATAATCAAAATCGAGCAATAAAATTTTGTTGAAAATAATTCACAAAATAAAATGTTTATTACAAGTAGAGCCAAGATTCCTAGTACTTCAATGCGGCTCTATATAACTGTCTTCATGTTTGGAATGGCTCTCAGTTTCTACATGTCTTGCCACCCATGGTCTATACCATCTTCCAGTGTGCGCCTTCCTACTGTCACTCAAGTCCGGCTTTCGTTATGTTTGCATTAATTAGACTATTATTTAAAAGTTTCTTCTACCGGTTTATTTCGGAACAAACAAAAATTTCCGCACCGTGAGACAAGTGGATGAACTTAAGATTAAAAGCGAAAGTAAACATGGCCGGATATCATCACGTGATCAATGCTATCAACTTACTGACGAGAAATGCTGAATTATGTCAGTGCATGTCTCCGTGCCGTTCTAATGGCGTGCAACCCGAGCGTGCGTAGCCGTTTCTTCTGACGTCCGTGAGTCACAAGGTAAACAAGAGCTTCCACCCCTCGCCCGGGCCTCGTGTTTTGGTGAACAATGATTGCAGATTGCCGCTCGTTTTCTAATCATTCATTTGAAGGTGGAGCTTCAGTTCCATCAGTATTAAACTAGACCGAGGGGGGGGTCTTTTTTTGTTATGCCGTGAAGACGTAAAATAGACGTGTCATGGGTTCCCAAGCTGGAATAATCGGTAAAGTGGTACTCCTTGAAAGAATTTAGAGGACAGGTATTAGCATGGGCTGCCCCAGGATTTGTACATCTGTGGATAGAGGACAGGTATTAGCATGGGCTGCCCCAGGATTTGTACATCTGTGGATAGAGGACAGGTATTAGCATGGGCTGCCCCAGGATTTGTACATCTGTGGATAGAGGACAGGTATTAGCATGGGCTGCCCCAGGATTTGTACATCTGTGGATAGAGGACAGGTATTAGCATGGGCTGCCCCAGGATTTGTACATCTGTGGAAAAGAGGATGGAATTTTCCCGATTTTTGTTTTTTGTTGTCGATTGAAAGTGTTTGGAGCAGTGGCCAATAGTGGCCATAGGTCATAACAAATGCAAATCAGTTCCAATAGTTCTAACGACTGAATGAGTGACCAGTGGTTTTATTTCGACTCCAGTTGAGACATAAAGGCACCTCAACAGATGTTTACAGTAGTAATATGGACAACACAAGCTGCCGTGTTAGCTGGTCCATTAGACGAGACCACTGCAGTAGTAATATGGACAACACAAGCTGCCGTGTTAGCTGGTCCATTAGACGAGACCACTGCAGTAGTAATATGGACAACACAAGCTGCTGTGTCAGCTGGTCCACTAGACGAGACCACTGCAGTAGTAATATGGACAACACAAGCTGCTGTGTCAGCTGGTCCACTAGACGAGACCACTGCAGTAGTAATATGGACAACACAAGCTGCTGTGTCAGCTGGTCCATTAGACGAGACCACTGCAGTAGTAATATGGACAACACAAGCTGCTGTGTCAGCTGGTCCACTAGACGAGACCACTGCAGTAGTAATATGGACAACACAAGCTGCTGTGTCAGCTGGTCCACTAGACGAGACCACTGCAGTAGTAATATGGACAACACAAGCTGCTGTGTCAGCTGGTCCATTAGACGAGACCACTGCAGTAGTAATATGGACAACACAAGCTGCTGTGTCAGCTGGTCCATTAGACGAGACCACTGCAGTAGTAATATGGACAACACAAGCTGCTGTGTCAGCTGGTCCACTAGACGAGACCACTGCAGTAGTAATATGGACAACACAAGCTGCTGTGTCAGCTGGTCCATTAGACGAGACCACTGCAGTAGTAATATGGACAACACAAGCTGCTGTGTCAGCTGGTCCACTAGACGAGACCACTGCAGTAGTAATATGGACAACACAAGCTGCTGTGTCAGCTGGTCCACTAGACGAGACCACTGCAGTAGTAATATGGACAACACAAGCTGCTGTGTCAGCTGGTCCACTGGTCCACTAGACGAGACCACTGGGGATGAAACTTGAAGTCAGTACACGTCTCCATATCATGTCATGTCCATCATATTTTCAAATACAACTTTCTAAATTAAATAAAAGAAATTTGTAACTTGTAATTCCTCGGCAACATGTCTGCACTATTCTCGACCATTAATTCTTTTTCGTCTATTAACGTTACAATTTGAGGACCCCTGGAGTATACGCTGACGGCCCGTGGTCTAAAAACGTTACAGCATGGACCCCCAATCATACAACGTGAGGCTCCCTGTTGTATACCCTGACGGCCCGTGGTCTAAAAACGTTACCGCATGGACCGCCCATCAGCTGTATACATCTCCGCTTGCACATCTCACAAACAACGCGCACGTGCACAGTCGAGGCTTTGTCGAGTTGCCGTGGTTAGGGGTCCATCAGAGGAGGGGGGAGGGTATTGAAGAAACTAAAGACAGAGCCGAGACGTACCTCTAGCCACATGTGGGCGTGGGGCAAAGAAACTTACTCTTCCCGCCCCCTAATTGTATGCGCTGTCTCCCGCCCCACCCCCATTAATCCCTCCACCAATATGACAACTAATGAGATAGATGGGTACAAATCCGTTAATCCATCTAGTCACTAAGTCATTAGAAAAATAACCGGCCCGCATCAGTGGATAGACAAACCCACACAAACCTAACAATGCGTTCACGCGTTTATTGAACTTCTTGTTTGAACTTTAAAATGGAATCATGAGATTCATGGATCAAGTCGTCTCGTCAGCTGAGTTTTGAGACAGACGCCATGAGACGGGACACTCCGACCCCGAGTCGTTAGTCACGTGGTGTAGGTATCCGCTGCGTCATCCACTGCGTCATTCCTGCCACATTCTCCAAGCCACGCGAGACGAGATCACCCGCTTCTCCTGTCAACAAGGGGCCGTCACTCGTCACATGCTTCTGGTAATCCAAGATTTCATTCTACGGATGTTGTCTCGTTGAAAGTCCTTCCCCACCTTTTCCACCTTCATGCCGGAAGTTGAAGGTTCCCCTAATATTACAGTGCGTCCTTGAAATAAAAGAAGTGGCGGGTATATTTTTTTAAATGACGTCATTGATGATTTCTTATGTAATGAAGAGACAAGACACAACAGTTCAAGTCACATCAATTGTTTGATGGCATTAGACCAAGACACAACAGTTCAAGTCACATCAATTGTTTGATGGCATTAGACCAAGACACAACAGTTCAAGTCACATCAATTGTTTGATGGCATTAGACCAAGACACAACAGTTCAAGTCACATCAATTGTTTGATGGCATTAGACCAAGACACAACAGTTCAAGTCACATCAATTGTTTGATGGCATTAGACCAAGACACAACAGTTCAAGTCACATCAATTGTTTGATGGCATTAGACCAAGACACAACAGTTCAAGTCACATCAATTGTTTGATGGCATTAGACCAAGACACAACAGTTCAAGTCACATCAATTTGCTTGATGGCATTAGACCAAGACACAACAGTTCAAGTCACATCAATTGTTTGATGGCATTAGACCAAGACACAACAGTTCAAGTCACATCAATTGTTTGATGGCATTAGACCAAGACACAACAGTTCAAGTCACATCAATTGTTTGATGGCATTAGACCAAGACACAACAGTTCAAGTCACATCAATTGTTTGATGGCATTAGACCACACATCCTTAGCTATACCAGAAAGTCTTACCACGCGAGCACCACTCACTCTCATTATTTCCAGTTCTTTTTTCAATGTCCACTGCTATGTGGGGACGTGAGGCCTCGCACCAGTCCACGATTCTGCTGGACAAAGCATTATCTACAACACCCTATAGGACGTCCCGCCCCTGGACACCCCGAATGTACGCCCCTGCATTTAGCCTGGTCTACTCCCCCTCCCCTTTGTCTTGCCATCCCATAAAATTATACACCCCCCTATTCCCGGCCTGAGCGTGTAGACCACGTGACTGTAGACTAGTGAGGCGGGGAGGAGCTCACATCTGCTGTAAATAAGACGCACCAGGACCAAACACTCAGGCCACGAGAACGTATTGTACCCGGTTAATGTTTTTAACAAGAATCTTCACGAGGGCGAGATCTTCTTATGGCTCACGAGCTCTTACGGGGGCTTTGAGAAAAAAATATAACTGAATTAAAAATAATATAACGAGCTGGAGAGAAAGAAAGTGCAGCCTACGGCCCTCGTGGCATATTTCGCGGACAAATTGGATTTTGGATGTTAAAGAAAACGTAATTATAATAGCTCTCACAAAGTTCATTGCTCGAAAATTTAATATTTCTTTTCAATGTACCCCAACCGCGAATATACATGTATATATTATTTTTGATTACATAGTTTAAAATATTTTAGGCAAGCAATCTTGATCATAAACACTTGAAGAATCTTGATATATCGTTAAGCAGCACTGCATAGCTTTAAGGATTACAGACATTTGATAAGGTCAGGGTCATTCAATGGTCAACTCGCAGCTCGTCTGGCGATGCGGTTATCATTAGAAAGTATGAGAACCTCTAACTTAACCTTTAGCCTATCTACTTCAACAAACTAGTGATCTCATTAATATGGTGACGTCATATTGAAAGGTGGTGGGGCGTGGAGGGTGTCAGTTGTTTCATTTGTTGTTTGGGGGTTGAAATTTTAGACCAACTGATGGAAGGGGGGGGGAGAAGTTGTCCCTCCATCTCCGGCACTAACCGTAGTTACGCCCCTGAATCAAGGTGACTCCCAAAAGGACTGTATCTAAAGTTAGCGTCCAGACCTCGGGTGAAAGCTCGGCACAGATAAGCTCAACTCTACCACTACCATATTATTCTTCAACTCTAAACCAACGAGTGGCTCCACACGTCACTGGTTCACGTCAAGACAGATTCGTGACGCGAGGCGACAGTGGTTCCCGTGTTGTACGCGACGTGAGGACACTCTGTGGTTCCCTGACATCAACACTCTCGTGAACTTCCGTCGCTGTCTGTGGTTCCCTGACATCAACACTCTCGTGAACTTCCGTCGCTGTCTGTGGTTCCCTGACATCCACCCTCTCGTGAACTTCCGTCGCTGTCTGTGGTTCCCTGACATCAACACTCTCGTGAACTTCCGTCGCTGTCTGTGGTTCCCTGACATCAACACTCTCGTGAACTTCCGTCGCTGTCTGTGGTTCCCTGACATCAACACTCTCGTGAACTTCCGTCGCTGTCTGTGGTTCCCTGACATCAACACTCTCTTGAACTTCCGTCGCTGTCTGTGGTTCCCTGACATCAACACTCTCGTGAACTTCCGTCGCTGTCTGTGGTTCCCTGACATCAACACTCTCGTAAACTTCCGTCGCTGTCTGTGGTTCCCTGACATCAACACTCTCGTGAACTTCCGTCGCTGTCTGTGGTTCCCTGACATCAACACTCTCGTGAACTTCCGACGCTGTCTGTGGTTCCCTGACATCAACACTCTCGTGAACTTCCGTCGCTGTCTGTGGTTCCCTGACATCAACACTCTCGTGAACTTCCGTCGCTCTCTGTGGTTCCCTGACATCAACACTCTCGTGAACTTCCGTCGCTGTCTGTGGTTTGCTGGCAGGCGATGATTCAACGTCCAAGAGACGACCTCGCCTGGGTATCCTCGGCGAGGAGAAGGCGAGTGCCTTTGTAAACAAACCCGGGCAGTGACGGCTGACTCACAACTTTATACAAACCCTAGGGCACAATATTTCTGTATGATGGTTTACAATGAGGGGGAGAGGTGGGGGGAGGGGGAGAAGGGGTACTTTCTGCTCACGGCAATACCTTCTCAAGTGGTCTGTGTTATAATGGATGTTGCACTTTCAAGGTCTTTCTACAGTAGAAGCGTCATTGGGGCTAGACATTTTCATGTTGACCGTGCGGAAACAAACTTTGAACCCGAAACAAACATTTTGATATTTCATATTATTATCGTAATAACTATTTTCTGGCACGCTTAGACTTCATATGAGAGTTAAGGGGGGGGGGTCCAATGTCAATAACCTTCTTTGATGTCCTTCAGCCAAGTCAAGACATCACGTGTCTAATGGTCCCATGACATCACCGACTCGTCTAAGGTTCCAAGTGATGTCTTACCTTTAAAACGTTTTTCTCGTACAGACCCCTCCCACCCCCACCCAACAGGTGTATGATAAAACGTGACTCCGTGGTTTAATCTTGTCTCAACGTTTCACGTCATTCCACGTGGCAGTAAATTCTCCGGCACAACTCCCTTGTGACGTCACGTGATGCTCCTCGTTATCAGCCTCGAAAAGTGGCTGGTTTAACTCGAATTTCTCGACTCGTGCGATGAAAGTACGGCCTTCATTAGCCTCACCAATAGAGTACTCGCCTAACAGATTATGCCTCATTTCACGTGGCAGTTGGATGGTTTACTTAACGAGTGGGGGTGGGGGTGGGATAGGGTGAAGCCATTAAGACAAACTAATTTTAGTCTAAAGATTGAAAAATAATTAAATTAGAAACTTGAGGAAGATGTGGGAATAAATCTCTCTTATCTACGGCGCATGGCGTCGACATTTGGAAACGTCTGGGATTGGAAATAATTTGATATAAGATGGACGTCTATTAAAGTTATAATGGAAATAGAGTGAATCTGATCTATATACAAGTTAATGTGCCCGGCCATCAATCATGTGTGCAGCTGATCTATATACAAGTTAATGTGCCCGGCCATCAATCATGTGTGCAGCTGATCTATATACAAGTTAATGTGCCCGGCCATCAATCATGTGTGCAGCTGATCTATATACAAGTTCATGTGCCTGGCCATCAATCATGTGTGCAGCTGATGAATAGGTGGGAGGTCATGAAAAATAGAATTTAAAAACAACAACTTTTGACACATGTAACAGTTAAGTTTGACTATTAGGTGTAACCAACAAATGTAACCAACAAATGTAACTAAAAAATTTAACCAAGTGTAAAGTTGGATCAACCACATCTCGTCCGTCTTGACTCTCCCGCTTTGTTTCAACCTTTTCCCCCTTAGTTAAAATGGTCAAGACACGCCCTTGCAACAGAATTATGAATATAAAATCTGACATTTCACCAGATACAAAATGGCGACCCTCCAACGGCCTTGACCCTGATCCTATTTCCCATCACGGCTAAAAGCAACTGTCCAGGATTTGTTCTTCGTCGAATATAGCAAACGGATATTCAGTAGCTGTGCAGTGCGGTGCAAGTGGTGCGCTGTTTATTTATATTTACAGTTACCTCCGGCGTGCACGGCTTCATACTTTACTCGCGAGATGCGCAATGTGTGGGGAAAAGCTCCATGGTCTACTGCCTCAAACCTGAACATCTACTGCCTCAAACCAGAACATCTACTGCCTCAAAACAGAACATCTACTGCCTCAAACCAGAACATCTACTGCCTCAAACCAGAACACCTACTGCCTCAAACCAGAACATCTACTGGACACAGGTGTAATCTCATCTTACCTAACAGGTGCAAAATATAAGTGCTCGTAATTCGGGGCTTTCGTAAAAATTAGTCCGACTTATAAAAACATTTTCCATACTATAGGGCTTGTCATTTCTAAAACCGGAAATCGTCATAATTTAAACTTATTGAGCAATGTTCTATTTTTAGATGACAATGTTTTGAAGCATAAATACAGTGGAATCAATAAGCTCTCAAAATTGTTAGCATTGTAAAATGACGAAACTGTTGTTTCTTGCCGAAGTCCAAACAGCTGTCTTAAATTAACGAACAATTAACAAATAGCTGATAAGATACTTCCTTCTCAATATACCTACATTTACATATTGACTCGTATCTTTTATTATACTTTTATGAAATTCGTCCCCGTAAAGTGTGGGTACAGATGTGGTCAAGTGTGGGTACAGATGGTACAACTAAAGTGAATGGTAGGTAAACATTCATATCTAATGTGAATAGTTCAGTACACCATGGTTCCACCGTGTTATTTAATGGGTACAATTAGTGCTGTGCTTAAGTTAAATTACTCCAGTTCACCTCGCTCTTCCAGGTAAATCTTCCTCAGTGACTCGTTCGTAATGTCACACAGTCTACAAAAACTACAGGCGATAAGCAGACCAGAGGAGGCATGAGATAACTTGAAGAAATTGTGTTGTGATGTCACAATAAACGTCATGGGATATCTGGGCGTCACGTTGCTGGACGTCAAAGGAGCACGCGCAGCTGACAAAACCAGAGCCTTGTTTAGTGACTGCTCGATAGATAGCCCCGTGCTGTCGCCTTTAGTAGGATATTTTTGTGACGTTCAGCACACATCCCAGTGACATCATTGTTACGTTCAGCACACATCATTGTGACGTCATTGTGACGTTCAGCACACATCACTGTGACGTTCAGCGCACATCATTGTGACGTCATCTTGCAATCCTCAAAGCTCCAAGACTCTGTGTCTCCACCAGTGACGTCAACAATTCCTCCATCTACTCGCCTCAGCTACTCCATCACATCAAACTATACATTTATACAGCTTCCCTTCTCCAGCAAGCTATACATTGATGTTAGAATAAAACACATCTCCTCTGCCTGTCAGCCCAAACGCCTGAACATGAAAGTAGTCAAAGAGTGATTAAATGAACAACGTTGTATTATTCCAAACACACGGCGCTAAGAGTTTTAACGAAGAGATACAAATAGCGGTCACACATAAAGCAGACACCTTTCTCTCACATCCCGGCATAAAGCAGACACCTTTCTCTCACATCCCGGGTCACACATAAAGCAGACACCTTTCTCTCACATCCCGGCACGCGAACGTTTTTAATCTCCAAATAACTTGGTACGCACCGCTCAGATCTTCCTAATTTATTGCACACCGAAATGCCGGCTAACGGCGCACGACTTCACGAACGTACTCACACGGCTAATGAATACACCTATGATCTAATGAACATGTTGCGCCTCGTTTTCAAAGTAGCTGAACATTGATCTGTGTAAACATTCGGTACACCAAATTTTGAGGCAGCCAATATTTAGATAATCGGAACCTTGGCACGTTATACTTATCAACTAGGATGAAACAAAGCTGGCACCGCGATAACTAGCATGTTCTCAGCAGAATTTCTTTTATCAATCAATTAGAAGTCCATGGAAGCGATGCCGTTAAAAAAAAACCCCGAATCACTAGTTATGTTGAGGCCCCAATTCTCTATTAGATTTAATGGCCAAATAGAGGATCTCCATGGGCGTTCTCCGTCTTGACATAGCAGTCCGCCTATATAGGTGAAGATTTAGTATTGATCGGTACATGAAGATGGGGGTATCCTTGTGGGGGTGGGGAGATGAATGACTATGTACGGTAGATAAATCCACGTGTGACTCAATAGTCTTTGTGTTTTGGGGAAGATTAGCTACACAAAAAAGCGTTGGTTAATATACACATGTACATCTTAAATGCATGTATCTTCTTATCTTATCTATACAGACGCTCATTCTATGCAGAAGATAATTGCGTCCACAGATCATGACAAATGATCTGTTGGCAAGTGATGCAGCGTTCACAGGCTACGGCTTTGTGGGTTCCACGTATTACCCAGCCGCCTAACTAGTGTTAGGTACCCATTCGGAGCTGGGTGACTCAGGGACGCCCTAGGCCCCGGGAACAAACCCCCCGGGTACACTCTTACATATAAATGATCGCATTAAATACATGTAAACCCCACATACAAATGTACGCCTTAAATACATGTACACTCTTACATTCAAATGCCCGCCTTAAAAACATGTACACTCTTAATTTCAAATGCCCGCCTTAAATACATGTACACTCTTACATACAAATGTCCACCTTAAAATTCACGTAAGTCCATATTGTTCTTCGACTCACGAGTCCCGGTGATCAAAGATTTAGAAATCAAAGTTCATGTCTTCCAACGTTGTCACTTAATTGACTAAATTTTACAACCGGAAGTGCCCACGTACTTTGGGCCGTAAAGGTTGAGGAAAATGGCGGACGCGAGAGTGGAACTACAGACATTTCTGAGTGATTTTATTAGCCTCGTTTTGAAAGTCTCCGGAAGCAGACATTTTTGGTTTGGGGCCGCAGACGACGATAAGATTGAAGGAGACATAATTGACAGGGCCATATCGATCTCAGCAGTAGTCACCAGCCCGTCAAGTGAGTGTCCATTGGTGGTACGATACCAGGCCCGGGGAGATGACCAATCAAACGATAGGCTCACTGACCAATCAAACGATAGGCACGCTGACCAATCAAACGATAGGCACACTGACCAATCAAACGATAGTCACACTGACCAATCAAACGATAGTCACACTGACCAATCAAACGATAGGCACACTGACCAATCAAACGATAGGCACACAGACCAATCAAACAATAGGCAAACTGACCAATCAAACAATAGACTCACTGACCAATCAAACGATAGGCACACTGACCAATCAAACGATAGGCTCACTGACCAATCAAACGATAGGCACACTGACCAATCAAACGATAGGCGCACTGGCCAATCAAACAATAGGCTCCATCACCAAACAATAGGCACACTGACCAATCAACCGATAGGCACACTGACCAATCAAACGATAGGCACACTGGTCAATCAACCAATAGGCACACTGACCAATCAAACAATAGGCACACTAACCAATCAAACAATAGGCTCCATCACCAAACAATAGCCACACTGACCAATCAAACGATAGGCACACTGACCAATCAAAAGATAGGCACACTGACCAATCAAACGATAGACTCACTGACCAATCAAAATATAGACTCACTGACCAATCAAACGATAGGCTCACTGACCAATTAAACGATAGGCTCACTGACCAATCAAACGATAGGCTCACTGACGAATCAAACGATAGGCACACTGACCAATCAAACGATAGGCTCACTGACCAATCCAATGATAGGCACACTGACCAATCAAACAATAGGTACACTGACCAATCAAACAATAGACTCACTGACCAATCAAACAATAGACTCACTGACCAATCAAACGATAGGCACACTGACCAATCAAACGATATGTTCACTGACCAATCAAACGATAGGCACACTGACCAATCAAACGATAGGCGCACTGGCCAATCAAACGATAGGCACACTGGTCAATCAAACAATAGCACACTGACCAATCAAACAATAGGCACACTGACCAATCAAACAATAGGCTCCATCACCAAACAATAGGCACACTGACCAATCAAACGATAGGCACACTGACCAATCAAACGATAGGCACACTGACCAATCAAACGATAGACTCATTGACCAATCAAACGGTAGGCTCACTGACCAATCAAACGATAGGCACGCTGACCAATCAAACGATAGGCACACTGACCAATCAAACTATAGTCACACTGACCAATCAAACGATAGTCACACTGACCAATCAAACGATAGGCACACTGACCAATCAAACGATAGGCACACAGACCAATCAAACAATAGGCACACTGACCAATCAAACAATAGACTCACTGACCAATCAAACGATAGGCACACTGACCAATCAAACGATAGGCTCACTGACCAATCAAACGATAGGCACACTGACCAATCAAACGATAGGCGCACTGGCCAATCAAACGATAGGCACACTGACCAATCAACCGATAGGCATACTGACCAATCAAACGATAGGCACACTGGTCAATCAACCAATAGACACACTGACCAATCAAACAATAGGCACACTAACCAATCAAACAATAGGCTCCATCACCAAACAATAGGCACACTGACCAATCAAACGATAGGCACACTGACCAATCAAACGATAGACTCATTGACCAATCAAACGGTAGGCTCACTGACCAATCAAACGATAGGCACGCTGACCAATCAAACGATAGGCACACTGACCAATCAAACTATAGTCACACTGACCAATCAAACGATAGTCACACTGACCAATCAAACGATAGGCACACTGACCAATCAAACGATAGGCACACAGACCAATCAAACAATAGGCACACTGACCAATCAAACAATAGACTCACTGACCAATCAAACGATAGGCACACTGACCAATCAAACGATAGGCTCACTGACCAATCAAACGATAGGCACACTGACCAATCAAACGATAGGCGCACTGGCCAATCAAACGATAGGCACACTGACCAATCAACCGATAGGCATACTGACCAATCAAACGATAGGCACACTGGTCAATCAACCAATAGGCACACTGACCAATCAAACAATAGGCACACTAACCAATCAAACAATAGGCTCCATCACCAAACAATAGGCACACTGACCAATCAAACGATATGCACACTGACCAATCAAAAGATAGGCACACTGACCAATCAAACGATAGACTCACTGACCAATCAAACGATAGACTCACTGACCAATCAAACGATAGGCTCACTGACCAATTAAACGATAGGCTCACTGACCAATCAAACAATAGGCTCACTGACCAATCAAACGATAGGCACACTGACCAATCAAACTATAGGCTCACTGACCAATCAAATGATAGGCACACTGACCAATCAAACAATAGGCACACTGACCAATCAAACAATAGACTCACTGACCAATCAAACAATAGACTCACTGACCAATCAAACGATAGGCACACTGACCAATCAAACGATATGTTCACTGACCAATCAAACGATAGGCACACTGACCAATCAAACGATAGGCGCACTGGCCAATCAAACGATAGGCACACTGGTCAATCAAAAAATAGCACACTGACCAATCAAACAATAGGCACACTGACCAATCAAACAATAGGCTCCATCACCAAACAATAGGCACTCTGACCAATCAAACGGTAGGCTCACTGACCAATCAAACGATAGGCACACTGACCAATCAAACGATAGGCACAATGACCAATCAAACGATAGACTCACTGACCAATCAAACGATAGGCACACTGACCAATCAAACGATAGGCTCACTGACCAATCAAATGATAGGCACACTGACCAATCAAATAGGCACACTGACCAATCAAACAATAGGCTCCATCACCAAACAATAGGCACACTGACCAATCAAACGGTAGGCACACTGGTCAATCAAACAATAGGCACACTGACCAATCAAACAATAGGCACACTGACCAATCAAACAATAGGCACACAGACCAATCAAACAATAGGCACACTGACCAATCAAACAATAGACTCACTGACCAATCAAACGATAGGCACACTGACCAATCAAACGATAGGCACACTGACCAATCAAACGATAGACTCATTGACCAATCAGTCGGTAGGCTCACTGACCAATCAAACGATAGTCACACTGACGAATCAAACGATAGGCACACTGACCAATCAAACGATAGGCTCACTGACCAATCAAATGATAGGCACACTGACCAATCAAACAATAGGCACACTGACCAATCAAACAATAGACTCACTGACCAATCAAACAATAGACTCACTGACCAATCAAACGATAGGCACACTGACCAATCAAACAATATGTTCACTGACCAATCAAACGATAGGCACACTGACCAATCAAACGATAGGCGCACTGGCCAATCAAACGATAGCACACTGACCAATCAAACAATAGGCACACTGACCAATCAAACAATAGGCTCCATCACCAAACAATAGGCACACTGAGCAATCAAACGGTAGGCTCACTGACCAATCAAACGATAGGCACACTGACCAATCAAACGATATGCACAATGACCAATCAAACGATAGACTCACTGACCAATCAAACGATAGGCACACTGACCAATCAAACGATAGGCTCACTGACCAATCAAATGATAGGCACACTGACCAATCAAACAATAGGCACACTGACCAATCAAACAATAGGCTCCATCACCAAACAATAGGCACACTGACCAATCAAACGGTAGGCACACTGGTCAATCAAACAATAGGCACACTGACCAATCAAACAATAGGCACACTGACCAATCAAACAATAGGCTCCATCACCAAACAATAGGCACACTGACCAATCAAACGGTAGGCACACTGACCAATCAAACGATAGGCACACTGACCAATCAAACGATAGACTCATTGACCAATCAAACGGTAGGCTCACTGACCAATCAAACGATAGGCACGCTGACCAATCAAACGATAGGCACACTGACCAATCAAATTATAGTCACACTGACCAATCAAACGATAGTCACACTGACCAATCAAACGATAGGCACACTGACCAATCAAACGATAGGCACACAGACCAATCAAACAATAGGCACACTGACCAATCAAACAATAGACTCACTGACCAATCAAACGATAGGCACACTGACCAATCAAACGATAGGCTCACTGACCAATCAAACGATAGGCACACTGACCAATCAAACGATAGGCGCACTGGCCAATCAAACGATAGGCACACTGGTCAATCAACCAATAGGCACACTGACCAATCAAACAATCGGCACACTAACCAATCAAACAATAGGCTCCATCACCAAACAATAGGCACACTGACCAATCAACCGATAGGCACACTGACCAATCAAACGATAGGCACACTGGTCAATCAACCAATAGGCACACTGACCAATCAAACAATAGGCACACTAACCAATCAAACAAT
This sequence comes from Ampullaceana balthica, assembly GCA_944989445.1. NCBI lineage: Eukaryota > Metazoa > Mollusca > Gastropoda > Lymnaeidae > Ampullaceana > Ampullaceana balthica. The sequence goes on from CALYLW010000343.1 coordinate 200,311, forward strand.
AGGCTCCATCACCAAACAATAGGCACACTGACCAATCAAACGATATGCACACTGACCAATCAAAAGATAGGAACACTGACCAATCAAACGATAGACTCACTGACCAATCAAACGATAGACTCACTGACCAATCAAACGATAGGCTCACTGACCAATTAAACGATAGGCTCACTGACCAATCAAACAATAGGCTCACTGACCAATCAAACGATAGGCACACTGACCAATCAAACTATAGGCTCACTGACCAATCAAATGATAGGCACACTGACCAATCAAACAATAGGCACACTGACCAATCAAACAATAGACTCACTGACCAATCAAACAATAGACTCACTGACCAATCAAACGATAGGCACACTGACCAATCAAACGATATGTTCACTGACCAATCAAACGATAGGCACACTGACCAATCAAACGATAGGCGCACTGGCCAATCAAACGATAGGCACACTGGTCAATCAAAAAATAGCACACTGACCAATCAAACAATAGGCACACTGACCAATCAAACAATAGGCTCCATCACCAAACAATAGGCACACTGACCAATCAAACGGTAGGCTCACTGACCAATCAAACGATAGGCACACTGACCAATCAAACGATAGGCACAATGACCAATCAAACGATAGACTCACTGACCAATCAAACGATAGGCACACTGACCAATCAAACGATAGGCTCACTGACCAATCAAATGATAGGCACACTGACCAATCAAATAGGCACATTGACCAATCAAACAATAGGCTCCATCACCAAACAATAGGCACACTGACCAATCAAACGGTAGGCACACTGGTCAATCAAACAATAGGCACACTGACCAATCAAACAATAGGCACACTGACCAATCAAACAATAGGCTCCATCACCAAACAATAGGCACACTGACCAATCAAACGGTAGGCTCACTGACCAATCAAACGATAGGCACACTGACCAATCAAACGATAGGCACACTGACCAATCAAACGATAGACTCATTGACCAATCAATCGGTAGGCTCACTGACCAATCAAACGATAGGCACGCTGACCAATCAAACGATAGGCACACTGACCAATCAAACGATAGTCACACTGACCAATCAAACGATAGTCACACTGACCAATCAAACGATAGGCACACTGACCAATCAAACGATAGGCACACAGACCAATCAAACAATAGGCACACTGACCAATCAAACAATAGACTCACTGACCAATCAAACGATAGGCACACTGACCAATCAAACGATAGGCTCACTGACCAATCAAACGATAGGCACACTGACCAATCAAACGATAGGCGCACTGGCCAATCAAACAATAGGCACACTGGTCAATCAACCAATAGGCACACTGACCAATCAAACAATCGGCACACTAACCAATCAAACAATAGGCTCCATCACCAAACAATAGGCACACTGACCAATCAACCGATAGGCACACTGACCAATCAAACGATAGGCACACTGGTCAATCAACCAATAGGCACACTGACCAATCAAACAATAGGCACACTAACCAATCAAACAATAGGCTCCATCACCAAACAATAGGCACACTGACCAATCAAACGATAGGCACACTGACCAATCAAAAGATAGGCACACTGACCAATCAAACGATAGACTCACTGACCAATCAAACGATAGACTCACTGACCAATCAAACGATAGGCTCACTGACCAATTAAACGATAGGCTCACTGACCAATCAAACGATAGGCTCACTGACCAATCAAACGATAGGCACACTGACCAATCAAACGATAGGCTCACTGACCAATCAAATGATAGGCACACTGACCAATCAAACAATAGGCACACTGACCAATCAAACAATAGACTCACTGACCAATCAAACAATAGACTCACTGACCAATCAAACAATAGGCACACTGACCAATCAAACGATATGTTCACTGACCAATCAAACGATAGGCACACTGACCAATCAAACGATAGGCGCACTGGCCAATCAAACGATAGGCACACTGGTCAATCAAACAATAGCACACTGACCAATCAAACAATAGGCACACTGACCAATCAAACAATAGGCTCCATCACCAAACAATAGGCACACTGACCAATCAAACGGTAGGCTCACTGACCAATCAAACGATAGGCACACTGACCAATCAAACGATAGGCACAATGACCAATCAAACGATAGACTCACTGACCAATCAAACGATAGGCACACTGACCAATCAAACGATAGGCTCACTGACCAATCAAATGATAGGCACACTGACCAATCAAACAATAGGCACACTGACCAATCAAACAATAGGCTCCATCACCAAACAATAGGCACACGGACCAATCAAACGGTAGGCACACTGGTCAATCAAACAATAGGCACACTGACCAATCAAACAATAGGCACACTGACCAATCAAACAATAGGCGCTATCACCAAACAATAGGCACACTGACCAATCAAACGGTAGGCTCACTGACCAATCAAACGATAGGCACACTGACCAATCAAACGATAGGCACACTGACCAATCAAACGATAGACTCATTGACCAATCAAACTGTAGGCTCACTGACCAATCAAACGATAGGCTCACTGACCAATCAAACGATAGGCTCACTGACCAATCAAACGATAGGCTCACTGACCAATCAAACGATAGGCTCACTGGTACAGAGTGCACGTACAGATTGGTAGTGTGGACCAAACGATCATGGTTGGTGGATACATTTGGTAGATTATTGGTTGTCACATTGCAACCCTGGTTGGTAGGCGGCAACCCCGGTTGGTAGGCGGCAACCCTGGTTGGTAGGCGGCAACCCTGGTTGGTAGGCGGCAACATTGGCTGGTATCGTGCAACATTGGCTGGTATCGAGCAACATTGGCTGGTATCGAGCCACTTTGGCTGGTATCGTTCAATATTGGCTGATATGGTACAATATTGGCTGGTATCGTCCGGCATTGGCTGGTATCGTTCGACATTGGCTGGTATCGTCCGACATTGGCTGGTATCGTCCGACATTGGCTGGTATCGTCCGACATTGGCTGGTATCGTCTGACATTGGCTGGTATCGTCTGACATTGGCTGGTATCGTCCGACATTGGCTGGTATCTTCTGACATTGGCTTGTATCGTCCGACATAGGCTGACGATGGAATGCGACAAGTAATTTTGTTGGTTGTTCATGATAGAGATCGTCATAGATGTATCAATGAATCTGTAACAATTAACAGAGAGGGGCGTGTGGAGTAATAGTGAAGGAATGACAGGGAGGGAGGGAGGGAATGACAGGGAGGAAGGGAGGGAGGGAATGACAGGGAGGAAGGGAGGGAGGGAATGACAGGGAGGAAGGAAGGGGGTGAGGTGGGAGCAATATATAAGTCAATGATCTCTCGTCATTGATTTTCTGTTTGAGACACCGTACGTGTGTGTACCAGGAGCTCAAGGTCATACGTCACACTGTTCAAAGTCATTCCTGCTGTTGGCTTTAATCTTAAGCACTGGATCAGAAAAATTTTAATCAAACCCGTTTGCGTATGAAGTTAATCTTTAGCCATTTTAAAATAACATTTTAATAAGTTTATGATTTCATGTTGGCATTCTTTAAACAATCTATTTCAGAATCTGTACAGATATCAGATGACAAAATTTTAAAATATTTCACTTCCTCCCTTGACCATAACAAACCATTTTTTAACCCGATTGTTAAAGAAAACAGTTTTATAACTAGTTTCTCTCACGTTTTTTCACCCCCACGTATTTTCCTTTTGTTGTCCCCGTAAATCTGAAGAAACGTGAGCGTTGGCTGGGACCACGGGTCAATGGGCAACAGTAAACACGCATTTCTATGTTTACATTCATCGGAAAACTCACTCTTTTTCATCCGGGCTCTTCATAGGATTATAAATACAGGCGTATCTCAATGATGACTTCTTATGCTGACAAAAAACAAAGACGAGATTATCTGAAAGTTGAGATGAGGGAAGAGATCTGTGGCGTGCAAACAGGTGAAAGGTGGCTTACAGAGGAAAGGTGGCTAATAGAGGGAAGATGGCTAATAGAGGGAAGGTGGCTAATAGAGGGAAGGTGGCTAACAGAGGGAAGGTGGCTAACAGAGGGAATGTGGCTAACAGAGGGAAGGTGGCTAATAGAGGGAAGGTGGCTAATAGAGGGAAGATGGCTAACAGAGGGAAGGTGGCTAATAGAGGGAAGGTGGCTAATAGAGGGAAGGTGGCTAACAGAGGGAAGGTGGCTAACAGAGGGAAGGTGGCTAATAGAGGGAAGGTGGCTAATAGAGGGAAGATGGCTAATAGAGGGAAGGTGGCTTATAGAGGGAAGGTGGCTTATAGAGGGAATGTGGCTAATAGAGGGAAGGTGGCTAACAGAGGGAAGGTGGCTAACAGAGGGAAGGTGGCTAACAGAGGGAAGGTGGCTAACAGAGGGAAGGTGGCTACAGATGACGGCTAGTCCATAGAGGATTTAAGTACAATTATTGGACAAACTTCTTCAACTGTAGGTAAGGTTCTCTCTCCCTCTGTCTGCCTCTCCCTCCCCCTCTCTCTCTATCTATTTCTCTCTCTGTCTCTCTCTCTCTGTCTCTCTCTCTCTATCTCTCTCTCTATCTCTCTCTCTCTCTCTCTGTCTCTCTCTCTCTGTCTCTCTCTCTCTGCCTCTCTCTCTCTGTCTCTCTCTCTCTCTCTCTCTCTCTCTCTCTCTCTCCTTCTCTCTGTGTCTTCAACACACACTCCACACACTTAACCTACTGTATAGTGTAGATTGTTAAAGTGATATATATATAATACATATATTATACATATATTATACATATATAATACATATATAATACATATATAATACATATATGCGTGATGTTTAGTATAAACGTAAATGATACACATCCAGTCCGTTAGAATTCAAGGTAAAAACAGATGGACACCTTAAAGACTGTAGTTTTATTTTTACCTGTGCCAAATACCTGATTGTTCCAGGTAACCGTGCGCCATTAAACGACGTAACGGGCCAGGTGCACAATCCAGAGGCGTTTCAACTGACACGAAAATAGCAGCTTTGATGTGTTCGCCACTTCAATGTATTAAAAAATAAGAAACTATCCTTCCCCCTCCAAATTTAAACACCTTTATACCAGCAAAGCGCCCAGCGTGAAGATGCAATACTCCCCCCCCCACTTTAAACACCTTTATACCAGCAAAGCTCCCCAGCGTGAAGATGCCATACCCCGCCCTCTCCAAATGACAATAAGATTTATGTCATGTGTAATATTTGCGACCGGCTCAAGTTAATGAGAGCAATCTTTACCTGGCACTTTGCTCTGGTCTTAATTAGGTAGGCGGGAATTTTTTTAAAAAATCGACACAACGGGCCGGATCTGTTCCGCGGTTGTAGTATGAGAGCTTCTGGTCTAAGATGATAAAATGTCAGTTTGTGCACCAACCGTCTATTCTTGCCGCCTCTACCTGGAATAAAAGAGAATTAGAGAATGGACCGCTCTACATCGACACCAGCCATAAGGGGCGCGATGGGGGCACAGGGAGGTTAGTGTTAGTGTTAAAGATACATAAGCAAGTTAGAAGATACATCAACGTGCTAGAAGATACATAAACAGGCTAGAAGATATATAAATAGGCTAGAAGATACACGCAAGGATAGAATATAGATAAATAGGATAGAAGATACAAGCAAGGATAGAATATAGATAAATAGGATAGAAGATACAGGCTAGGCTAGAATATAGATAAATAGGATAGAAGATACAGGCTAGAACTGCAAGCAAACAATGTAAACAAAGTTAATTAATGTTTGTGACCAATGACCTTCAGCAGTACCAGACGGGAATATCAACAGTGCAGATAAAATGGTTGGGGGGGGGGCGCATACGTAATGTATGAGTGGAGACGAATATGAGCATGTTATGTTTATTTATGGAACTGTCTCTTATCTTTATATGTGACATGTCAACTCAATCTGTGACATGTCAACTCAATCTGAGGGCTGGATGGGCTTAGGATCTGGACACTGTTAGAAGAGAGACTGACAGTGTCATGGATCAAAGACATGTCATCTCTGACACTTTGATCAAAGACATGTCATCTCTGACACTTTGATCAAAGACATGTCATCTCTGACTCTTTGATCAAAGACATGTCATCTCTGACACATGGATCAAAGATATGTCATATCCAGGGTTTGTATGGTTTATTTCATGCAACCCCCTTATTCTGTAGTTAGTCTTCAAGTGTCGTAAGTTACACCTGATTACAAGTGTCGTAAATTACACCAGAATAGTACGGTGAGCTTACCTCAAGTCCATGGGGCTTTAAGTGGGATCATGTGGGATGACTGTGGGATTTCTATGGGATTAGTTCTAACAGGTAACACTGTACACCTTACAGGTAGCTGCCAGTAGTGAACCTGCACTTGTCACAACGAGTTGTCTAGAGCCAGAGCCGAGTGTGAGGCTCCGACAAGGGCTCTACTCATGGGTTCTCGTATAACAGCGGTTACCGAACTTATTTGCCTCATACCCAAAAATATAAATATTTTATGTTGACGTAACGGAAGGTGCGGATTTTATATGCCCCCAATGAATCTGCATTACCCCCAAATGACCCCTGTTCACCAACCCCATACACATACCTATGTTAAGATGTCGCCATGATCGCATTTGAGGATAAATAGCTGAAAATCTAAGTGTTGGCCTTTACCAATGTGTTTAGTGTGTGTTTAGTGTGTGTTTCAGTGTGTGTTTAGTGTGTGTTTAGTGTGTGTTTCAGTGTGTGTTTAGTGTGTGTTTAGTGTGTGTTTAGTGTGTGTTTCAGTGTGTGTTGGGCATGTGTTGATTATCTGGCCCCAATGTTGGGCATGTGTTGATTATCTGGCCCCAATGTTGGGCATGTGTTGATTATCTGGCCCCAATGTTGGGCATGTGTTGATTATCTGGCCCCAATGTTGGGCATGTGTTGATTATCTGGCCCCAATGTTGGGCATGTGTTGATTATCTGGCCCCAATGTTGGGCATGTGTTGATTATCTGGCCCCAATGTTGGGCATGTGTTGATTATCTGGCCCCAATGTTGGGCATGTGTTGATTATCTGGCCCCAAGCCTGGACTAATGAATGCCCGAGTACTAACATCCAACCCGAGGCGACGTGCATTTATTGGGTGGCTCTTGTTATTGTCACAAGTGAGGGTACAGACATGATTATAGAAACAAGAGGGACAACTGATTGTATGATTGTACAAACAATTGGGACAACTGATTGTATGATTGTAGAAACAAGAGGGACAACTGATTGTATGATTGTACAAACAAGAGAGATAGATGATGTAAAGACAATATATTCATAAAGGTCAAAGATATCAATAGACAACCAGGCCTGACTCATGGTCAATAAAAACCAATTGGTTCCAAACTGAGAGATTCCTTAGCGACCGTTGGAAGTAAAAGAAGCTCAACTGCCCTGCGGACGCCAAATCGTATAACCATCCCACCCCCCTCACCCCACTCCCGTTTTGAAGTCGATATTTTGATTTGATCAACTGCAGCACTGGAATATTTCATCACATAATCTTCTGGAGGGATCGTCCATTGAATTAATCTTAATTCAACACTAAACCTTTCACACTTTTAGAATAAAAGAAAAGGGCCTTTCAGAAAAGTCAAATAATTACTTGAGAACTGAAAGGTTTGAAAGAACATTACTTGAAAACTGTTAAATTAAATACATTTAGGAGAAACTATCAGAAATTTGTTAACAAAATATTTTATACAATTACACACCAATAATTCCCCTTGTATCACGGCTGTTCCCTTTGTATCACGGCTGTTTCCCTTGTATCACGGCTGTTTCCCTTGTATCACGGCTGTTCCCTTGTATCACGGCTGTTCCCCTTGTGTCACGGCTGTTCCTCTTGTATCACGGCTGTTCCCTTGTATCACGGCTGTTCCCCTTGTATCACGGATGTTCCCCTTGTACCACTGTTATCCCCAACTCCATAGCGACCGGTTGATGCAGCTCGTGGCTCATTGTTGTACTTGAACACCTGGGAGATGGGGGTGTTTGTTGTCCCAAACTGAGTAAACACCCATGGGAGCTTACCCAGGGTGCTGCCTATGTTTTCATGTGTCGTCATCTAACGCCATATGTTAATGAGGGTGAGTGCTGGCGGCACTATGATGTGCTTCATATCAACACACCTGAAATTGTATGTCGCAATATTTTACATGTTCACTGTTGTAGATATGGTTGCCATTATTATATACAAGGTCAATAGTGTTATATAAAGGCATTGTTATAAACAAGGTCAATAGTATTATATAAAGGTATTGTTATAAACAAGATCAATAGTATTATATAAAGGTATTGTTATAAACAAGGTCAATAGTGTTATATAAAGGTATTGTTATATACAAGGTCAATAGTGTTATATAAAGGTATTGTTATATACAAGGTCAATAGTGTTATATAAAGGTATTGTTATAAACAAGGTCAATAGTGTTATATAAAGGTATTGTTATAAACAAGGTCAATAGTGTTATATAAAGGTATTGTTATAAACAAGGTCAATAGTGTTATATAAAGGTATTGTTATATACAAGGTCAATAGTGTTATATAAAGGTATTCTTATAAACAATGTCAATAGCGTGTATAAAGGTATTGTTATAAACAAGGTCAATAGTGTTATATAAAGGTATTGTTATAAACAAGGTCAATAGCGTTCTATAAAGGTATTGTTATAAACAAGGTCAATAGTGTTATATAAAAGTATTCTTATAAACAAGGTCAATAGCGTTCTATAAAGGTATTGTTATAAACAAGGTCAATAGTGTTATATAAAGGTATTGTTATAAACAAGGTCAATAGCGTGTATAAAGGTATTGTTATATACAAGGTCAATAGTGTTATATAAAGGTATTCTTATAAACAAGGTCAATAGCGTTCTATAAAGGTATTGTTATAAACAAGGTCAATAGTGTTATATAAAGGTATTCTTATAAACAAGGTCAATAGCGTTGTATAAAGGTATTGTTATAAACAAGGTCAATAGTGTTATATAAAGATACAAGTTTGTGCTACGGCGCCCACCTTTTTCAAAAGCCCAACTAACGTGTCCTCGTTTGATAAATACGAAATATTTAAATTCCTGAAATGTACACAAAGTATTTTATAAATATAAAACCTTAAATCCTCTTTTTACATGGTTCCCTTTTCCAAAATTAAAAAAATAAGCTAAAACAATGACGTCATATAATTTTTTTACGGCGTGAAACACCACACACTTTTTTAACTGCTATGGACGGTTGTACTATATTACAATATAAGCTCAAACAATGACGTTATATAAAAAATTTTACAGCGATAAACACCACACGATTTTTAACTGCTATGGACTGTTGTACTATGTTCCTCAGCGTTCCACATCCAATTACTTGCGCTATTATATTATTTATACTAGCTGACCCGCGGCGTAACATACGCCGCTAATGATTTAGTGACGGGTGAAGACTTCCTGAAAGATACAGTTGTCAAAATGGGGTGTTTGGGCAAACGACTGTGAGTGCATCAAAAGAAGGAACTCTGGAGAAATCCGCGGCGTAGCTTACGCCGCAGACTTGCTCATCATAGAAAGTGCAAAGAACGGTTTAAAGGGGGGGGGTGAGAGTACAGACACAAAAAAGCAGCAATAAGTAAATAAAAAATAGCGAGCAAACGTAAAGATATGCACACTGGGGTTGTTGTTACCCGCCTCCCATTTATTAACCGACGTTCACTCGCGTTGTTTTGATTTCCTCGTGCTGTAGTTTGTGTCCGTTCTTTCTCCACTCTCGTTGCACTCTCCATTAGCAAGTCTGCGGCGTATGCTACGCCGCGGGGCGTCTAGTTTCATAATAATTATAAATCCTCAAATTCTATTTTTACATCGTTCCCTTTTCAAAAAATAAAATATAAGCCTAAAACAATGACGTCTTATAATATGTTTATACAAAATCGATCGCAGCGCCACCTAACCGCATTATTCCATACATACATACATACATACATACATACAGACAACGGGAATTATGTATATTGTTATAAACAAGGTCAATAGCTTTATATTAAGGTTCATCGCACTTTCTCACATCAATCCAGAATTACGATCTTCTACTGCTTATTTTAATTACCTCCCCTTCTATCTGTAACACACTTCCTTCTTCTCTCTGTCTCTTTCTGTCTAATATTTCCGTCTCTCCCCCTCTCCCTCATCTCTCTTTCTCTCGCTATCTCTCTCTATCTCTATCTCTCTGTGTTAAGTTGTTGATGAGAAAGGCTTACCACTGGTAAAATTTGTCCCAATCTTGCCGATGCCTACAGATAACATTAAAAATACAGCAGAGAATGGGCCCCGTTACCATAAACTTCATCTAAAATTTGAATTTTTTTCTTATTATTATTGGTCTGATTATTTCTTAAAATTGCAGATGTACCTTGGGGAAGGAAGTGGGTCGGGGAAGGAAGTGGGTCGGGGGAGGAAGTGGGTCGGGGAAGGAAGTGTGTCGGGGAAGGAAGTGTGTCGGGGAAGGAAGTGTGTCGGGGAAGGAAGTGGGTCGGGGAAGGAAGTGGGTCGGGGAAGGAAGTGGGTCGGGGAAGGAGTTGGGTCGGGGAAGGAGTTGGGTCGGGGAAGGAGTTGGGTCGGGGAAGGAGTTGGGTCGGGGAAGGAGTTGGGTCGGGGAAGGAGGTGGGTCAGGGTAGGAGGTGGGTCGGGGAAGGAGGTGGGTCGGGGAAGGAGGTGGGTCGGGGAAGGAGGTGGGTCGGGGTAGGAGGTGGGTCGGGGAAGGAGGTGGGTCGGGGAAGGAGTTGGATTACGGAATGCTGTGGAGGGCGTTCAGATTAAGACTAATAACTTTCACACCCCCCCTTTCCACCCGAATATATTTTTGTCGTCTGCCCGAAATAACCATCATGGCAATCTCACGTCTTGCAGCTCTCTTAATGCTCATGGAATGCGACCAATTCTAATTCGATCTTTAAATAGAACCGAGTATAAAACTGCGAGGTTTACTTTAGTCTTTAGTTTTTGGGTTATAATAGTTATATCATTTGTTAGAGTTACTTTTCTTGGTTTCTATTGTAATTCTGTGTATTGTATATTCTCTATATCCTGTATAATAAAAGGCAAGTTTCTGTCCGTTCTGGCCCGTCATCTATAGCGATTGGTCCCTCAAACACATATGACTCCTACAGCCAATCATATTGAACGCGTTTACCAGAAATCCCTTTTACGAGTTATTTATTTTAAGTATAATGAATAGTATTTTTGACGTGATGCACATGTAATGCTGATCGAGACGGCTGTTGGAGGGGAGTTACAACATGCCACCGAGCGGTGGCGGAACGTCCTTGGACGGGCTTTGTTGCTCGTCAAATAATAATCCCTCCAGTGAAACAGCTCACGCGCATACTACCAAGAAAGAGAAAGAAAGCATCGTTCTTCTGGTAGTAACGTGCAAGTTGATTGGTTCCGCCCACTTTCATACCATTGGTTGTCGCCATATTTGGCCAAGTAAACATGGATTGGATGAGGATACAGTGAAATTAAAGATAATTTTCACATGAACATTTAAAACACAGCATAAAAAAAACCAAAAAAAAACGAGAAAAAAATGAAAAAAAAACTATTGTATTGTTGGGTCTTTGATATCAGTTCTAGTCAGTTCTACTCAGATGTACTCAAGTTAGCGCAACTGAGTTTCAAAACAACAAGGATGATTTTTCCATGAAACCAGACATAGAACTTATTTGTGCCTTATCACACACTTCTGACCGCTAATGGAGTTATTTAAGAAACAGTGTTACTGTTGAAAAGGGTTCTTAAACTTTTCGAGTGGTTTCCCCTCTCTGACAGGAAATGGCGTATGCCTTATTGCATGGCTTTTTGTCACCAGCCCCATAATTTGGCACTAGATGGTGCAATACAGAAGCACTTCGCTTGTTGTGTGCAATAGTTCATTTAGATGGTGCAATACAGAAGCACTTCGCTTGTTGTGTGCAATAGTTCATGTAGATGGTGCAATACAGAAGCACTTCGCTTGTTGTGTGCAATAGTTCATGTAGATGGTACAATACAGAAGCACTTCGCTTGTTGTGTGCAATAGTTCATGTAGATGGTACAATACAGAAGCACTTCGCTTGTTGTGTGCAATAGTTCATGTAGATGGTAAATAACCATCGTAACAAATTATTGTTCTCTTGTCACTTATCTCAAGACGTTTATTTCATTCAATTCTGTGTCTGTGTTCCTCAGGCACCTCTACCAGACAGTACTCTACCAGACAGTACTCTACCAGACAGTACTCTACCAGACAGTACTCTACCGTACAGTACTCTACCAGACAGTACTCTACCGTACAGTACTCTACCAGACAGTACTCTACCGTACAGTACTCTACCAGACAGTACTCTACCAGACAGTACTCTACCGTACAGTACTCTACCAGACAGTACTCTACCGTACAGTACTCTACCAGACAGTACTCTACCGTACAGTACTCTACCAGACAGTACTCTACCGTACAGTACTCTACCAGACAGTACTCTACCGTACAGTACTCTACCGTACAGTACTCTACCGTACAGTACTCTACCGTACAGTACTCTACCGTACAGTACTCTACCGTACAGTACTCTACCGTACAGTACTCTACCGTACAGTACTCTACCGTACAGTACTCTACCGTACCGTACTCTACCTACATAAATGGCTGATTCTTCAAGTTATTTTCCTCAGGAACCTCTACCGTACCGTATTCTACCGTACCGTACTCTACCGTACCGTACTCCACCGTACCGTACTCCACTATACCGTACTCTACCTACATAAATGGCTGATTCTTCAAGTTGTGTTCCTCAGGAACCTCTACCGTACCGTACTCTACCGTACCGTACTCTACCAAACCGTACTCTATCGTACCGTACTCTACCGTACCGTACTCTACCGTACCGTACTCCCCGTACATAAAATGGCTGATTCTTTAAGCTGTTACAATTTCTTCAGACCTGATTTCCCGGGACAAGATAAGGGATCAGTTGAGGGGCGGTTGTGGCTTGGGGATGATGAGGTCAGAGCTTCTGGTATGTCTTCCTCCACGCCTCCCCCACCTTTGTATACCCACACCTATCGGTTAATTCAGGGTGACACAACTCTGGCACCCTGCCTCCCTCCGCGCCCCGTCCTATCACACTGCGGGCGCCACCTTCTAATAGAGTAATTATCACAGTCATCAACAATGCACAGGTTGAGGCGTGGATGGTCGAGGAGATAGCGCCTTGAAGGAGGTCAGATGGCGTCAGCGAGATAATCACGTGACTGTTTTCACGGGTGCGTGCTGTGGATGAAGTGGTTGCTGTGGCCACGAAATACAAAATACACTAACAAATTTTGTAATCAAAACAATAAATTAAAGCTTTATTAATGAACTAAAACAAAAGTATACATTTTCGGCTATTGCCTTCTTTAGTACAAATAACTATAACTTACACTTACACAAATTTTAAAATTATATTTAAACCAGTTTGTGCTGCGGCGCCCACTTTTTTTAAGGGCGCCTACTGCGCCCACCTTTTTCAAAAGCCCAACTAACCTATCCTTGTAAGCTAAATACGTAATATTAAGCTTTCTTAAATGTACACAAAGTATTTTATAATAAGGTGGGGTTTTTTTTTGTTGTGAAAAGCCCAAGTAACTTATCCTTGTATGATAAATACGAAATATTCATGAAATGTACACAAAGTCTGTATATAATATTTTTTACAGTCCTAATCACCACACGATTTTAAAAGTAATTTTAGAAAGCAGCGCACCAAATTACTGCACCAAAAAAATAACTCTTTGAGTCAGTCAGCACTGTTTACAACACAAATGCGGACGTCATGGGTTCGTGCGTTGTTTGGTTAATGTTAATCGGGAAACCAAAAGGATTATGATATTCAAGTCTATATTTAATTTTCAATTAGCGTTAAGCCAGAGTGAGTGAGTCAGTCATACATAATTGATCGTAAATATATATATATTATCTAAGACATTCTATGTCAAGAGGTTAAGATAAAAAGAACGAAAAAAAACACAAAGAATAACACGGGATATATGACAACGGAGGACGTATCAAAAGTTTTCACTGTTAAATGTGACAAAATCATCAGGGGAAATAACCTGCTGACAGAAGTCACCACACCTAGAGCCTAGAACCACACCTAGAGCCTAGAACCACACCTAGAGCCTAGAACCACACCTAGAGCCTAGAACCACACCTAGAGCCTAGAACCACACCTAGAGCCTAGAACCACACCTAGAGCCTAGAACCACACCTAGAGCCTAGAACCACACCTAGAGCCTAGAACCACACCTAGAGCCTAGAACCACACCTAGAGCCTAGAACCACACCTAGAGCCTAGAACCACACCTAGAGCCTAGAACCACACCTAGAGCCTAGAACTACTTCATTGGTTACTTGAACTTGAACTATCCCTTAACCCGTCGTTGTGTCGTTTGGGCACGATCGTGAACTGCTCACTATCTCACGATATTTGTCCCGGTCCTGTGCTGCCTTTTGAGAGTCGCTGAATGACAGTGGTTACACCACACGGTCCTGTGCTGCCTTTTGAGAGTCGCTGAATGACAGTGGTTACACCACCCGTCTACTCTAAGGCGAACTATTTTAATATTTCAAAACCTCCTTTTAGAGATGCATATTCACGACCAGTTAACTTTCATTCCTGTGAAACCAACTAAAATATTAAGCCCCGCATCAGCTGGTGGTACTTGTAGACAAATGATTGAAAGGGAATTTTGGACATGTTGTGTGGGTTATCTTTACAAGGACAGAAACCGTAAGTTAATTATCTGATGTTGTACGGAGCACAGAAATCCAGTGTGCTTTAAATCTTCGTCCTGGTAGCCATATGGGTTGTTTTTTGTGGACATAAGAATCGTCAGGTACCAAACTGACCTTGATAGTCATAGAGTCTTTTGTGGGCAGTTACATCGTCAGGTACCGGCCTGGTGTTCGGAAGGAGAGAACGTAACGAACTGTGATAACCAGGGACGACAACTGTGTGCTCTATGTGAAGGGGTGGAAGGAGGGGGGGAGTTAAAGATCTCCTCATCTTGTTCCCAGTAACACGAGCCGCACACCAAACCGAATTGTTGCGGCGACTGGAAATGACTTTGTTGGGGAAATCTCTCCTCCGATTGGCTGCTATCAGTCTGGGATCTGGCTAATGACATTGTCGTTATGAACGTACCAGACAGCCAGTCGTAGAAATGGCGAATTCCAGCGATGTTTTGACAGCATGTGAACTAAAAATAGTTCAGTTAAATATGAAAGGGAACATACAAAAAGTATGAGATGATAGACATCAAAAATGCATCTAGTTCTTCCTATTAGACAATCTAGTTCTTCCTATTAGACAATCTAGTTCTTCCTATTAGACAATCTAGTTCTTCCTATTAGACAATCTAGTTCTTCCTATTAGACAATCTAGTTCTTCCTATTAGACAATCTAGTTCTTCCTATTAGACAATCTAGTTCTTCCTATTAGACAATCTAGTTCTTCCTATTAGACAATCTAGTTCTTCCTATTAGACAATCTAGTTCTTCCTATTAGACAATCTAGTTCTTCCTATTAGACAATCAAGATTATAAATGTCGTATCAAAGAGACCACTCTAATTTTCAATTAAGATGTGCAATTCCAGGCTTAGGACTCCATGGCAAACTAGTTGGTTGGTATTGTTAGATACAGAAACATTCGAGTTTCGACTCATGTGGAGGGCAACTCTAAAACAAAGAACGACCGTGACATGATTGAAGTAGTAATCGAATACCATCCCAGGTATAACGTCATGATTGAAGTAGTAATCGAATACCACCCCAGGTATAACGTCACGATTGAAGTATTAATCGAATACCACCCCAGGTATAACGTCACGATTGAAGTAGTAATCGAATACCACCCCAGGTATAACGTCACGATTGAAGTAGTAATCGAATACCATCCCAGGTATAACATGTTATGTTGAATCGTTGTCCGCCGGTACTCGATATCGTCAAATTGTATCGGACTCGTGAGCAGCTATTACGTGGCGCAGACAAGCAGACGATAGGGACAGTAACTCTGGGCGACACTAAAGTCTAGAGTTTCATAGCCAAGTGGTTGCTGTTATTTGTTGTTGATTAACGTTGAGGTTGTGAGGGGCGGGGGCTAGGGGGTTGGTATGGTGGATATTGACTGGCATATGTTAGCCAGATTGGACATTTCACTCGTGTTTTTTTCTAATAAAGTCTGTGTCAAGGTCAAAAGCTAAGTAACAGATTCAAGGTCATTTGTTTTAAGCCAAGGTCAAGGTCAAACCATACTTGCTACTCTCAAGCCTCAATTAATTTACTTGAGAGTTTTAACGTAACTTTATTCATTTTGTTACTTACCACTGTTCCGCCACTTATTATTAGTGGAATATTTCTCAAGTCCTGGACGGCCCATTCGTGTCTCCCTTGTTAATATCCTATTCTACATTGTCCATTGCTTTTTATTTCTACGCTCATCTTCTGTTTATAGAGATGATGAATTATAAACGAGCTGCCTTGGCCTCACATAAGCGGAGATCATAATAAGTTGGAATCTCTCGTGTCTTGTATTTCAGCTGTTATTTTTACATATTTGTGAAAAGGTTATCTGCTTTTGCTGGCTTACCTCCCCTTCTTCCGGCATTCGGGTCTTATCCAACAGCTTCCACACATCCACACGAGCTGTTACTGACATCCATCAAACAGCCACTCGTATTGACACGAACTGTCACTCGCATTGGCACGAACTGTCACTCGTATTGACACGAACTGTCACTCGCTCTCACACCATGTTACAAAAATTCACACAGCTGTCACTAACATAACACGAGTTCATCTTAATTTGACCTTGACCTTAGTAAAGTGTGTTGAGGTCATGTAGGTGACCTTGTTTTGGTTCACAAGAGTTTTATTTCAAATGATTGATTTATCGGGAAATGGATGCCTTCCGGGGATTGTGGGTAACCCATAATGACGTAATTAGTACCACCGTCAGGTACAGACATGGGGGAGGGGGTTGGGGTCGAAGGTTCCTACCGTTTCAGCCAAATTGTTCAGTCGTCTGCTGACAATGTGAAAGTCGTGGGTTCAATCCTTAATTAGTCAGTCTCAGTATTGACTTGTCAGAATGTAAAACTGGACATTACTGATAGGTAATAAACTGGACATTACTGATAGGTAATAAACTGGACATTACTGATAGGTAATAAACTGGACATTACTGATAGGTAATAAACTGGACATTACTGATAGGTAATAAACTGGACATTACTGATAGGTAATAAACTGGACATTACTGATAAGTAATAAACTGGACATTACTGATAGGTAATAAACTGGACATTACTTATAGGTAATAAACTGGACATTACTGATAAGTAATAAACTGGACATTACTGATAGGTAATAAACTGGACACTACGGATAGGTAATAAACTGGACACTACGGATAGGTAATAAACTGGACATTACTGATAGGTAATAAACTGGACATTACTGATAGGTAATAAACTGGACATTACTGATAGGTAATAAACTGGACATTACTGATAGGTAATAAACTGGACATTACTGATAGGTAATAAACTGGACATTACTGATAGGTAATAAACTGGACATTACTGATAGGTAATAAACTGGACATTACTGATAGGTAATAAACTGGACATTACTGATAGGTAATAAACTGGACATTACTGATAGGTAATAAACTGGACATTACTGATAGGTAATAAACTGGACATTACTGATAGGTAATAAACTGGACATTACTGATAAGTAATAAACTGGACATTACTGATAGGTAATAAACTGGACACTACTGATAGGTAATAAACTGGACATTACTGATAGGTAATAAACTGGACATTACTGATAGGTAATAAACTGGACATTACTGATAGGTAATAAACTGGACATTACTGATAGGTAATAAACTGGACATTACTGATAGGTAATAAACTGGACATTACTGATAGGTAATAAACTGGACATTACTGATAGGTAATAAACTGGACATTACTGATAGGTAATAAACTGGACATTACTGATAGGTAATAAACTGGACATTACTGATAGGTAATAAACTGGACATTACTGTTAAATGACTATAAACTAAACTGTAAATATTATCTCATTATTTAGTTAAGGAAAGGCCAAAATAAACTCACATAGAAATAATAAAAGAAAAAGATATCTGTGACACTACAGGTCTAATAAATGTTCGCCCTCTGTCTTCTGATTGGGTGATCCCTGTAAGGACAAACCCACACTCTCCCATAACACCCACTTCTCTAGCGGGCCAGATGTAACATTATCCCACGATTGAGAACATCATTCGACTTTGTTAAAAATGGCAGTTGACAATAATTAGCCAGACAGCCGTCTCAAGTTAAAATAATTAACAAGATAGCCGCCTCAAATTGACTTTTGTGCCGCCATGCTGGTGACGTCATTGTGTTGTGGAGCCATGCTTCCACGCGCGCTTGTTAGATCCGCCATCCTGCTCGTAGAATAATCCAGTCAGTGAGAGGCCGACGAGGGCTGGTAGCTTACATATAAATAGCTCAATTCCCTTTCAAAGACTCTCTCGCCCCGTTCTTAAACTGTTTGTTTAGTTTCTTTGATTTCACTCGGCGTATTGATTTCAATGTTTTTGTGGCGTTTGTTTATGTTTGTTTCCGACAAAAGAATAGTTCCTTCCGTTTGACAAAAGAATAGTTCCTTCCGTTTCTCGCTTGACAATGTAACGCGGAGCTGAGAAAATGTAATCAAGAAATGAAATTATCAAAACCTTTACAATGTACACTACTTTGCTCTCTTAAAATGTGATGTTTTCTTTCAAGTTAATTTGCTTTGTATGTGTTCTTTTCTTCAAATACTAATAACTTAAATTTGTGGGATTAATTTTATTTAGGTACTAGCGTAACACCCGTCAAAAATGACGGAAGTTTTCAGCTGAAATCTATTTATTTTATTAAAAAATGCACTTTTTTTAGGGCGCCTACAGCGCCGATCTTTTTCAAAAGCCCAACTAACTTGTCCTTGTTTGATAAATACGAAATATTAATCTTTCTGAAATGTACACAAAGTATTTTATAATAGGGGTTGTAGGACGCCTACGGCGCCCCCATTATTTTTTTTATATTTTATAATTAATCATCATCAAATCCTCTTTTTACATTGATCCCTTTTCCAAAATTAAAATATGAGCGAAAACAATGGACGTCATATAATATTTTTTACAGCGCATCTTTAATTTGCACACCTTTTGATGCATTGGTGCAGTAATTTGGTTTTCCCTGCTTTCTAAAATTAGTAGCGTCAGGACTGACAGACACTACTTGCAGGACAATTGCAAATTATATTGTTTAATGTTTGTGCCATCGGAGGGTAATTTGAAATGAAGAAGTTAAAGAGAAAAAATAACTCATATTTTAACACATGACATGATAGTAAAGGAGTGGGAAAGAAGTCATTCCCGGGAGTGGAAGTCATTCCCATGCCAGAGCGGCTTATCTTTACATAGAAACATTCTCAAACAACTGTGTCTACAGGCACCGCCTAAAGAACTGTGTCTACAAGCACAGCCTAAAGAACTGTGTCTACAGGCACCGCCTAAAGAACTGTGTCTACAGGCACCGCCTAAAGAACTGTGTCTACAGGCACCGCCTAAACAACTGTGTCTACAGGCAGCGCCTAAGCAACTGTGTCTACAGGCAGCGCCTAAAGAACTGTGTCTACAGGCACCGCCTTAAGAACTGTGTCTACAGGCAGCGCCTAAAGAACTGTGTCTACAGGCAGCGCCTAAAGAACTGTGTCTACAGGCACCTCTTAACAGCAGACGTGAGAACATCTACACTGCCCTGTCACTCTGTGTGCTGTGGGGGAATAACTCACACGTGAATGTCACTCTGTGTGCTGTGGGGGAATAACTCACACGTGAATGTCACTCTGTGTGCTGTGGGGGAATAACTCACACCTGAAACTTTGGAGGAATAACTCACACATGAATGTCACTCTGTGTTCTGTGGGGGAATAACTCACACCTGAATGTCATTCTGTTAACTTTGGAGGAATAACTGAAACATGAATGTCACTCTGTGTTCTGTGGGGGAATAACTCACACCTGAATGTCACTCTGTTAACTTTTGAGGAATAACTGAAACATGAATGTCACTCTGTGTTCTGTGGGGGAATAACTCACACCTGAATGTCACTCTGTTAACTTTGGAGGAATAACTCCCACATGAATGTCACTCTGTGCTCTGTGAGGGAATAACTCACACGTGAATGTTACTCTGTGTTCTGTGAGGGAATAACTCACACGTGAATGTCCCTCTGTGCTCTGTGAGGGAATAACTCACACGTGAATGTTACTCTGTGTTCTGTGGGGGAATAACTCACACATGAATGTCACTCTGTCCTCTGTGAGGGAATAACTCACACACATGAATGTCACTCTGTGGGGGAATAACTCACACGTGAATGTCACTCTGTGCTCTGTGGGGGAATAACTCACACGTGAATGTTACTCTGTGTTCTGTGGGGGAATAACTCACACATGAATGTCACTCTGTCCTCTGTGAGGGAATAACTCACACATGAATGTCACTCTGTCCTCTGTGAGGGAATAACTCACACATGAATGTAACTCTGTCCTCTGTGAGGGAATAACTCACACACATGAATGTCACTCTGTCCTCTGTGAGGGAATAACTCACACATGAATGTAACTCTGTCCTCTGTGAGGGAATAACTCACACACATGAATGTCACTCTGTCCTCTGTGAGGGAATAACTCACACATGAATGTAACTCTGTCCTCTGTGAGGGAATAACTCACACATGAATGTAACTCTGTCCTCTGTGAGGGAATAACTCACACATGAATGTCACTCTGTCCTCTGTGAGGGAATAACTCACACATGAATGTAACTCTGTCCTCTGTGAGGGAATAACTCACACACATGAATGTCACTCTGTGGGGGAATAACTCACACATAAATTTCACTCTGTGTTCTGTAGGGGGAATAACTCACACATGAATGTCACTCTGTGTTCTGTGGGGGAATAACTCACACATGAATGTCACTCTGTGTTCTGTGGGGGAATAACTCACACATAAATTTCACTCTGTGTTCTGTAGGGGGAATAACTCACACATGAATGTCACTCTGTGTTCTGTGGGGGAATAACTCACACACATGAATGTCACTCTGTGGACTCTGGACTGTGGGAGAATAACTTAAATGTGAATGTCACTCTGTGCTATGACTATTACCCCTTTCAATGGCCCCGTGCAGTTAATCGTGATGTGTTTTCCTAAATTAATCTATTCGACAACAATGAAAGTTTTGAGTCCAACGTTTAAATTACACAAGTGGTACAGATTTCAGTATAGCCGGCTAACTGTGTACCTGGAACCAACTATAAGGCTAACATCTCTTAGTATAGCCGGCTAACTGTGTACATGGAACCCAACTATAAGGCTAACATCTCTTAGTATAGCCGGCTAACTGTGTACATGGAACCAACTATAAGGCTAACATCTCTTAGTATAGCCGGCTAACTGTGTACATGGAACCAACTATAAGGCTAACATCTCTTAGTATAGCCGGCTAACTGTGTACATGGAACCAGCTAGGGTCTTGGAGTTAGAGTAAAACGAAAACAGTTTGGGGATCAGGGGGAGCAACTTTAGAGGGGTGGGTGTAAGGGGAGTAACAAGCTTATTGGATGACATTAGTTATGTTTCTTGTATGAAACACCCCCGGGGTGTCAACGTTTCTTATCTACCAACAAAGCGGTTCTCATCGCGTGGGTCCCCACCAACCCACTTGTGAAGAAAACATCTCGGTTAACGTTTAGAGAACACCCCCTCCCCCCTCACCGCTTTTCCATTTTTAACCAGTGTCTCTTGGTTAACGAATGGGTGGCGGGTGGTTGGGGTGGAGTCTTATTCATTAGAAAATATGTCTTGTTGGGGTCAGTACATAAGAACATTAGTACATAAGAACATTAGTACATACGAACATTAGTACATAAGAACATTAGTACATAAGAACATTAGTACATAAGAACATTAGTACATAAGAACATTAGTACATAAGAACATTAGTACATAAGAACATTAGTACATAAGAACATTAGTACATAAGAACATTAGTACATAAGAACATTAGTACATAAGAACATTAGTACATAAGAACATTAGTACATAAGAACATTAGTACATAAGAACATTAGTACATAAGAACATTATACATAAGAACATTATACATGAAGCCATTATACATAAGAACATTAGTACATAAGAACATTAGTACATAAGAACATTAGTACATAAGAACATTATACATAAGAACATTATACATAAGAACATTATACATAAGAACATTATACATAAGAACATTATACATAAGAACATTATACATAAGAACATTAGTACATAAGAACATTATACATAAGAACATTATACATAAGAACATTATACATAAGAACATTATACATAAGAACATTATACATAAGAACATTATACATAAGAACATTAGTACATAAGAACATTATACATAAGAACATTATACATAAGAACATTATACATAAGAACATTATACATAAGAACATTATACATAAGAACATTAGTACATAAGAACATTAGTACATAAGAACATTAGTACATGAGAACATTAGTACATGAGAACATTAGTACATGAGAACATTAGTACATAAGAACATTATACATAAGAACATTATACATAAGAACATTATACATAAGAACATTAGTACATAAGAACATTATACATAAGAACATTATACATAAGAACATTATACATAAGAACATTATACATAAGAACATTATACACAAGAACATTAGTACACGAGAACATTAGTACATGAGAACATTAGTACATAAGAACATTATACATAAGAACATTATACATAAGAACATTATACATAAGAACATTAGTACATAAGAACATTATACATAAGAACATTATACATAAGAACATTATACATAAGAACATTATACATAAGAACATTAGTACACGAGAACATTAGTACATGAGAACATTAGTACATGAGAACATTAGTACATGAGAACATTAGTACATGAGAACATTAGTACATAAGAACATTAGTACATAAGAACATTATACATAAGAACATTATACATAAGAACATTATACATAAGAACATTATACATAAGAACATTATACATAAGAACATTAGTACATAAGAACATTAGTACATAAGAACATTATACATAAGAACATTATACATAAGTACATTATACATAAGAACATTATACATAAGAACATTATACATAAGAACATTATACATAAGAACATTATACATAAGAACATTAGTACATAAGAACATTAGTACATAAGAACATTATACATAAGAACATTATACATAAGAACATTATACATAAGAACATTAGTACATAAGAACATTGTACATAAGAACATTGTACATAAGAACATTATACATAAGAACATTAGTACATAAGAACATTATACATAAGAACATTGGTACATAAGAACATTATACATAAGAACATTAGTACATAAGAACATTAATACATAAGAACATTAGTACATAAGAACATTACTACATAAGAACATTGTACATAAGAACATTAGTACATAAGAACATTAGTACATAAGAACATTGGTACATAAGAACATTGGTACATAAGAACATTGGTACATAAGAACATTAGTACATAAGAACATTAGTACATAAGAACATTAGTACATAAGAACATTATACATAAGAACATTATACATAAGAACATTAGTACATAAGAACATTAGTAAATAAGAACATTAGTAAATAAGAACATTAGTAAATAAGAACATTAGTAAATAAGAACATTAGTACATAAGAACATTAGTAAATAAGAACATTAGTACATAAGAACATTAGTACATAAGAACATTAGTACATAGAACATTAGTATCCGTCTATTCTGACAACGCTGACAAGTCAATACAAGGACATATTTTATATTGTAACCTGATCGAGGATTGAACCCACGACTTTCACATTGTTAACAGTTGGCCAAGCTGAAACGGTTGAAGAAGGCTCTTTGCCGAAACGTATGCTATTTCGTGACGTCGTGTCAGGCTCGCTGTTACCCTGTTTGCATGTTATCCATCTACTTATCTGTGAGTTACCAGCCTGATTGCAGTCTCACCCACGCTTTAGGTACACATCTATACAGGACGCCAAGTAAATTATTTTCTAAACGAATTGACCACACCGTGTGTGATGCTACTGGAATAAAATGTCCAACAACGTCAAACTATTTCTGCAGTAGAATTCTACAGCTGGATGATCCCCTATTTTTCCAGGTAGACAGTAGCTCTTAACACGGCTCAGGTGTGCAGGTATTCAAAGTCCCATTTCAAGAACAAACGGTCACACCTAGCACCTACCCAGTGTCTCAATGAATCCTCCATTGTTTGGTGAGGTCACACAATCTCTCCCCCCCCTCCCCTCCCACAGCCCCCACCCCCATGAGATTTCGCCTCTGCCCCATCTCGTCGCCGCCCCTTTATTATGATTCTATCTCTCGCTTTCAAGGCCCTCCGCCATCAATCGTCTCACAGAACAGAAAGACGCTATCACGTCACGACGCCATTGATAAGATACCACGGTTTGGCTGCCAGTGAGGTGTCCTGTAACAATGGAGCCCCGATGACTCAGGGGCGGCCCCTAGAGCGGCCGTGAGATACCAACCTCATAAAGACAGTTCACTCTGGAGGCATTGTGCAGGGGCGTCTTTACATGGGCGTTGTCAGTCGGTCGTGTTGGCGTCAAAACTTGATGCTCAGCATCAATTTTAACTAATCTGTCAAAAGTCTTGACAAATACGAAGGGAACAAATTGATAATCTACATGGAGTTTGTAGCTTAGGAATCAAGCATTAAGTAGTAGCAGTGGTCGTAAATAAGTAGCCGTAGCCGTAGATAAGACGACTTAACCGTAGATAAGTAATTACTGTGTTAAACCCAACACCTCTGCCATGTTCCCCCCGTCTCAGAACATGAGAACCGCTTTGATTGTCTTCTATTGGTTTATCCTGACGTAAGCCAAGACGTTCAAAGGCCAGCAAGAGATGGATGGAGCAATAAATGGATAGGAAGATAAAGTGGGCATTTCATTTCTAGAGTGAGGAAGGATTAAAAAAAAAGATCTGTTACTTTGATGTGAATAAAGCTTGGAAGAAGGTGATAAAAATATATCTGCTGTATATACAATACGAAAGTAGCAGTTATATATAATATGTTCTACGAATATAGCAATTACAAGCTATTTATGATGAATCAATTACATAAGATACGAATGTAGCAATTACAAATAAAAAAATAGCCCAAGTCACGGGTGGGATGGATCATTGGATCACTAACGCTATGACGTCATTGTTTGAGCTTTTAATACAAGGTGTGCATTAGGAGGTGTGCAAAATAATTATAAATTAAAGATTCTCGCCGTACAAAAAAATATATGACGTCATTGTTTTAGCTTATATTTTAATTTTGGAAATGGGAACGATGTAAAAAGAGGATTTGAGGATTTATAATTATAAAATACTTTGTGTACATTTCAGGAATATTTCGTATTTATCAAACAAGGATAAGTTACTTGGGCTTTTGACCAAAAAAAAAGTGGGCGTCGTAGGCGCCCTACAACCCCTATTATAAAATACTTTGTGCACATTTCAGGAAGTTTAATATTTCGTATTTATCAAACAAGGACAAGTTAGTTGGGCTTTTGAAGCTTTATATATGTAGCAATGACATATGATACGCATATAGCAATTAC
Source organism: Ampullaceana balthica (assembly GCA_944989445.1). Taxonomy (NCBI): domain Eukaryota; kingdom Metazoa; phylum Mollusca; class Gastropoda; family Lymnaeidae; genus Ampullaceana; species Ampullaceana balthica. Next base: position 226,255 of record CALYLW010000343.1, read on the forward strand.
ATGAATTACAATGCTATATCAATGCAGAAAAAGAAAGTTAATGACGTCATTGGGGGTTATGCCTAAAAAGTCGAAACAAAGCTACAAACGATTACAACCCAAATCATTTCTCGGCGAACAAACAAACAAATGAACAAATAAAAGTACTGAAATTAAAGCAAAACTCGTCTGCAGCGAGGAGTCCAAGTAGACATCGTAAGCACCCCTCCCCCTTACACCCTTCCCAAATACATCCCTCCCCAATACACCTCTACTCCCATAGCCCCCCCCCCTCACGCACCGTGAGTTAATAAAATAATGGCTTTGTCTGAAAGTGAAATTGAGCGTACATTATATAACATTTAAAAATATGTCAACAAAAACCAAGAATATGTGACGTTAACTACCTTCCGACCAGACTGGGCTGGATGGACTTAAATGTTTGAATCTGGGAAGGGTGGGGGAAGGCGTGTCGGGTATAATATAACCATTGTATTCAGAGTCAAGGAGTTGGGGGTGGGGGTGATAGACCCCCATCAGATAGTCCCCCGGGCGCCCTATGGAACCGAGGGCGAACTCGAGAAAAGTTAAAGACAATGAGATCAAGCGGAGATAAACCTGACCAGCAACAGCTGACAATGGCGGAGTGACCTTTCCCTTTTGTTTGGGGAAGAATGTGTCAGCAAACAGATGGGGCGGGGCACAAGATGGTTAGCTCGACATTCGCCGTAAAAAAAAACTTTAGCGTGGAACAAGACTCACTGAATTTTATATTTCGATTAAATCTTACCTTGTGGGGAAAATGGCGTCAGTTGTAACTATTTATAGCAAAATATTCATATGCAATGATCGATTTTTAATAATTAATATAAACTGAATTGATGTCTTAAAGATTTCCTCAGAATCACATTCCCTCTGATTCATCTCATTCCCTCTGATTCATCTCATTCCCTCTGATTCATCTCATTCCCTCTGATTCATCTCATTCCCTCTGATTCATCTCATTCCCTCTGATTCATCTCATTCCTTTGTATCATTTCATTCACGAAATCCTTTTTGCCGACTATGTCAAGTCATTTTGTGATGTAAGTCATGTCATTTTATGACGCAAATCATGTCATGTTATTTTGTGACGTAGAACATGTTATTTTGTGATGTAAGTCATTTCATTTTGTGACTCATGTCATGTTATTTTGTGACTCATGTCATGTTATTTTGTGACTCATGTCATGTTATTTTGTGACTCATGTCATGTTATTTTGTGACTCATATCATGTTATTTTGTGACTCATGTCATTTCATTTTGTGACTCATGTCATGTTATTTTGTGACTCATTTCATGTTATTTTGTGACTCATGTCATGTTATTTTGTGACTCATGTCATGTTATTTTGTGACTCATATCATGTTATTTTGTGACTCATGTCATTTCATTTTGTGACTCATGTCATGTTATTTTGTGACTCATGTCATGTTTTTTTGTGACTCATGTCATGTTATTTTGTGACTCATGTCATGTTATTTTGTGACTCATGTCATTTCATTTTGTGACTCATGTCATGTTATTTTGTGACTCATGTCATTTCATTTTGTGACTCATGTCATGTTATTTTGTGACTCATGTCATGTTATTTTGTGACTTATGTCATGTTATTTTGTGACTCATGTCATGTTATTTTGTGACTCATGTCATGTTATTTTGTGACTCATGTCATGTTTTTTTGTGACTCATGTCATATTATTTTTCCCCCGTCATGTGACGCTGGTTCTCAAGTTGTTGTCGTTGATCTCAGCTAGGTACGCCGTGGAAACCCGATGAAACGTTCAACTAAAAATTAACGTGTTTTTAATACATTGTGATCGTGTCATTAGAAATTAAAGTTGTTACAATGCATTACTTTGTATCTATAGACAGTCCATAGTTGAATTTTGAACGTCTATATTGTGAACCTTCTGTACCCATATGATGATGGGGGAGGGACAAAAAGGGGGGGGGGCTAAGAGTAGATTTATTTTGGTCATGTTGTCTCTGATGACTCGTGGGGCCGTTATTTTGGTCAAGTTGTTTCTGATGACTCGTGGGGCCGTTATTTTGGTCAAGTTGTTTCTGATGACTCGTGGGGCCGTTATTTTGGTCAAGTTGTTTCTGATGACTCGTGGGGCCGTTATTTTGGTCAAGTTGTTTCTGATGACTCGTGGGGCCGTTATTTTGGTCAAGTTGTTTCTGATGACTCGTGGGGCCGTTATTTTGGTCAAGTTGTTTCTGATGACTCGTGGGGCCGTTATTTTGGTCAAGTTGTTTCTGATGACTGGTGGGGCCGTTATTTTGGTCAAGTTGTTTCTGATGACTCGTGGGGCCGTTATTTTGGTCAAGTTGTTTCTGATGACTCGTGGGGCCGTTATTTTGGTCAAGTTGTTTCTGATGACTCGTGGGGCCGTTATTTTGGTCAAGTTGTTTCTGATGACTGGTGGGGCCGTTATTTTGGTCAAGTTGTTTCTGATGACTCGTGGGGCCGTTATTTTGGTCAAGTTGTTTCTGATGACTGGTGGGGCCGTTATTTTGGTCAAGTTGTTTCTGATGACTCGTGGGGCCGTTATTTTGGTCAAGTTGTTTCTGATGACTCGTGGGGCCGTTATTTTGGTCAAGTTGTTTCTGATGACTCGTGGGGCCGTTATTTTGGTCAAGTTGTTTCTGATGACTGGTGGGGCCGTTATTTTGGTCAAGTTGTTTCTGATGACTCGTGGGGCCGTTATTTTGGTCAAGTTGTTTCTGATGACTCGTGGGGCCGTTATTTTGGTCAAGTTGTTTCTGATGACTGGTGGGGCCGTTATTTTGGTCAAGTTGTTTCTGATGACTCGTGGGGCCATTATTTTGGTCAAGTTGTTTCTGATGACTCGTGGGGCCGTTATTTTGGTCAAGTTGTTTCTGATGACTCGTGGGGCCGTTATTTTGGTCAAGTTGTTTCTGATGACTGGTGGGGCCGTTATTTTGGTCAAGTTGTTTCTGATGACTCGTGGGGCCGTTATTTTGGTCAACTTGTTTCTGATGACTCGTGGGGCCGTTAAAACATAAGTTCTGAATGATTGTGTGTCTGCTGATAGGGAGTCTAAAGTTTTAGTCTCTTGTGGACAACATGTCGGCATACCTGTCCAATCACAATGACGTGACAGTAGTTTGAGGACCACCCACACCTTTAATGAGCAGAACTTGTCTCATAGCCTGAGGACCACTGACACCTTTAATGACCCGAACTTGTCTCATAGCCTGAGGACCACTGACACCTTTAATGACCCGAACTTGTCTCATAGCCTGAGGACCACTGACACCTTTAATGAGCAGAACTTGTCTCATAGCCTGAGGACCACTGACACCTTTAATGAGCAGAACTTGTCTCATAGCCTGAGGACCACTGACACCTTTAATGAGAAGAACTTGTCTCACCGCCTTGCCAAAGAAAACGCTGCATTGAACTCTACCCCTAAGTGCTTTGGGAAGCCGTGGTATTTTGCTTGTTGAATCTCGGCACAATTTACCCATGTGGTACGATTTACCATTTTACACCGCTGTATAGGGCCGTGGTGCAGCAGTGTCGGCGATATTGATGAGAAATACTGGCGGCTATAGACTATGAGGGGGGGGGCATGGAATCGTGTTTAGCTTTTATATACCACAGATCCTATTATGGATTGTGGATCTTATACACCATTATCTAAAGTCTGTGTATTTGTCTATTGCCGCATTACAGTAATACCATTCTTGAAAGTCTGTCTATTACTGTATTACTGTGATACCATTTTTGAAAGTCTGTCTATTACTGTATTACTGTGATACCATTGTTGAAAGTCTGTCTATTACTGTATTACTGTGATACCATTGTTGAAAGTCTGTCTATTACTGTATTACTGTGATACCTTTGTTGAAAGTCTGTCTATTACCACATTACTGTAATACCATTGTTGAAAGTCTGTCTATTACTGTATTACTGTGATACCATTGTTGAAAGTCTGTCTATTACTGCATAACCGTCAGATACTTCTCTGTGGGACGAGAAAAGCAGATAAAACTGGCATCTGTTAGCATATTGCCAGTTGTAGACTCTTGACAAATATGCGGGCAGTTATTATTCTGTAGGGACATAAGAAACACTGAAATGGAATCTTATACATGCGTCTCTATATGTTAAACTACCTTATGTTACATATCACATACTTTAAACTTCTGTTCTTATCTTATCTTGTCTTATTTTTTTCAGACGCTCCTTCTATACAGAAGATTATTGCGTCCTACGCTTATCTATGGTTTGTGTTTAGTCTTTGGGCAGATGTCTCAGAACGGTGCTACTTTTGTTGCGCGTAAGAAAGGGGGGGGGGTATATTGATATAAGGGGGGAAAAAGGTTAATTTCTAGATTGCGTGTGGTAGATTTACGTTAAAGCTCCGACAAATTACACTACGACTGAAGGACGTAGGCATTGCGTCCCGTGCAGCAGATGTAAATCCTGACAGGTCGGGCTAACAAAGGTTGTGAGGAACTGGCTCGTGCCAAAACTGTGAACTTTACAAACCGCGTGTTATACATCCTGTGAGAGGACGCCTCGAGTGTTGCCAGAAGCCCGAGAGATGGCTATTAGTTGGATTATGTTTAGCGGTTCTTCAGATTGAACCTAGTAACCCCCCGAACCAAACATTTCTTGCTGCGTCAGTTTTAACAAATGGCGACTGTACTATTGTCTTAGCAGACTTCTATGAAAACTTCAGATAAAACGAACGTTTGCACTATTGTCTAAGCAGACTTTTTCTAAACTTAAGATATAATAAAAAACCATTTTAGTTTTAATATTTTGTTTACAAAACAAAGGAAGGGGGGTGTTGAACAGGAGAAGGAGGCGTTTAGTCGAAACGTTGTTTTCTTAAGTTTCTTATCAATAGATTTGTTACCTTAACCAATGTCAAATATATAGATGTGACATATCAGTTGTCTTTGTTACCTTAACCAATGTCAAATATATAGATGTGACATATCAGTTGTCTTTGTTACCTTAACCAATGTCAAATATATAGATGTGACATATCAGTTGTCTTTGTTACCTTAACCAATGTCAAATATATAGATGTGACATATCAGTTGTCTTTGTTACCTTAACCAATGTCAAATATATAGATGTGACATATCAGTTGTCTTTGTTACCTTAACCAATGTCAAATATATAGATGTGACATATCAGTTGTCTTTGTTACCTTAACCAATGTCAAATATATAGATGTGACATATCAGTTGTCTTTGTTACCTTAACCGATGTCAAATATACAGATGTGACATATCAGATGTTTTCTTTGTTACCTTACAGATGTCAATTATATAGATGTAACACAATCAAATGTCTTTTCTACATTGCTGATGTCATTTCCAAAGATGTCATATTTCTTTATTTTCAGGCCATATTAGTGTACCATTAAAGGGAGTGTTAGAATTATGTACCAGGAAGGATAATATTCAAGACAATGACCAAGTAAGATTGTTTATTCATTCTAAATTACGTCTTTAGTAAACTTTATTAGAAGTGATTCTCAAACAATAAATTAGAAAACGTGTGTAGCAGTGGTGGAACCATACCAATATTATTGTTACACCAAAATTGCAATACCAAATACTTTACAAAAACATCACATCCAAACATCACATCCAAACATCACATCCAAACATCACATCCAAACATCACATCCAAACATCACATCCAAACATCACATCCAAACATCACATCCAAACATCACATCCAAACATCACATCCAAACATCACATCCAAACATCACATCCAAACATCACATCCAAACATCACATCCAAACATCACATCCAAACATCACATCCAACTATATCTACAGACCACCACCCACATACGCCCCATATTACCATCGCCCCCCTCTCTCTACCCAAAAAGATCCATTGTACCAATGTTAGAGTACCTTGTATTTATGACATATGATAAATCACCACCCCCACCACCACCCCACCCCCACCCCACCCTTTTATTTATAAACATGGGTCCATCCCAACAAGTTAGGTGGGAGGGGCTACAGGAACCTCTCCGTGACTCCGCCACTACAGAGACCTCTCTATCCTAGACTGACCTAGACCACGTGACTGATCTGTAAAGTATCTCTAGCAACCCCCCAAGGAGATGTGCCCTGACTCGCATACCTTTGTTGGAAAACACATCCCTGTGGAGGATTGTCGAGTCTAAATACCTCCCGGCTGATCGCAATTCGATACTTTATTTCCGTGGATCTCCCCCCCCCCTTTGCATACAGCGCCGTGACCTACTTAGTCTACCCCCCCACCTCTGTATAAAACTTTTGGGGGAGGGGGTTGGGTGGGTTCAGAATCCCTCTGACATTTGGCGCCCACACCCCACTCCCCCCACCACCCCACTTCGGCCAGAAGCAACAGTTCTAATTGTTACCTGGCCATGGTATTAGCGACTAGGTTTATTGTGGTAATGGGGGAGTGAGGGGGAGGCTCGCCTTAGGTCCGTCCAACTTTATTGTTGGCTCACGACCTATGACTAGGTTTATTGTGGTAATGGGGGAGTGAGGGGGAGGCTCGCCTTAGGTCCGTCTCCAACTTTATTGTTGGCTCACGACCTATGACTAGGTTTATTGTGGTAATGGGGGAGTGAGGGGGAGGCTCGCCTTAGGTCCGTCCAACTTTATTGTTGGCTCACGACCTATGACTAGGTTTATTGTGGTAATGGGGGAGTGAGGGGGAGGCTCGCCTTAGGTCCGTCTCCAACTTTATTGTTGGCTCACGACCTATGACTAGGTTTATTGTGGTAATGGGGGAGTGAGGGGGAGGCTCGCCTTAGGTCCGTCTCCAACTTTATTGTTGGCTCACGACCTATGACTAGGTTTATTGTGGTAATGGGGGAGTGAGGGGGAGGCTCGCCTTAGGTCCGTCCAACTTTATTGTTGGCTCACGACCTATGACTAGGTTTATTGTGGTAATGGGAGAGTGAGGGGGAGGCTCGCCTTAGGTCTGTCCAACTTTATTGTTGGCTCACGACCTATCACGTTAATGTTCTTCTTTGCTCTTTTTAATGAATTTTTTTTTAAATTTCATCTGTGAATTTTAAGAGAGAAAAATAAACACCAGCAGCGAGGAACTCTTTTAGCGCTTGCAAACCCGTGACGTCATGATGGGAGTGACGTCATTAATTAGTACGTCATCATTTTGAAAAGTTTCCTGGAGTCCCCATTGTTCCAACCTTGACCTTATGGCCAGGACTTTTGGCGATTTCCAGACGGTGCCAACAATTTTCTTGCTCATTTGTCATGGAGACCGCCCAAACAACTCTGTTGTCATGGTTACATCTTGTGTGTGTGTGGGGGGGGGGTATGGCCAAATATTTAACTTTTTGTCTCCAATTTGGGGACAAAAGTTCCTCCTTAGAACGCCGTCACTGCAAGATGTTTCGGACTGTTTACAGAAGTCTGGGTGTGTGATAGAACCTGGTCCTTGGTCCGAGTCTTGTAGCAGACGTCAGACTTGGAAACACATGGTCTCCTCAGGTCTCGGCGACATGGGAAAGACGTGTGAGGGGCGGGACGGCGTGGTTCTAATGGGGTCGCCTTAAGGTAACTTGAGGACACCTGAAAACGAAGCCCGGTTTATTTTCCTAGGGACACTTGGTACATATACACCGGTGAATGATTGACGGTGTTGGGGGAAGTTTGAGCTCCAACATAAATATACCGCATCTATTTCATGTGTGGCTGGGATACACAGCGGTATGCATCGTATTGGTGGCTTCTCGTGGGCACTAGTGCACCACAATCTGAGACAGGTGGCGAGGACCGTCAGATTGATCTATTATCCAGTTATAGTTATAGGGATAGTTCTTGGGCCATAGTTATTATTTTATTATTATTTAAATTTTAATAATAAATTATTGGACTAATTCAAATATTGTTTAAGGCTGCACGCGCTCGGACATTCTACACGGCATATACATAAACAAAATAATTTTAAATAACAAATAAAATAAAGTGGGAAACCTAGAGGAGAAATACCTTGCCGTTAGTTATATTAATACATTACAGCCGTATCCCCTAAAGAAATTATTAAATTAATAATGTGTAAGAAAAATGTAATTATGTATTTTGGAAACTTTTACAATCCGTTAAAAAACTACGTTGTTAGTACTTAGTCTGTTTTGTGCTTAGACAATCTGACAATTCTGCTGTCTTCATGCGTGCTGTCTTAATACTTCCTGTCTTCATGCCTGCTGTCTTCATGTCTACTGTCTTCACGTGTGCTGTCTTACTACTTGATGTCTTCATGCCTGCTGTCTTCATGTCTGCTGTCTTCACGCCAGCTATTTAAGTTTCTAATACAGTCCAACAAGACTCGTGGCTATTGACGTCGCCGTGAAAAGAACCTCTGCTATAATCATCTAAATTCTAAATCGACATTTTCCTCTAAATCTCTACAGTCTAATTGGAAGGAACACATGATTAAATTGGCGAGTTTGCCACGTGACGTCACGTCCTATTGTGACGTACATGACCGTCTGGGCTTTTTGTTCCAGTGAAGCTTCCAGAAACTTTCACCAGTCTGAAATTATTATTATTATTTTTTTAAACCAAAAAGAAAACAGAAAACATTAACAAGGGAGACAACGAAGCAGCGCCACAATGAAGGGCAAGATTACTCCCTCGTGTTGCACATTCAAACACAAGATTTCTTTTTATTTCTTTTAAAAAAAAACCAGCTGCACGCAGAGACTGATAGACGAGAAATGCGCACAAATATTGGTGCGAAAAAAAATGGCGTAGGCTATGCTTATGAGGTGGGGGTGTGGGGGGAGCGGTTGACCCGGGTGCAGAAATAAAGGAAGTAGGTGTGGTTAGACATGACGCCCCCGTGGCCAGATGACCCCCGGGGCGCCATGTTTACACAATGGGTTGGGATAAGATGGGGGGTAGACTTAAGTGGAGAGGGGAGACAAGATGGGGGGTAGACTTAAGTGGAGAGGGGAGACGAAAATTAAACATAGTAAACGAGAGGAAAACAAAGTGTCGGCATTGCACATATAGCCAGGGGCGGAGGCAGAAATAAAACTGGAGGGGTGCTTCGCCGTGCACTGGGATACCATCTTTATAGGGTTTAGGCAGCGTAAGAATAAAATTGGGAGTTTTGTTTCGGTGGACACCGCCCATTTCACATATATACAGAGTCCGCCCATGTAACATGTAGACAGAGTCCACCCATGTCACATGTAGACAGGGTCCGCCCATGTAGCATGTATACAGAAGTAAACATGTGTGCAACAGGACACCAGGGCAACAGGACAACAAGGCAACGTGCTGCCCAAATGTCTCATTATATCCCCACTACTCGCTACTTATGATGTATTCTATGTACGCTTCTCTTTGTCTATAATAAGATATCTCATACTATGTTGATATCTCATACTATGTTGATATCTCATACTATGTTGATATCTCATACTATGTTGATATCTCATACTATGTTGATATCTCATACTATGTTGATATCTCATACTATGTTGATATCTCATACTATGTTGATATCTCATACTATGTTGATATCTCATACTATGTTGATATCTCATACCATGTTGATATCTCATACTATGTTGATATCTCATCCTATGTTGATATCTCATACTATGTTGATATCTCATACTATGTTGATATCTCATACTATGTTGATAGATGTCAATGACATGACAAACAATACAAGCGTGTGACTGGCCAGGTGATGGACGAGTTCATCAAGTGCACGTGCTCTGGTTACAGTGATCCTCAAACTTACAGATTTTATTTTTATCAAATTAATTCACCACCATAATCAATTTCAAACTTCGCCTTCTCGAAGCCAAGACAACATTAACTGCTTGACCACTCTACACTACTTACAGACCATTTGCTTTAGTCGACTATTCAATTTTAAGAATATATTTTCATAAGGGATGTATTATTTTTTTTATTTTAAGCCCCCCTCCCCCCCCCCGAAAAAAAACCCTTTCAAAGGGATTTTTTTTTAATTGTGTAATGATAGCAATAGTGATTGACTCAGTACTGGGCAAGTACTGGTGATGGCGTCTGTCAAAATATCATTTATATTTATGTCTTTAAAATAATAATAATGATAATAATAAACAATATAGAAAATGTCGATCACATTTTCGAATAATCATTTGAAACTAAAATAATGAAAGTATAATTTGTGTTCATTCCAAACCCAAGATTAAAATATTTTATTTGACAAAGACACAAGTGCACGAGAACTCATAAGGTTACCCATGCTACCAAATAGACCTCAGACTTTGACCTCTCACAAGGTCACCAATGCTACCAAATAGTCCGAAGAAGTTGACCACTCACAAGGTCACCAATGCTACCAAATAGACCTCAGACTTTGACCTCTCAGAAGGTCACCAATGCTACGAACAAGAACTCCAAACTTGACCAATGCCTCTAACGGGAAGAAGAAGATCAGACCTTCAAACCTGTTTGAGTGAGGGGGAAAATCGAACTTAGGCCATGAGAAGCCGGCTGATGAAAGACTGCCGGCTGAGGGAAGACTACCGGCTGACGTGACCGGCACACTGTGATGGATATGTTGCCAGATTGAGGTCACGACCGTACTGCCACCGTCACTAGGGATGTTGGAGGAGGAGATGGAGGAATGTGGAAGGAGGAGATGGAGGAATGTGGAAGGAGGAAGTGGAGGAATGTGGACGGAGGATATGGAGGGATGTGGAAGAAGGAGATGGAGGAATGTGGAAGGAGGAGATGGAGGAATGTGGAAGGAGGAGATGGAGGAATGTGGAAGGAGTAAGTGGAGGAATGTGGAAGGAGGAGGTGGAGGATTGTGGAAGGAGGAGATGAAAGAATGTGGAAGGAGGAGATGGAGGAATGTGGAAGGAGGAAGTGGAGGAATGTGGAAGGAGGAAGTGGGGAATGTGTAAGGAGGAGATGGAGGAATGTGTAAGGAGGAGATGGAGGAGTGTGTAAGGAGGAGATGGAGGAATGTGGAAGGAGGAGATGGAGGAATGTGGAAGGAGGAGATGGAGGAATGTGGAAGGAGGAGATGGAGGAATGTGGAAGGAGGAGATGGAGGAATGTGAAAGGAGGAAGTGGAGGAATGTGGAAGGAGGAGATGGAGGAATGTGGAAGGAGGAGGTGGAGAAAGAGTTGCCTACTTGTGGTTTTCGGGAGGGGGCGATGAAGTCGTGTACCAGGTGTGTCCATCTTTGAATACATGTCAATTAGTTTAAGTTGTTTCATTGTTTGTGGAGGGGGTGGGGGGTGGGGTGGTTAGAATAACTCGCTATTGGATACGGGTTCAAGTTTCTTTTATTACAAACTTCTATCTATCAGATAAAGACATACAGATACGAAGAGTTTGTCACTCTCGGTCCAGTGACTGACTTCAACTCTGCCGGACCTCTAGAGGCAAGTGGATGTACGGGTCTTTTGACGTGGCAACATTTAAAAGCACGTGACTTGTTTGACCCACACACCACCACCACTACACCAACGCTGTCTGTCACACCACCCTCGCACTCTCCCCCCTCCCAAATCTGTATAACTTGTCATGTCCTCGAGGTGAAATCTCACCAGGTGTCGCCACAATAAGCTTACGCCGTGACAGGAAGTGGTCAAATCTTTGGTGACGTCAGGTCTAAGCTCATCGGTCCCCATTCCTTTTGTCAGCTCAACAGTTGGTCACGTGTCTTTGGTCGCCTGTAGTTGCTGTGGTCGCCTGTAGTTGCTGTGGTTGCCTGTAGTTGCTGTGGTTGCCTGTAGTTGCTGTGGTTGCCTGTAGTTGCTGTGGTTGCTGTGGTCGCCTGTAGTTGCTGTGGTCGCCTGTAGTTGCTGTGGTCGCCTGTAGTTGCTGCAGTTGCTGTGGTCGCCTGTAGTTGCTGTGGTTGCCTGTGGTCGCCTGTAGTTGCAGTGGGTGCCTGTAGTTGCTGTGGTCGCCTGTAGTTGCTGTGGTTGCCTGTAGTTGCTGTGGTCGCCTGTAGTTGCTGTGGTTGCCTGTAGTTGCTGTGGTTGCTGTGGTCGCCTGTAGTTGCTGTGGTCGCCTGTAGTTGCTGTGGTTGCCTGTAGTTGCTGTGGTCGCCTGTAGTTGCTGTGGTCGCCTGTAGTTGCTGCAGTTGCTGTGGTCGCCTGTAGTTGCTGTGGTCGCCTGTAGTTGCTGTGGTCGCCTGTAGTTGCTGTGGTCGCCTGTAGTTGCTGCAGTTGCTGTGGTCGCCTGTAGTTGCTGTGGTTTTCTGTAGTTGCTGTGGTCGCCTGTAGTTGCTGTGGTCGCCTGTAGTTGCTGTGGTTTTCTGTAGTTGCTGTGGTCGCCTGTAGTTGCTGTGGTCGCCTGTAGTTGCTGTGGTCGCCTGTAGTTGCTGTGGTCGCCTGTAGTTGCTGTGGTCGCCTGTAGTTGCTGTGATTGCCTGTAGTTGCTGTGGTCGCCTGTAGTTGCTGTGGTCGCCTGTAGTTGCTGTGGTTGCCTGTAGTTGCTGCAGTTGCTGTGGTCGCCTGTAGTTGCTGTGGTTGCCTGTAGTTGCTGTGGTCGCCTGTAGTTGCTGTGGTCGCCTGTAGTTGCTGTGGTCGCCTGTAGTTGCTGTGGTTGCCTGTAGTTGCTGCAGTTGCTGTGGTCGCCTGTAGTTGCTGTGGTCGCCTGTAGTTGCTGTGGTTGCCTGTAGTTGCTGCAGTTGCTGTGGTCGCCTGTAGTTGCTGTGGTCGCCTGTAGTTGCTATGGTTGCCTGTAGTTGCTGTGGTCGCCTGTAGTTGCTGTGGTTGCCTGTAGTTGCTGCAGTTGCTGTGGTCGCCTGTAGTTGCTATGGTCGCCTGTAGTTGCTATGATTGCCTGTAGTTGCTGTGGTTGCCTGTAGTTGCTGTGGTTGCCTGTAGTTGCTGCAGTTGCTGTGGTCGCCTGTAGTTACTGTGGTCGACTGTAGTTGCTGTGGTCGCCTGTAGTTGCTGTGGTTGCCTGTAGTTGCTGCAGTTGCTGTGGTCGCCTGTAGTTGCTGCAGTTAGTGTAATTGCTGTAGACCTGGAATCTAGAAGACCAAATTTGAACGAAATTTTAAAGCTATTGGGCTTGGATGACATGTCACGGGATTATGGGAGGTTTTTAAAAAAATCGTTGACTTAATAGGTATAGAAAGTTCCCGAAAATTTGAATCCGACAAAAAAAGAATCCTGGTCTTAATTGGTACCACAGTCCCAGAGAATGTGCCGTCACAGTTGAGCAGCCAGCTTCCTGGTCTCATTTAGCTCGCACTCAATAACTATCAAATCTAATCATGCATGAAGTCATTCATCACCGCGTGATTCGCTGTTCTATACATGGTGCTAGAAGTTGTCTGGATGATTTCATATAAAACCTTAGAGAAACACATAGAAACACAATAAACACGCAGAAAGACGTAGAAACACATAGAAACACTTACACACATAGAAATACTTAGAAACACATAGAAACACGTAGAACCACATAGAAACACTTAGAAACACATAGAAACACTTAGAAACACATAGAAACACGTAGAAACACATAGAAACACTTAGAAACACATAGAAACACGTAGAAACACATAGAAACACTTAGAAACACACGGTAATGCATATGGTAACAAAGTAAAACAACATAAAAGTGATGACTGGCATTTATTAGTCGGAAGTTAGTCCAACATTAAAACTTGACTTCAGTGTGTGGTTGTGTGGTGAAGTGTTGGTGTGTGTGTTGTTGTGTGTGTTGGTGTGCATGTGTAGGTGTGTATGGTGTGGTGTGGTACAGTATCCTCCAAGTACAGAACCCTCCTTTGTGCCAAGTCTTGCCTCCCACGTGAAGATTTGCTGGACACAAGAAGATAATGACGTCATTCCTGAGGGTAGAAACAAAATAAAGTCAACAAAAATCAACTCCAGAAAACTGTTGAAACGGGGAATGTTGTCACAAAGGTACAATTGTGGTGGGGGGGGGGAGGGGGGTATTAAAGGAAATCGATGAGCTGTGTGTAAGAAGGGGGTAATTATCATAGTCTTTAAGTCTCGTGCCGTCATACTGTGGGTCTAAGACTCGCCGGCGTCAGAGTGGGTCTAAGACTCGAGGGCGATGTCTGGTGAGGGCGTCATCAGGGGCTTCTTAAACTGTTCGCCCCAGAATTCCTATAGAGCTGAGTGAAGAGGTCTATAGTGGTGTGCCCTGTGAATGATGACGTCAAACATGATGAGGTCTATATGGGTGTGTCCTGTCAATGATGACGTCAAACATGATGAGGTCTAAAGGGGCGTGTCCTGTCAATGAATACGTCAAACATGATCAGGTCTATATGGGTGTGCCCTGTCAATGATGACGTTAAGCAACTAAGGTCTCAAGTTTTCGAGATTGCCATCAAATTTTGAACATGAAGCAGACGATAAGTTCAAGACGGACATTAGTCATTTAAATATCATCTGCTGCTGGAAACACGTGACTGGTTTGTCTTTGAATCGAGGAATTCTTACTCACAAAGGCTCATAGATAGTAGCGAGCGCCTCATAGATAGTAGCGAGCGCCTCATAGATAGTAGCGAGCGCCTCATAGATAGTAGCGAGAACCTCATAGATAGTAGCGAGCGCCTCATAGATAGTAGCGAGCGCCTCATAGATAGTAGCGATAGGCTCATCGATAGTAGCGAGCGCCTCATAGATAGTAGCGAGTGCCTCATAGATAGTAGCGAGCGCCGCATAGATAGTAGCGAGCGCCTCATCGATAGTAGCGAGCGCCTCATAGATAGTAGCGAGCGCCTCATAGATAGTAGCGAGCGCCTCATAGATAGTAGCGAGCGCCTCATAGATAGTAGCGAGCGCCTCATCGAGAATCGTTGTAAGTCAAAGTTCATGTTGAACTTTGAAATTAATTGAGATTTGATACAAGTCATCAAGTGTTTGCCACATTGGATGACTTCTAGGGCTGTTCTGGTTATTGGTTAACTTCTAGGGCTGTTCTAGTTATTTGTTAACTTCTAGGGCTGTTCTAGTTATTTGTTAACTTCTAGGGCTGTTCTAGGTTATTGGTTAACTTCTAGGGCTGTTCTGGTTATTTGTTAACTTCTAGGGCTGTTCTAGGTTATTTGTTAACTTCTAGGGCTGTTCTGGTTATCTGGTTAACTTCTAGGGCTGTTCTAGGTTATCTGGTTAACTTCTAGGGCTGTTCTAGGCTATTTGTTAACTTATAGGGCTGTTCTAGGTTATTTATTAACTTCTAAGGCTGTTCTGGTTATTTGGTTAACTTCTAGGGCTGTTCTGGTTATCTGGTTAACTTCTAGGGCTGTTCTAGGTTATTGGTTAACTTCTAGGGCTGTTCTGGTTATTTGTTAACTTCTAGGGCTGTTCTAGGTTATTTGTTAACTTCTAGGGCTGTTCTGGTTATTTGGTTAACTTCTAGGGCTGTTCTAGGTTATTTGTTAACTTCTAAGGCTGTTCTGGTTATTGGTTAACTTCTAGGGCTGTTCTAGGTTATTGGCTAACTTTAAGTTAAATATCTCATGTTCCACCAAATAAGCTAAGATGATGCAGGAACATTTGACAATATTAAGCCAATAAGCTAATAAGATTATAGGAGCATTTATCAATGTTACATCAATATGCTAATAAAATCACAGGAGCACCTATCAATGTTTGGCCGATAGTTTGGAACAAAGCAAGGAACAAAAGCTTAAATTCCAGTTCCCCAACTATATACCATAGCTCAGCCCCTGATATGAAACCGTGCAATAAACGCCTACCTGTAGATCTAAGACCAACAGATGGCGCCTTGTAACACTGGAATGACCAAATGTCACAGCCCTGGGAGCTGCATTCACAGATCGCTTGTCTACCGTGGCATCCCCGCCTCTTACATGGGAATGTCTGACACTGCAGGCGTACGGTGGGGGAATGGCTTCTGTGTCAAGGGGGTAAGAGGTCACAGCTGTTTTAAATATCTTAAGTTTTCAATAAAAAAAATGTCCACGTTTATTTTATCATGAACAATATATGAGATAAAAGTAATTACTCAATGACGTTGATGTTCTTCGTTATTGGTCGAATAGTTTACACACTTCAAGCCCCCATAACAAAATAACAACTTTTTTATTAATTTATTGTACCAGACTCTTCCTTGTACCAGACTCTTGTTTGTTTCAGTACCAACATTTTTATCAATGATCTGCTCACCCCTGTTCTCCTACATCACCAACAATTCCCGAGCCACGTTCTGTAACTCTCTTCCTAGTGCTAATCTCATTAATTGTTTCCCTTTCTCCTGACGGCGCACTGAGTGCCCGCCCCTCACTTCCAATCTCTATTGTCAGCAGACACAAGTGAGACAAATCACCTTTGTCTTGGGGGAGTCGAGGCATGACGAGCGCCCCAACGAGATGTTGAGGGGTGGTGGGGTGGGGGGGAGTCGAGGAATGACGAGCGCCCCAGCGAGGTTGTTGGTTGGTTGGGTGGGTTATTAGTTTAAAATGTCCAACATTCCATTGTTGTACTGGGTATTTGTTTAAAATGTCCAACATTCCATTGTTGTACTGGGTATTAGTTTAAAATGTCCAACATTCCATTTCTGGCCTGGGCATTAGTTTGGAACGTCCAACATTCTATTGATCTACTTGGTATCAGTTTAATTTGTCCAACATTCCATTGTTGTACTGGGTATTAGTTTAGAATGCCCAACATTCCATTGATCTACTGGGTATTAGTTTAGAATGTCCTGAAGTCAATTCCCCTATCCTATTAACTCGTGCACGATGCCGGATCTGTATATGTCGTCAACGCGTCAACGCTTCCGGTTCTGTCGTCAACTTTTTCAAAACGCTCGTAAACACGTTTTCTGACTTGAAAGAGTGCTGGAAATTTCACAATAGGTTTGGCTTGTGGGGAGAATTAAGCTTTTAAATTTTCAGATCGATCGAATGTACCCTAATTAAATTAATGCATTTTTAGTTTATCTCTATATGTAGCGGCCAGCTTTACATTTTACGCGTCACGCTGAGTTAAGTTCAGCCATCCGTGACCAAACATTTTCCCTGCCCCCTCCGTTTTACAACAAAGGGGATTTAAGGCAATCTCAATCTGTAAATGTTTGTCGCGTTTAACCATGATCAATACTTTGTAGTTATCTATATATATAAAAATCAAAGTATGTCTGTGTGTGTGTGTGCATGTCTTTTATAGCTGACTAAACCATTCATCCGATCGTCATGAAAATTTTGGAGACTATTAAGTACCTACCTGGGATGGTAACTGGCAACTTTTTTTTCTAAATTTAACACTCATGGGGCACCGGGGGCCTATAATGTCATTTTTGCTTATATGAGCTATATAAAAATTAGTTTAAGCGCTAGCTACTGTGTAAATTGTTGGATCTTAACCAAACTTTGTATATGACAACTTAATAGCCAATATTAAAATACTATAGGGCACTGAACTCCTAATAATCATTCCTTTGGGGCTGGGGGCCCCAAAAGTACTTTTTCTTAAACGTTTAAGATTGTATTCACCCTTCAATTATTAACAATCTTGACAAATAATGACACATGTATCCATTATTATACAAATTGAAATGAACAGGTGTTTTGAACTTTATATCTTGCACTGAGTGGGCCCTGGGGCCCTTAATGTCGTTTTTTTGCTTATATAAGATATATAAAAATTAGTTTATGCGTTAGCTACTGAGTAAATGAATGGATCTACCCCAAATTTTGAATACAAAAACTTGGTAGCTCTTATTAAAATAATATAGTGCACAGAACTTCAAATGTCCAATCCATTGGGGCCGGGGGCCCCAAATGTCTTTTCTTCGTATATTTTAAAGATATGTTTCCCCATTCAATTTTTCGCGATTTTGAGGAATATATCTATGAGGAAACTGCATTAAAATTAACAGGTCTTTGAAATTGAAATCTTTCACCGAATGGGCCCAGGGGCCCCTAAATGTCGTTTTGTTTTCTTATTTGAGCTGTATAAAAATTAGTATTAGCGTAAAATACTGAGAAAATTAATGGATCTTGACCCATCTTAGAATATAAAAACTCAGGGTCTAAATTTTTCTTACTATAGGGCACTGAACTCCTAATTTTCATTCCCTCGGGGCAGGGGGCCCAAAATGTCTTTTTTTAGTAAATGTTTAATATTTTATCGTCCATGCAATTTTTAACAATAATGAGAAATATCAATAAATGTTTGTATTTTGAAATTTATTCAAAGGAACATGTGTTTCGCACTTTATTTCTTGCAATAATTGGGCCCTGGGGCCCTTAATGTCGTTTTTTGCTTATACGAGCTTTATAAAAATTAGTTTATCCGTTAGCTAATGAGTAAATGATTGGATCTTAACCAAACTTTGTATACACAAACTTGGTAGCCCATATTAAATTACTTAAGGTTTCTGAACTTCTAATGTCAATATCTTCGGGGCCGGGGGTCCCAAATGTATTTTTTCATATATGTTTAAGATATTTTTGCCATTCACTTTTTAACGATCTTGATAAATATATCCCTGATGAAACTGAATGAAAATAAAAAGGTGTTTGAAATTGACATCTCGCACCGAATAGGCCCGGGGCCCCTTTTATGTCGGTTTTTTTTTCACTATATTAGCTATATTAAAATTAGTTTAAGCGTTAAATAATGAGAAAATAATTGGATTTTTCTTAAATTTAGAATATGAAAATTTAAGAACCGATATTATATTACTATAGGGCACTGAACTCCTAATGTCCATTCCCACTTTAAACTAAATCATTTTTACTGAGATCGTTGCAACGCACGGCGGGTCTGCTAGCGTCTCATAAATAAGGGATTTATAGTCGAAAACTTTGTTTTTACGGGGTTGTTTAAAGAGTTTAAATTTTCATGAATGAAATTAAGTTTGACAAATCTTTTGTTAACGCGTAAAAGTAGAAAATAAAATGGAAAAAAAAACTTTTTTTGAAATGAGGCCCACACAAGGGGACTGTGTTAGTTGATCAAATTTTATATCTCACATTAATTCCCACAATCGATCACAATAAATATCAATAAAACTTAAGAGTTCTGAGTCCCCCTGTGTGACTACTTAGTTTTTGACTAAAAAAAGTATTTTCTGCTTTTTCATGCGAGATTCTACATTCCTCACTGAAGCGGGGCTCATCTTTTTAAAAAAGTTTTTTTTGTTCATTTTATTCATACTTTAAGATATAAATAGTTCTTTTCGGTGTTCCTGATAGGTTCCTGTTAAGTTATTATAAAGCCAGCCCCCCCTCCCCGGTCCCCACCCCACGCCTGGTCCAGTATCACGTTGACCGCCCTACAGCTACAGATCACCTCTAAAACATTCCTCTACACGACACTGAGGTCAACTATTTTCATATCCCTCCATGAACAAACCACGTCTGCTGTTGCCCCACCATTAGCAATGATCAAAACAACGTAGAGAGCTCATCAGAATGACTGGGACTGAATTTGTCAACAATTTAGTTTTTCAGCGCGCAGATCAAATACATGCGATAATTACGGGGGAGTTTGTTTTTCCGGTGGCGCATAGACCTGACCTATTTCCTAATGAGAGGTACGCCTCTGGAGGGTAGACTCCTTTTCACGAAACAAATTTCGTTTGAGTTTTTTGTTTCTTTTGCCCAGCCCGTCCGCGGGGAGATGAGGATCCCCGCATTAAGCAAGCGTGATGCAGACATTTAGGCGGCGATGTTCTGTAAGGTCGGACCTTTTGGAAGAAGTGCCGGTTCTCAAACTGAGACAGTCGGGACTAGAGTGAAATTTTAAAATGGATTTTTGACAAAAGATCTCGCAGCAAAAATAATGCCGAAAAAAAGATTTCAAAATTATCAATACTCAGATGACTCGTAAATACTCCTTAATCATGATTAAACGATCAAAGGACAGAATGATGTGACATGAAGTGACCTTGATGATGATCAATGGCGACCAATTAACTAATTGAAATAAGCCATGAGTTTCCTAGCAAAGAAGTCAATATAATAATTCTAATAGCAATCTATCCGTTATCAATTGATCAAACTGTAATTGCCTAATTGTGTAATGTGTAATTTTATTTTGTGAAATATTTGACAATTATTTCATCATGTGAATGTGTACATATCTAACACAGAATAGGCAGCATCGAGTTCAGGGCGATACTCTTATAGGTATCGAACAATAGGTCAGGGCAGTACTCTTATAGGCATCGAACAATGGGTCAGGGCAATACTCTTATAGGCATCGAACAATAGTTCAGGGCGATATTCTTATAGGCATCGAACAATAGTTCAGGGCGATCTTCTTATAGGCATCGAACAATAGGTCAGGGCGATACTCTTATTGACTATGGGAACCCTTGATATCTTGACTATGGGAACCCCTGATATCTTGACCCAGGGAACCCCTGATATCTTGACCCAGGGAACCCCTGATATCTTGACTATGGGAACCCTTGATATCTTGACTATGGGAACACCTGATATCTTGACTATGGGAACCCCTGATACCGGGGGAGTGCAAAAGTTAAACCACCCGACTCGGTCAATCCCTCATGTCAAGTCACTAAGGATTAGCCCGCACTCGTGTCCGGCTCGCGGGATGCAGCAATAATTGGACAGAATGCACATGGCGACGAGTCCCTGGCAATTAACCACCACAGACGCGAGCTGCTATTACTGGAATTGCCAGGTTGGTGTTCGGGAGCATCGACCCAAAAAAAATGAACTGGATACGCCTTTTGATAACAGCACATCCACAAAATTGCAATAATTCAATATCCATTCGATGGATGTAGTGGCGCGACATTCCTCGCCAGGAGCGGATACACGCGCCAGCAACAGGAGGCAAGTATTTACGTTGTCCACTAGACATTTCAATTAGGAATTAAACGCTGGTGTGTCACGTCACATTCGTACTTTAGCAAGTTCATTGAAGTGGAACGGTGTGTTACTGGGAGCAATGGATTGTTACATCCGGGCAGCGTGGTGCCAGGGAAACTGTTTTTATTCCTTTAGTAGGATGTGGTCAGTGCTTGGCGCCGTGTGTTTGAGCGTGCGTGTGTGTGTATACACGCGTGTGTTTGAGCGTGCGTGTGTGTGTATACACGCGTGTGTTTGAGCGTGCGTGTGTATGCGTATGACACACACACGTTTGTTAGTCTGCGTGGTGACAGTCCGAGCGCAGGAAACCTTTTGGGTCGCATCTGTCGTCTGTCTTGTTACAAGATTAGAAATACTTCAGCCATGTTATAATGTCATATATTACAACAAGATGGGAACCATTGCAGCCATATTATAATGTCATATATTACAACAAGATAGGAACCATTGCAGCCATGTTAAAATATACGGTATTACATCTATCTAATCTTTGAAAAGTTCTGGGAAACCCCGTATTCTCCAAATTTCCCATAATGCCTTCATTCGTAATATCCGGTAGTCACTTATTTACGGATCATTCAGGATAAGTTACGTTCAGGCTAATTTTCATTAATGAGATGTTGGCAGGGAAAACTACAGGGAGGATGGTGGGGGCGCACTGAAAGTGTTTGGCGCATCTTTCCATCAATATTAGGTTGAGGCATCAGTCTTGGGATATAACGCCGTCTGGTGATTTATCTTGATATCTGCACCATGTCGCCTGCTACCTGTCCCCACCTGGGCCAGTCATACATTAAGCACCTGCCATACCTCCCTGTCCACAGGTAAGTTATCGATTGATTGCGGTGTGGTGTAAATTGATCATGTTTCCTTTAATTTGAGCCCTAATTAAAACACCCCACCCCTGTAGTCAAGGTTGCTTACGTTTTGGACATATGTCCTTGCATAGGTCTTTCCATATGAGGCTCTAGTCTTGGGCGGCACCTTTAAAGAGGCGCTAACATCGTGATCAGCTATCTTAAAGATGTATATTTACTAGGGCTGCGGAAATTAACGATTAATTTCTCGATTAATCGTTAAACATTGTTAACGATTAAATTTTGTTAACGATTAATCGACCCACCACTTATAAATTTACTGGAAGTCAAAAAGTAAAATATTGCGGCCGATAAATATAAACTAATTTCCGGACGATTACACGAACATTTTGGTTTTAAACTATTGAGTGACGTGAATGTTCAAAATGTTGATAAAGTTTATTGCGTCCATTGAGAGAAATCGTTTGCCTACCATGCAATGTTCCCTCTACTTAGTATAAGCTTCGTTGGTCCGTGTGCAAAGTTTTAAACTAAAACTCGTCTGCAAAGTTGCACAAGATCCATTTTTTGTGCAATATTTTACAACATTTGCTGCGCTGTGATTCTAAACTCCTGCGTGGCGTCAGTCAAATATATGTGCAGTCACGCTGCTTAAAGGGAACATTGCTACCATGGTTCTAACACTTCGCTTACACATCACCTGCAAACCAAACATCCACTACAGTATCGGAAACTTCAGCTGAGACAATCTAAAGCTATGTGAACGATTGTTCAGCTCGGCTGGTTATATTGTCAATTAGACCCGCTCATCGCTTATATCACAAATAATGTCAACACACTTGTCTTTTTGCGTAGTTGGTTAAAAGATGAGATAGAAAGGAGTGTTATTTAGATTTTCAACAAGAACGTTTAATAAGCGTTACTTATGACGTCATAATTTTAATTTTTGGCTTTAATCGAAATTAACGATTCATTAATCGTTAATTTTTCAAAAGTTAACGATTAAATTTAAATTAATCGTTAACAGCCCTAATATTTACATTAACTTGTTTCAAAGAAAACAGTCCTAACATAAGTCATTATTACCTAGTTTCCTGTCTCCGCCCCTGATTGGGGGATCCAATCGACATCGTGTCAGTAAACATGTGACTTGTTCTATGGTCAGTAAACATGTGACTTGTTCTATAGTTCTATACAAGCCACATGTTTACTAAGTTCTATTGGATGGAATGTCGTCAGCCAACAGAACTTCTGATTCTCATGTTTTTGCTAACAGTTTGGCTGGCCGCTCTGTGAAACATCGGCCAACACCTTGGCTCTTACACAAACACAACGGCTCTGTTACAAACACCTTGGCTCTTATAAAAACACAACGGCTCTGTTACAAACACCTTGGCTCTTATACAAACACAACGGCTCTGTTACAAACACCTTTGCTCTTATACAAACACAACGGCTCTGTTACAAACACCTTGGCTCTTATACAAACACCTTGGCTCTTATACAAACACCTTGGCTCTGATACAAACGAAATGGCTCTTATGCAAACACTATGGCCCTTATACAAACACAATGCATCTTATACAAACTACCTGGCTCTTATACAGACACATTTGCTCTTAAACAAGCAACATGGCTTTTATATAGACACATTGGCTCTTACATAAACATACTACATCACATACGATGCTCAATTAATGCCATCAGCAAAGTGGCATTTTTATACACAGCCCCATAGCCATGATGGATTCGTCAATACCTGTGACCAGATTTAGCGTCCCGCTAGCATAATTTCAGTCACCGCAGTAATAGAATGGATCGGACAATGGCGTGGGGCTGAGCTGCCACAGCCCCCCTCCCCCCCACACACCTCTTACTTTCCCCCTCTATTCTATTGTTGAGTCCTCTCCTGCATGTTACTATCGCCGCGCCGCTGTTTGTGAGAGGTGATCAATCATCTGAGGTAATCAAACGTTCCGTGGTTACTGGCGTACATTTGTTAGGGGGTTAATACAGCTTCCCCCCCCCCGTGCCGTTCCCTACCACACCTTCCCCTACAATACCTTCCCCTTCAATACCATCCCCTACTCTTTCTGAGCCCACAACTCGATCTTCATGATACAAACACATAAGCAGTCGATTGAAGTAAACACATGAACAGTTGATTTGATTAAACACACGAGCAGTCGATTGAATTAAAAACATGAACAGTCGATTGAATTAAACCTACTGTCTGTTACAATATCTGACCCGAGGGCCTACTACTTGGCCAACTTCGGCTACCTTGCGGTGAGAAGGTTTTAGACTCTTGATCTTTTTGTCAACCACGTTACGTAACAATGATTTCAAACCAAACCTACTCTATGAACCACCTCATCGTACCACACAGACCCACTGATGCCACCAGCAGCAGTAATATCCACGTAAACATCCATGTTATGATCCAACACACATCTAACATGGAGATGCTCAAAGGGACACAATTCAGAAGATTTCGATCAATTGCTGAAAGATGTCAATAATTTCTACGTCACGTTATTTGATGATTCGACCATTTTGTTTGATGCCACGCTGACCTTTCTTCTGTCGCAGGCTCAAGGTCAAAGTCTTATTAAATATTGGAAGAAAACTTTACAAGTTAAAATGGCCGCATCATTTTTATCTCCTTACTATTCGTGCAATTCCCGGCAGAGACTCGTGTATTTCCCTTGTGCTCCCCTCAACAATGTCAACTTTTATCGGCACTGACTTGAAGGCTCGTCTATTTTTAACTCAGGTGATAAGCCACGAGTTGCTGGATCCCGTCAGAACGCGTTCACTGCCACGAGTCATCAAGACCTACCCGCTTAAGTCGTCATGCTCGAGGGTTAGCCGAGTGCAGCAATTAGTCAAGGCCCGACCCCCCCCCCGGTCTCAGCAGAAGTCAGATGATTACATATTTATACCCGAGGACTTGTAAGACATTCTCTATTCACTTACATCGACGACTGAGTGGACTGTAGGCCGTACAACAGCCAGCCGCACAGAAACGGACTCATAGTCCTTTGGTGTAGCTTTTTATTTTTTTCCTTTAATAAAAAAAAAGAAGATTTCGAAGGATCTTCTTGTTTTTTAATCCAGGTCGTTGTAGTTGTTTAATCGTTCAGTTTATTACCTGCTTCTTGACCTCAGCTGCACCGATATTCTTAAAATGGCCTCCGTTTTAAAACTCAGCTTGAGAATTAAGATTTTTCTCAAGAATTTTCAACCAGACCCTCAAAATAAAGTTTCATATGTCTACATATCACACTTTGAGAAGCCTTAAGTAAAAGTCACCTTCTGAATCCTGTGACGTAATATGACGGTAGCACTGACCACTGACCACGCAATGTGTCTCTGATTCATGTTATAATTGATACGGAAATGACGTAAATAAACAACTTTAATCAATGACCCCTGTCTCCTTTATTTATATTTACGACAGCCCCCCCTCCCCCTATTGCCATTACGACAGCCCCCTCCCCTCCCCCATATAGCCATTACGACAGCCCCCTCCCCCCATATTGCCATTACGACGGCCCCCTCCCCCTCCCCCATATTGCCATTACGACCACCCCCTCCCCTCCCCCTATTGCCATTACGACAGCCCCCTCCCCCATATTGCCATTACGACAGCAACCTCCCCCTCCCCCTATTGCCATTACGACAGCCCCTCCCCCTCACCCCATATTGGCATTACGACAGCCCCCTCCCCCTCCCCCTATTGCCATGTCCTGGGTACCCTGAAAGAAGACGGGCAACCCAGGTCATCTCACGGAGTGGTCAGTGTAGCTGACCCCTTACCCTCTTGTCATGACTAGATCAGTCTTTGTTGACCACCAGAGTCCCTCCAGTCTCAGCTTCAACAAGTCCCAGACAGAAGCCTCTTTGAAATCTATCCCTCCCTAACCTGATGCTAGCTAGAAGCCTCTCTAAAACGATGCTAGTCAGAAGTCAGAAGCCTCTCTGAAATCTATCCCTCTCTAACCTGATGCTAGCTAGAAGCCTCTCTAAAACGATGCTAGTCAGAAGCCTCTTTGAAATCTATCATCTAACCTGATGCTAGCTAGAAGCCTCTCTAAAACGATGCTAGTCAGAAGCCTCTTTGAAATCTATCCCTCCCTTAACCGATGCTAGATAAATCTGTACCGTCCGTCTCTCAGATCAATAGAGCGTAATCGCTGTGATGTAAGGTGGGTGTAAGCTGATGTAAAGAAGTACGCGGACATTTATCACCCAGGTGTGGTTTATTACAAGAGAAAATTGTTGATTTATGTCCAGCACTTTTAAGCACCCGTATCGCGCCGCTAGCATCTCTACCATAGGCTCGGGAGATGATGTTTCAAGAGATGTCGGCCAAGATAAAAACCCGGGAAATTCAAAAACGCCACATTCTCCTTTGTTCTCTCTGAGGCATTGGCCTCTAGGCTGCTGTATGATGGATGGTAGATGATGTGTGATGGATGGTAGATGATGTATGATGGGTGTATTTGTGTTAAAATGAATGTCGATACTAGGTGTGCCGCATCAAATGTTAACGATGTAAGAAAAAGTTTGGAGTTGTTATGGAAATAATTGTTGGACCAACGTTCATGGATTTAATATAGAACAAAAACCCTCAAAAGTTAAAGAAAACCAAGTACAAAATTTTTGTGTCTGATAAAATTACTGGGCTAAACATTTGTTTAGCACTTTTGCCCAAAGTTTAGCACTCTCTAATAGTTTATTTGAATACTAATCACTTTGATGGATTCATACCTTGGTGTTAAAATGGTAGTCTTTGATTTGTTGATGTGCCGTGTTAATAGAATGTCTTGTGTGCCGTGTTAAGAGAAGGTCTTGTGTGCCGTGTTAAGAGAAGGTCTTGTGTGTGTCGTGTTAAGAGAAGGTCTTGTGTGCCGTGTTAAGAGAAGGTCTTGTGTGTGTGCGCCGTGTTGAGAGAAGGTCTTGTGTGTGTGCCGTGTTAAGAGAATGTCTTGTGTGTGTCGTGTTAAGAGAAGGTCTTGTGTTTCGTGTTAAGAGAAGGTCTTGTGTGTGTGCCGTGTTAAGAGAATGTCTTGTGTGTGTCGTGTTAAGAGAAGGTCTTGTGTTTCGTGTTAAGAGAAGGTCTTGTGTTTCGTGTTAAGAGAAGGTCTTGTGTGTGTGCCGTATTAAGAGAATGTCTTGTGTGTGTCGTGTTAAGAGAAGGTCTTGTGTTTCGTGTTAAGAGAAGGTCTTGTGTGTGTGCGCCGTGTTGAGAGAAGGTCTTGTGTGTGTGCCGTGTTAAGAGAATGTCTTGTGTGTTTCGTGTTAAGAGAAGGTCTTGTGTGTGTGCGCCGTGTTGAGAGAAGGTCTTGTGTGTGCCGTGTTAAGAGAAGGTCTTGTGTGTCGTGTTAAGAGAAGGTCTTGTGTGTCGTGTTAAGAGAAGGTCTTGTGTGTCGTGTTAAGAGAAGGTCTTGTGTGTCGTGTTAAGAGAAGGTCTTGTGTGTGTCGTGTTAAGAGAATGCCTTGTGTGTGTCGTGTTAAGAGAAGGTCTTGTGTTTCGTGTTAAGAGAAGGTCTTGTGTTTCGTGTTAAGAGAAGGTCTTGTGTGTGTGCGCCGTGTTGAGAGAAGGTCTTGTGTGTGTGCCGTGTTAAGAGAATGTCTTGTGTGTTTCGTGTTAAGAGAAGGTCTTGTGTGTGTGCGCCGTGTTGAGAGAAGGTCTTGTGTGTGCCGTGTTAAGAGAAGGTCTTGTGTGTCGTGTTAAGAGAAGGTCTTGTGTGTCGTGTTAAGAGAAGGTCTTGTGTGTCGTGTTAAGAGAAGGTCTTGTGTGTGTCGTGTTAAGAGAAGGTCTTGTGTGTCGTGTTAAGAGAAGGTCTTGTGTGTCGTGTTAAGAGAAGGTCTTGTGTGTCGTGTTAAGAGAAGGTCTTGTGTGTCGTGTTAAGAGAAGGTCTTGTGTGTCGTGTTAAGAGAAGGTCTTGTGTGTGTCGTGTTAAGAGAAGGTCTTGTGTGTCGTGTTAAGAGAAGGTCTTGTGTGTCGTGTTAAGAGAAGGTCTTGTGTGTGTGTCGTGTTAAGAGAAGGTCTTGTGTGTGTGTCGTGTTAAGAGAAGGTCTTGTGTGTGTCGTGTTAAGAGAAGGTCTTGTGTGTCATGTTAAGAGAAGGTCTTGTGTGTCGTGTTAAGAGAAGGTCTTGTGTGTCGTGTTAAGAGAAGGTCTTGTGTGTGTCGTGTTAAGAAAAGGTCTTGTGTGTGTCGTGTTAAGAGAAGGTCTTGTGTGTCGTGTTAAGAGAAGGTCTTGTGTGTGTCGTGTTAAGAGAAGGTCTTGTGTGTCGTGTTAAGAGAAGGTCTTGTGTGTGTCGTGTTAAGAGAAGGTCTTGTGTGTGTCGTGTTAAGAGAAGGTCTTGTGTGTCGTGTTAAGAGAAGGTCTTGTGTGTGTCGTGTTAAGAGAAGGTCTTGTGTGTGTCGTGTTAAGAGAAGGTCTTGTGTGTCGTGTTAAGAGAAGGTCTTGTGTGTGTCGTGTTAAGAGAAGGTCTTGTGTTTCGTGTTAAGAGAAGGTCTTGTGTGTGTCGTGTTAAGAGAATGTCTTGTGTGTGTCGTGTTAAGAGAAGGTCTTGTGTGTGTCGTGTTAAGAGAAGGTCTTGTGTGTCGTGTTAAGAGAAGGTCTTGTGTGTGTCGTGTTAAGAGAAGGTCTTGTGTGTCGTGTTAAGAGAAGGTCTTGTGTGTCGTGTTAAGAGAAGGTCTTGTGTGTCGTGTTAAGAGAAGGTCTTGTGTGTCGTGTTAAGAGAAGGTCTTGTGTGTGTCGTGTTAAGAGAAGGTCTTGTGTGTGTCGTGTTAAGAGAAGGTCTTGTGTGTGTCGTGTTAAGAGAAGGTCTTGTGTTTCGTGTTAAGAGAAGGTCTTGTGTGTGTCGTGTTAAGAGAATGTCTTGTGTGTGTCGTGTTAAGAGAAGGTCTTGTGTGTGTCGTGTTAAGAGAAGGTCTTGTGTGTCGTGTTAAGAGAAGGTCTTGTGTGTGTCGTGTTAAGAGAAGGTCTTGTGTGTCGTGTTAAGAGAAGGTCTTGTGTGTCGTTTTAAGAGAAGGTCTTGTGTGTCGTGTTAAGAGAAGGTCTTGTGTGTGTCGTGTTAAGAGAAGGTCTTGTGTGTGTCGTGTTAAGAGAAGGTCTTGTGTGTCGTGTTAAGAGAAGGTCTTGTGTGTGTCGTGTTAAGAGAAGGTCTTGTGTTTCGTGTTAAGAGAAGGTCTTGTGTGTGTCGTGTTAAGAGAATGTCTTGTGTGTGTCGTGTTAAGAGAAGGTCTTGTGTGTGTCGTGTTAAGAGAAGGTCTTGTGTGTCGTGTTAAGAGAAGGTCTTGTGTGTGTCGTGTTAAGAGAAGGTCTTGTGTGTCGTGTTAAGAGAAGGTCTTGTGTGTCGTGTTAAGAGAAGGTCTTGTGTGTCGTGTTAAGAGAAGGTCTTGTGTGTGTCGTGTTAAGAGAAGGTCTTGTGTGTGTCGTGTTAAGAGAAGGTCTTGTGTGTCGTGTTAAGAGAAGGTCTTGTGTGTGTCGTGTTAAGAGAAGGTCTTGTGTTTCGTGTTAAGAGAAGGTCTTGTGTGTGTCGTGTTAAGAGAATGTCTTGTGTGTGTCGTGTTAAGAGAAGGTCTTGTGTGTGTCGTGTTAAGAGAAGGTCTTGTGTGTCGTGTTAAGAGAAGGTCTTGTGTGTGTCGTGTTAAGAGAAGGTCTTGTGTGTCGTGTTAAGAGAAGGTCTTGTGTGTCGTGTTAAGAGAAGGTCTTGTGTGTCGTGTTAAGAGAAGGTCTTGTGTGTGTCGTGTTAAGAGAAGGTCTTGTGTGTGTCGTGTTAAGAGAAGGTCTTGTGTGTCGTGTTAAGAGAAGGTCTTGTGTGTGTCGTGTTAAGAGAAGGTCTTGTGTTTCGTGTTAAGAGAAGGTCTTGTGTGTGTCGTGTTAAGAGAAGGTCTTGTGTGTGTCGTGTTAAGAGAAGGTCTTGTGTGTGTCGTGTTAAGAGAAGGTCTTGTGTGTCGTGTTAAGAGAAGGTCTTGTGTGTGTCGTGTTAAGAGAAGGTCTTGTGTGTCGTGTTAAGAGAAGGTCTTGTGTGTCGTGTTAAGAGAAGGTCTTGTGTGTCGTGTTAAGAGAAGGTCTTGTGTGTCGTGTTAAGAGAAGGTCTTGTGTGTCGTGTTAAGAGAAGGTCTTGTGTGTCGTGTTAAGAGAAGGTCTTGTGTGTCGTGTTAAGAGAAGGTCTTGTGTGTGTCGTGTTAAGAGAAGGTCTTGTGTGTGTCGTGTTAAGAGAAGGTCTTGTGTGTGTCGTGTTAAGAG
This sequence comes from Ampullaceana balthica, assembly GCA_944989445.1. Classification (NCBI taxonomy): domain Eukaryota; kingdom Metazoa; phylum Mollusca; class Gastropoda; family Lymnaeidae; genus Ampullaceana; species Ampullaceana balthica. Next base: position 256,227 of record CALYLW010000343.1, read on the forward strand.
AAGGTCTTGTGTGTCGTGTTAAGAGAAGGTCTTGTGTGTGTCGTGTTAAGAGAAGGTCTTGTGTGTGTCGTGTTAAGAGAAGGTCTTTGTGTGTCGTGTTAAGAGAAGGTCTTGTGTGTCGTGTTAAGAGAAGGTCTTGTGTGTGTCGTGTTAAGAGAAGGTCTTGTGTGTCGTGTTAAGAGAAGGTCTTGTGTGTGTCGTGTTAAGAGAAGGTCTTGTGTGTTCGTGTTAAGAGAAGGTCTTGTGTGTGTCGTGTTAAGAGAAGGTCTTGTGTGTGTCGTGTTAAGAGAAGGTCTTGTGTGTGTCGTGTTAAGAGAAGGTCTTGTGTGTCGTGTTAAGAGAAGGTCTTGTGTGTGTCGTGTTAAGAGAAGGTCTTGTGTGTCGTGTTAAGAGAAGGTCTTGTGTGTGTCGTGTTAAGAGAAGGTCTTGTGTGTGTCGTGTTAAGAGAAGGTCTTGTGTGTGTCGTGTTAAGAGAAGGTCTTGTGTGTGTCGTGTTAAGAGAAGGTCTTGTGTGTGTCGTGTTAAGAGAAGGTCTTGTGTGTTCGTGTTAAGAGAAGGTCTTGTGTGTGTCGTGTTAAGAGAAGGTCTTGTGTGTGTCGTGTTAAGAGAAGGTCTTGTGTGTGTCGTGTTAAGAGAAGGTCTTGTGTGTGTCGTGTTAAGAGAAGGTCTTGTGTGTGTCGTGTTAAGAGAAGGTCTTGTGTGTCGTGTTAAGAGAAGGTCTTGTGTGTGTCGTGTTAAGAGAAGGTCTTGTGTGTGTCGTGTTAAGAGAAGGTCTTGTGTGTCGTGTTAAGAGAAGGTCTTGTGTGTCGTGTTAAGAGAAGGTCTTGTGTGTCGTGTTAAGAGAAGGTCTTGTGTGTGTCGTGTTAAGAGAAGGTCTTGTGTGTGTCGTGTTAAGAGAAGGTCTTGTGTGTGTCGTGTTAAGAGAAGGTCTTGTGTGTCGTGTTAAGAGAAGGTCTTGTGTGTGTCGTGTTAAGAGAAGGTCTTGTGTGTGTCGTGTTAAGAGAAGGTCTTGTGTGTGTCGTGTTAAGAGAAGGTCTTGTGTGTCGTGTTAAGAGAAGGTCTTGTGTGTCGTGTTAAGAGAAGGTCTTGTGTGTGTCGTGTTAAGAGAAGGTCTTGTGTGTGTCGTGTTAAGAGAAGGTCTTGTGTGTCGTGTTAAGAGAAGGTCTTGTGTGTGTCGTGTTAAGAGAAGGTCTTGTGTGTCGTGTTAAGAGAAGGTCTTGTGTGTGTCGTGTTAAGAGAAGGTCTTGTGTGTCGTGTTAAGAGAAGGTCTTGTGTGTGTCGTGTTAAGAGAAGGTCTTGTGTGTCGTGTTAAGAGAAGGTCTTGTGTGTGTCGTGTTAAGAGAAGGTCTTGTGTGTCGTGTTAAGAGAAGGTCTTGTGTGTCGTGTTAAGAGAAGGTCTTGTGTGTCGTGTTAAGAGAAGGTCTTGTGTGTGTCGTGTTAAGAGAAGGTCTTGTGTGTGTCGTGTTAAGAGAAGGTCTTGTGTGTGTCGTGTTAAGAGAAGGTCTTGTGTGTCGTGTTAAGAGAAGGTCTTGTGTGTGTCGTGTTAAGAGAAGGTCTTGTGTGTGTCGTGTTAAGAGAAGGTCTTGTGTGTGTCGTGTTAAGAGAAGGTCTTGTGTGTCGTGTTAAGAGAAGGTCTTGTGTGTGTCGTGTTAAGAGAAGGTCTTGTGTGTCGTGTTAAGAGAAGGTCTTGTGTGTCGTGTTAAGAGAAGGTCTTGTGTGTCGTGTTAAGAGAAGGTCTTGTGTGTGTCGTGTTAAGAGAAGGTCTTGTGTGTGTCGTGTTAAGAGAAGGTCTTGTGTGTCGTGTTAAGAGAAGGTCTTGTGTGTCGTGTTAAGAGAAGGTCTTGTGTGTCGTGTTAAGAGAAGGTCTTGTGTGTGTCGTGTTAAGAGAAGGTCTTGTGTGTGTCGTGTTAAGAGAAGGTCTTGTGTGTGTCGTGTTAAGAGAAGGTCTTGTGTGTCGTGTTAAGAGAAGGTCTTGTGTGTGTCGTGTTAAGAGAAGGTCTTGTGTGTCGTGTTAAGAGAAGGTCTTGTGTGTGTCGTGTTAAGAGAAGGTCTTGTGTGTCGTGTTAAGAGAAGGTCTTGTGTGTGTCGTGTTAAGAGAAGGTCTTGTGTGTGTCGTGTTAAGAGAAGGTCTGTGTGTGTCGTGTTAAGAGAAGGTCTTGTGTGTCGTGTTAAGAGAAGGTCTTGTGTGTCGTGTTAAGAGAAGGTCTTGTGTGTGTCGTGTTAAGAGAAGGTCTTGTGTGTCGTGTTAAGAGAAGGTCTTGTGTGTCGTGTTAAGAGAAGGTCTTGTGTGTGTCGTGTTAAGAGAAGGTCTTGTGTGTGTCGTGTTAAGAGAAGGTCTTGTGTGTGTCGTGTTAAGAGAAGGTCTTGTGTGTCGTGTTAAGAGAAGGTCTTGTGTGTGTCGTGTTAAGAGAAGGTCTTGTGTGTGTCGTGTTAAGAGAAGGTCTTGTGTGTGTCGTGTTAAGAGAAGGTCTTGTGTGTGTCGTGTTAAGAGAAGGTCTTGTGTGTGTCGTGTTAAGAGAAGGTCTTGTGTGTCGTGTTAAGAGAAGGTCTTGTGTGTGTCGTGTTAAGAGAAGGTCTTGTGTGTCGTGTTAAGAGAAGGTCTTGTGTGTGTCGTGTTAAGAGAAGGTCTTGTGTGTGTCGTGTTAAGAGAAGGTCTTGTGTGTGTCGTGTTAAGAGAAGGTCTTGTGTGTCGTGTTAAGAGAAGGTCTTGTGTGTGTCGTGTTAAGAGAAGGTCTTGTGTGTGTCGTGTTAAGAGAAGGTCTTGTGTGTGTCGTGTTAAGAGAAGGTCTTGTGTGTCGTGTTAAGAGAAGGTCTTGTGTGTGTCGTGTTAAGAGAAGGTCTTGTGTGTCGTGTTAAGAGAAGGTCTTGTGTGTGTCGTGTTAAGAGAAGGTCTTGTGTGTCGTGTTAAGAGAAGGTCTTGTGTGTGTCGTGTTAAGAGAAGGTCTTGTGTGTGTCGTGTTAAGAGAAGGTCTTGTGTGTGTCGTGTTAAGAGAAGGTCTTGTGTGTCGTGTTAAGAGAAGGTCTTGTGTGTCGTGTTAAGAGAAGGTCTTGTGTGTGTCGTGTTAAGAGAAGGTCTTGTGTGTGTCGTGTTAAGAGAAGGTCTTGTGTGTCGTGTTAAGAGAAGGTCTTGTGTGTGTCGTGTTAAGAGAAGGTCTTGTGTGTGTCGTGTTAAGAGAAGGTCTTGTGTGTCGTGTTAAGAGAAGGTCTTGTGTGTGTCGTGTTAAGAGAAGGTCTTGTGTGTGTCGTGTTAAGAGAAGGTCTTGTGTGTCGTGTTAAGAGAAGGTCTTGTGTGTGTCGTGTTAAGAGAAGGTCTTGTGTGTGTCGTGTTAAGAGAAGGTCTTGTGTGTCGTGTTAAGAGAAGGTCTTGTGTGTCGTGTTAAGAGAAGGTCTTGTGTGTGTCGTGTTAAGAGAAGGTCTTGTGTGTGTCGTGTTAAGAGAAGGTCTTGTGTGTCGTGTTAAGAGAAGGTCTTGTGTGTGTCGTGTTAAGAGAAGGTCTTGTGTGTGTCGTGTTAAGAGAAGGTCTTGTGTGTGTCGTGTTAAGAGAAGGTCTTGTGTGTGTCGTGTTAAGAGAAGGTCTTGTGTGTGTCGTGTTAAGAGAAGGTCTTGTGTGTCGTGTTAAGAGAAGGTCTTGTGTGTGTCGTGTTAAGAGAAGGTCTTGTGTGTGTCGTGTTAAGAGAAGGTCTTGTGTGTCGTGTTAAGAGAAGGTCTTGTGTGTCGTGTTAAGAGAAGGTCTTGTGTGTCGTGTTAAGAGAAGGTCTTGTGTGTGTCGTGTTAAGAGAAGGTCTTGTGTGTCGTGTTAAGAGAAGGTCTTGTGTGTCGTGTTAAGAGAAGGTCTTGTGTGTGTCGTGTTAAGAGAAGGTCTTGTGTGTGTCGTGTTAAGAGAAGGTCTTGTGTGTGTCGTGTTAAGAGAAGGTCTTGTGTGTGTCGTGTTAAGAGAAGGTCTTGTGTGTCGTGTTAAGAGAAGGTCTTGTGTGTCGTGTTAAGAGAAGGTCTTGTGTGTGTCGTGTTAAGAGAAGGTCTTGTGTGTCGTGTTAAGAGAAGGTCTTGTGTGTGTCGTGTTAAGAGAAGGTCTTGTGTGTGTCGTGTTAAGAGAAGGTCTTGTGTGTGTCGTGTTAAGAGAAGGTCTTGTGTGTGTCGTGTTAAGAGAAGGTCTTGTGTGTCGTGTTAAGAGAAGGTCTTGTGTGTGTCGTGTTAAGAGAAGGTCTTGTGTGTGTCGTGTTAAGAGAAGGTCTTGTGTGTGTCGTGTTAAGAGAAGGTCTTGTGTGTGTCGTGTTAAGAGAAGGTCTTGTGTGTGTCGTGTTAAGAGAAGGTCTTGTGTGTCGTGTTAAGAGAAGGTCTTGTGTGTGTCGTGTTAAGAGAAGGTCTTGTGTGTGTCGTGTTAAGAGAAGGTCTTGTGTGTCGTGTTAAGAGAAGGTCTTGTGTGTCGTGTTAAGAGAAGGTCTTGTGTGTCGTGTTAAGAGAAGGTCTTGTGTGTGTCGTGTTAAGAGAAGGTCTTGTGTGTCGTGTTAAGAGAAGGTCTTGTGTGTGTCGTGTTAAGAGAAGGTCTTGTGTGTGTCGTGTTAAGAGAAGGTCTTGTGTGTGTCGTGTTAAGAGAAGGTCTTGTGTGTCGTGTTAAGAGAAGGTCTTGTGTGTGTCGTGTTAAGAGAAGGTCTTGTGTGTCGTGTTAAGAGAAGGTCTTGTGTGTCGTGTTAAGAGAAGGTCTTGTGTGTCGTGTTAAGAGAAGGTCTTGTGTGTGTCGTGTTAAGAGAAGGTCTTGTGTGTGTCGTGTTAAGAGAAGGTCTTGTGTGTGTCGTGTTAAGAGAAGGTCTTGTGTGTGTCGTGTTAAGAGAAGGTCTTGTGTGTCGTGTTAAGAGAAGGTCTTGTGTGTGTCGTGTTAAGAGAAGGTCTTGTGTGTGTCGTGTTAAGAGAAGGTCTTGTGTGTGTCGTGTTAAGAGAAGGTCTTGTGTGTCGTGTTAAGAGAAGGTCTTGTGTGTGTCGTGTTAAGAGAAGGTCTTGTGTGTGTCGTGTTAAGAGAAGGTCTTGTGTGTCGTGTTAAGAGAAGGTCTTGTGTGTGTCGTGTTAAGAGAAGGTCTTGTGTGTGTCGTGTTAAGAGAAGGTCTTGTGTGTCGTGTTAAGAGAAGGTCTTGTGTGTGTCGTGTTAAGAGAAGGTCTTGTGTGTGTCGTGTTAAGAGAAGGTCTTGTGTGTGTCGTGTTAAGAGAAGGTCTTGTGTGTGTCGTGTTAAGAGAAGGTCTTGTGTGTGTCGTGTTAAGAGAAGGTCTTGTGTGTGTCGTGTTAAGAGAAGGTCTTGTGTGTCGTGTTAAGAGAAGGTCTTGTGTGTCGTGTTAAGAGAAGGTCTTGTGTGTCGTGTTAAGAGAAGGTCTTGTGTGTGTCGTGTTAAGAGAAGGTCTTGTGTGTGTCGTGTTAAGAGAAGGTCTTGTGTGTCGTGTTAAGAGAAGGTCTTGTGTGTGTCGTGTTAAGAGAAGGTCTTGTGTGTGTCGTGTTAAGAGAAGGTCTTGTGTGTGTCGTGTTAAGAGAAGGTCTTGTGTGTCGTGTTAAGAGAAGGTCTTGTGTGTGTCGTGTTAAGAGAAGGTCTTGTGTGTTCGTGTTAAGAGAAGGTCTTGTGTGTGTCGTGTTAAGAGAAGGTCTTGTGTGTGTCGTGTTAAGAGAAGGTCTTGTGTGTGTCGTGTTAAGAGAAGGTCTTGTGTGTGTCGTGTTAAGAGAAGGTCTTGTGTGTCGTGTTAAGAGAAGGTCTTGTGTGTGTCGTGTTAAGAGAAGGTCTTGTGTGTCGTGTTAAGAGAAGGTCTTGTGTGTCGTGTTAAGAGAAGGTCTTGTGTGTCGTGTTAAGAGAAGGTCTTGTGTGTGTCGTGTTAAGAGAAGGTCTTGTGTGTGTCGTGTTAAGAGAAGGTCTTGTGTGTGTCGTGTTAAGAGAAGGTCTTGTGTGTGTCGTGTTAAGAGAAGGTCTTGTGTGTTCGTGTTAAGAGAAGGTCTTGTGTGTGTCGTGTTAAGAGAAGGTCTTGTGTGTGTCGTGTTAAGAGAAGGTCTTGTGTGTGTCGTGTTAAGAGAAGGTCTTGTGTGTCGTGTTAAGAGAAGGTCTTGTGTGTGTCGTGTTAAGAGAAGGTCTTGTGTGTCGTGTTAAGAGAAGGTCTTGTGTGTCGTGTTAAGAGAAGGTCTTGTGTGTCGTGTTAAGAGAAGGTCTTGTGTGTGTCGTGTTAAGAGAAGGTCTTGTGTGTGTCGTGTTAAGAGAAGGTCTTGTGTGTCGTGTTAAGAGAAGGTCTTGTGTGTGTCGTGTTAAGAGAAGGTCTTGTGTGTCGTGTTAAGAGAAGGTCTTGTGTGTGTCGTGTTAAGAGAAGGTCTTGTGTGTGTCGTGTTAAGAGAAGGTCTTGTGTGTGTCGTGTTAAGAGAAGGTCTTGTGTGTCGTGTTAAGAGAAGGTCTTGTGTGTGTCGTGTTAAGAGAAGGTCTTGTGTGTCGTGTTAAGAGAAGGTCTTGTGTGTCGTGTTAAGAGAAGGTCTTGTGTGTGTCGTGTTAAGAGAAGGTCTTGTGTGTGTCGTGTTAAGAGAAGGTCTTGTGTGTGTCGTGTTAAGAGAAGGTCTTGTGTGTGTCGTGTTAAGAGAAGGTCTTGTGTGTCGTGTTAAGAGAAGGTCTTGTGTGTGTCGTGTTAAGAGAAGGTCTTGTGTGTCGTGTTAAGAGAAGGTCTTGTGTGTGTCGTGTTAAGAGAAGGTCTTGTGTGTGTCGTGTTAAGAGAAGGTCTTGTGTGTGTCGTGTTAAGAGAAGGTCTTGTGTGTCGTGTTAAGAGAAGGTCTTGTGTGTGTCGTGTTAAGAGAAGGTCTTGTGTGTCGTGTTAAGAGAAGGTCTTGTGTGTGTCGTGTTAAGAGAAGGTCTTGTGTGTGTCGTGTTAAGAGAAGGTCTTGTGTGTCGTGTTAAGAGAAGGTCTTGTGTGTGTCGTGTTAAGAGAAGGTCTTGTGTGTTCGTGTTAAGAGAAGGTCTTGTGTGTGTCGTGTTAAGAGAAGGTCTTGTGTGTGTCGTGTTAAGAGAAGGTCTTGTGTGTGTCGTGTTAAGAGAAGGTCTTGTGTGTCGTGTTAAGAGAAGGTCTTGTGTGTGTCGTGTTAAGAGAAGGTCTTGTGTGTCGTGTTAAGAGAAGGTCTTGTGTGTGTCGTGTTAAGAGAAGGTCTTGTGTGTGTCGTGTTAAGAGAAGGTCTTGTGTGTGTCGTGTTAAGAGAAGGTCTTGTGTGTCGTTAGAGGTCTTGTGTGTCGTGTTAAGAGAAGGTCTTGTGTGTCGTGTTAAGAGAAGGTCTTGTGTGTGTCGTGTTAAGAGAAGGTCTTGTGTGTGTCGTGTTAAGAGAAGGTCTTGTGTGTGTCGTGTTAAGAGAAGGTCTTGTGTGTGTCGTGTTAAGAGAAGGTCTTGTGTGTGTCGTGTTAAGAGAAGGTCTTGTGTGTGTCGTGTTAAGAGAAGGTCTTGTGTGTGTCGTGTTAAGAGAAGGTCTTGTGTGTGTCGTGTTAAGAGAAGGTCTTGTGTGTGTCGTGTTAAGAGAAGGTCTTGTGTGTGTCGTGTTAAGAGAAGGTCTTGTGTGTCGTGTTAAGAGAAGGTCTTGTGTGTCGTGTTAAGAGAAGGTCTTGTGTGTGTCGTGTTAAGAGAAGGTCTTGTGTGTGTCGTGTTAAGAGAAGGTCTTGTGTGTGTCGTGTTAAGAGAAGGTCTTGTGTGTGTCGTGTTAAGAGAAGGTCTTGTGTGTCGTGTTAAGAGAAGGTCTTGTGTGTGTCGTGTTAAGAGAAGGTCTTGTGTTTCGTGTTAAGAGAAGGTCTTGTGTGTGTCGTGTTAAGAGAAGGTCTTGTGTGTGTCGTGTTAAGAGAAGGTCTTGTGTGTGTCGTGTTAAGAGAAGGTCTTGTGTGTCGTGTTAAGAGAAGGTCTTGTGTGTGTCGTGTTAAGAGAAGGTCTTGTGTTTCGTGTTAAGAGAAGGTCTTGTGTGTGTCGTGTTAAGAGAAGGTCTTGTGTGTGTCGTGTTAAGAGAAGGTCTTGTGTGTGTCGTGTTAAGAGAAGGTCTTGTGTGTGTCGTGTTAAGAGAAGGTCTTGTGTGTCGTGTTAAGAGAAGGTCTTGTGTGTCGTGTTAAGAGAAGGTCTTGTGTGTCGTGTTAAGAGAAGGTCTTGTGTGTGTCGTGTTAAGAGAAGGTCTTGTGTGTGTCGTGTTAAGAGAAGGTCTTGTGTGTGTCGTGTTAAGAGAAGGTCTTGTGTGTCGTGTTAAGAGAAGGTCTTGTGTGTGTCGTGTTAAGAGAAGGTCTTGTGTGTCGTGTTAAGAGAAGGTCTTGTGTGTGTCGTGTTAAGAGAAGGTCTTGTGTGTGTCGTGTTAAGAGAAGGTCTTGTGTGTGTCGTGTTAAGAGAAGGTCTTGTGTGTGTCGTGTTAAGAGAAGGTCTTGTGTGTGTCGTGTTAAGAGAAGGTCTTGTGTGTGTCGTGTTAAGAGAAGGTCTTGTGTGTGTCGTGTTAAGAGAAGGTCTTGTGTGTGTCGTGTTAAGAGAAGGTCTTGTGTGTGTCGTGTTAAGAGAAGGTCTTGTGTGTGTCGTGTTAAGAGAAGGTCTTGTGTGTGTCGTGTTAAGAGAAGGTCTTGTGTGTGTCGTGTTAAGAGAAGGTCTTGTGTGTGTCGTGTTAAGAGAAGGTCTTGTGTGTGTCGTGTTAAGAGAAGGTCTTGTGTGTGTCGTGTTAAGAGAAGGTCTTGTGTGTGTCGTGTTAAGAGAAGGTCTTGTGTGTCGTGTTAAGAGAAGGTCTTGTGTGTCGTGTTAAGAGAAGGTCTTGTGTGTGTCGTGTTAATAATTTGTTTTCTTTAAAACAACAACACGACTGCTTTGTATTTATCCGAGTGTCGTTGGAACACGGAAGGAGATTAACTTGTCTCCCCTGTCATCACACGAGCTATGTTTACACCTAAACTAACCCTAACCCTAACCCATACACTAGAAATTACTAGTTAGCAATACAAAGTGAAATAAAATCCCTATATAAAAAAATAGAAGAAATAGAACAAAAACTCGTTCCGAGTTGTCCGACCCTGCCAAGTTCTATAACTCCCATCAGCTGACACTTGATGGATAAGATAAACTACCTGATCTATCTACCTCCCTTCCCCCATCTAGCCTCCCTTTGAGACTTCGTTTCTCTCGACTGTTCATTAAGACTTGTTTTTCCCAATGATTTCACCAACCCACTCCACAACCTGTCTTTAGCCTGCACACCCGAGCAACCCCCTCCCCAGACTCCCTCACCCCCACCCCCCACACCCGAGCAACCCCATCCCCAGACTCCCTCCCCCCACCCCCCACACCCGAGCAACCCCCTCCCCAGACTCCCTCACCCCTACCCCCACACCCGAGCAACCCCCTCCCCACTCCCTCATCACACCCTCACCCCCACCCCCACACCCGAGCAACCCCCTCCCCAGACTCCCTCACCACACCCCCTCCCCAGACTCCCTCACCCCCACCCCCCACACCCGAGCAACCCCCTCCCCAGACTCCCTCACCCCACCCCCCACACCCGAGCAACCCCCTCCCCAGACTCCCTCACCCCCACCCCCCACACCCGAGCAGCCCCCTCCCCAGACTCCCTCACCCCCACCCCCCACACCCGAGCAACCCCCTCCCCAGACTCCCTCACCACACCCCTCACCCCCACTCCCACCACACATACAGCCCCCCCCCCAACCGCACTCTCAGACTTCAATCAACTGTTATTTCCAAGGGCCTACTCCCTTGAATCAGTCACAGGTAGAGCATCCAACAGGAGTCACTGGTAGAGCATCCAACAGGAGTCACTTTTAGAGCATCCACCAGGAGTCACACGTAGAGCATCCGCAAGAAGTCAGTGACTCTCAAACTCTAGACGGCACACATACAATAATGACATTAATTACCGATGGAAGTCAGCGGGGACTTTAAGATTATCCAAGAATGGAGTCATGTTTGTGACCTTTGAACTTTGTTTCGTGGGCTGACTCGTAAGAAGACGTTGGAAGAATTACTAAACCGAATTTACAGCGTGAATAACATCAGACATTGAAGTCTTTGAATGGTCCCTAATTTGACAGTCCAAGGTCATTGAAGGACCCCTAGTTTTACAGTTCACGGCCACTGAATGGCCCCTAGTTTGACAGTTCAAGGTCACTGAATGGCCCCTAGTTTGACATTAATCTTACTTTGACTTGTAGTTGGAATGTCTGGTCTAAACACTATTGGAGGTGTCACCAAGCAGTGATGTCCTGTAGTTTTAGATTTATGACTTGATGTGTCGGTGAACATTGTAATCAAAGACTTATTGGAAACTGTAGGTGCCATTATAACATTGTGGCCCACCTTTGACTGACATTTAACCTGACATCCCACCTGACATCTCACCTGCCATCTCGCCTGACATCCCACCTGACATCTCACCTGACATCTCGCCTGACATACCACCTAACATCTCGCCTGGCATCCTCCCTGACATCTCGCCTGACATCTCACCTGACATCTCACCTGACATCTTGCCTGACATCCCACCTGACATCCCACCTGACATCCCACCTGACATCCCACCTGACATCTCGCCTGGCATCCTCCCTGACATCTCGCCTGACATCTTGCCTGACATCCCACCTGACATCTTGCCTGACATCCCACCTGACATCTCACCTGACATCACACCTGACATCTCGCCTGACATCTCACCTGACATCTCGCCTGACATCCCACCTGACATCTCACCTGACATCCCACCTGACATCTCGCCTGACAACTCGCCTGACATCTCACCTGATATCCCGCCTGACAACTCGCCTGACATCTCGCCTGACATCCCGCCTGACATCCCACCTGACATCCCGCCTGACATCCCACCTGACATCCCACCTGACATCCCACCTGACATCCCACCTGACATCCCACCTGACAACCCACCTGACATCCCACCTGACGTTCACCTGACGTTCACCTGACATCCCACCTGACGTTCACCTGACGTTCACCTGACATCCCTCATGACATCTCGCCTGACCTATGGTGACAAGTTCGTGGATCAATACGGCATCTATTCCCACTCCAGGTACAACATCATTACGCTGCACCCCCCCCCCTAAACCAGCCGAATGTTTACATTAGTTGCAAAGATCATTAACTCTTGTCGGCCCGTGGGACTATTTCTAGATAAACACTGCACATCGTGGGAAACCGTTTGGTCTGTGTCCTACCCGTTGGGGGGGGGGAGCGTCAATAAAAGAATTAATCGTGACGTCATACCCTAAGAACTGCCAGCAGTGACCATCCATGTTGGCTCATTTCTACTACTCCTCACTCCTCACGTGACACGAGTTACTCCAGTCTGTAGACACACCTTATTGTGGTCAGACGTGACACGAGCTACTCCAATCTGTAGACACATCTTACTGGTCAGTCGTTACACGAGCTACTCCAGTCTGTAGACACACCTTACTGGTCAGTCGTGACACGAGCTACTCTAATCTGTAGACACACCTTACTGGTCAGTCGTGACACGAGTTGTTCCAGTCTGTAGACACACCTTACTGTGGTCAGACGTGACACGAGCTACTCCAATCTGTAGACACATCTTACTGGTCAGTCGTGACACGAGCTACTCCAATCTGTAGACACACCTTACTGGTCAGTCGTGACACGAGCTACTCTAATCTGTAGACACACCTTACTGGTCAGTCGTGACACGAGTTGTTCCAGTCTGTAGACACACCTTACTGTGGTCAGACGTGACACGAGCTACTCCAATCTGTAGACACACCTTACTGGTCAGTCGTGACACGAGTTACTCCAGTCTGTAGACACACCTTACTGGTCAGTCGTGACACGAGCTACTCTAATCTGTAGACACACCTTACTGGTCAGTCGTGACACGAGTTGTTCCAGTCTGTAGACACACCTTACTGTGGTCAGACGTGACACGAGCTACTCTAATCTGTAGACACACCTTACTGGTCAGTCGTGACACGAGTTACTCCAATCTGTAGACACACCTTATTGGTCAGTCGTGACACGAGTTGTTCCAGTCTGTAGACACACTTTACTGTGGTCAGACGTGACACGAGTTACTCCAATCTGTAGATACACCTTACTGGTCAGTCGTGACACGAGTTACTCCAATCTGTAGACACATCTTACTGGTCAGTCGTGACACGAGTTAATCCAATCTGTAGACACATCTTACTGGTCAGTCGTGACACGAGTTAATCCAATCTGTAGACACACCTTACTGGTCAGTCGTGACACGAGTTACTCCAATCTGTAGACACATCTTACTGGTCAGTCGTGACACGAGTTAATCCAATCTGTAGATACACCTTACTGGTCAGTCGTGACACGAGTTACTCCAATCTGTAGACACCCCTTACTGGTCAGTCGTGACACGAGTTACTCCAATCTGTAGACACATCTTACTGGTCAGTCGTGACACGAGCTACTCCAATCTGTAGACACACCTTACTGGTCAGTCGTGACACGAGTTACTCCAATCTGTAGACACACCTTACTGGTCAGTCGTGACACGAGTTACTCCAATCTGTAGATACACCTTACTGGTCAGTCGTGACACGAGTTACTCCAGTCCGTAGACACACCTTACTGGTCAGTCGTGACACGAGCTACTCCAATCTGTAGACACATCTTACTGGTCAGTCGTGACACGAGTTGTTCCAGTCTGTAGACACACCTTACTGGTCAGTCGTGACACGAGCTACTCTAATCTGTAGACACACCTTACTGGTCAGTCGTGACACGAGCTACTCTAATCTGTAGACACACCTTACTGGTCAGTCGTGACACGAGTTGTTCCAGTCTGTAGACACACCTTACTGTGGTCAGACGTGACACGAGCTACTCCAGTCTGTAGGCACACCTTACTGGTCAGACTGAAATCGACAAATCTGATATCGAATGTTGATAACAAAGTTCTAGTGGGAATCTTTAAGGCACTGTCGCTACGTTTATGCGGGACATTAATTAACTTGCATACTCGAACGTGTATTAATAAATTTATTAATTAATCTTAAATTCCATTTGAAGGCCTAGATATTACTGATGATATACGGGGTGGGGGTGGGGGGTTGTCCCGGAGCACATTGCTCCTGCTGTTAGGTTACGCCCCTGATCAGAGAGGATGTTAAGAAAACGACTAATCAGTCCCAATAAATTAACTCTGGCGCATGGTTTATACCCAGGGCACAGAACTAGGGCGATAAATCTGTTCAACTTCCCGCTCTTGTTACAGGGGGAAAAGTGGACGCTCGACCCATCCGGGCGGATAGCAGAAATGGCGGGAATGGGCCACGTGCAAGGCGGTGATGATGAGCAGACGAGATTCGATGTTAGTGTCTCATATTTCCTCCAGTTGAGATAGGGGATGCAAGAGAGACTGACTGTTAACATCTGTTGACGTCTTGTTAACAAAACAGGAGTTGGTGGTGGTGGTGGTGGTGGTGGAGGTGGAGGTGTACGGTGTAGGCGTGACTGCCATTGTGTTTGCCAGAGTTTTTTCTCAGACATAGCTCAAAGTGTGTATTCTTCATCTAAAGTTTATTTCCACTAGCCGTATTGAAGCACAGACCAACATTATATGATTAATATATTGACCAACATAGATGACTATTTAAAAAAACAAATTTCATTCTAATTACCTTTCCACTCTCTCTATTTATTTTGGAGTCACCTGAGAATTGAGGAGTTTTGAAATATCGAATACTTTGAACGTCAATGATTATTTAGGACGCAGATTAATTTAAGTCTGTGTTTCTAAGATGGCCGTAACATATATCAGGTTTAGATACAGACGTCTTTTCTGAAGGGCTTTGGTTTGTTAGGTCAGTGGCTCTGTTAGGTCAGTGGCTCTGTTAGGTCAGTGGCTCTGTCAGGTCAGTGGCTCTGTTAGGTCAGTGGCTGTTAGGTCAGTGGCTCTGTTATGTCAGTGGCTCTGTTAGGTCCTAGGTTTCACTTGGTCACTAGCTTTACCAGGTCATGACCTTTAAGGCTGGCACCGATCAGAAAATTATCCTATTAAGGGATTTATCCCCCTTACCTGCCTCTCACCTGTGGCAGATTTAGGTCAGGAAGTTGGCGGGAAAATCTGGGATGGGGATATCTTGGTTGTATGTCTCAGATGGCATTGAATGTCTCAGATGGCATTGAATGTCTCAGATGGCATTGAATGTCTCAGATGGCATTGAATGTCTCAGATGGCATTGAATGTCTCAGATGGCATTGAATGTCTCAGATGGCATTGAATGTCTCAGATGGCGTTGAATGTCTCAGATGGCATTGAATGTCTCAGATGGCATTGAATGTCTCAGATGGCATTGAATGTCTCAGATGGCATTGTATGTCTCAGATGGCATTGAATATCTCAGATGGCATTGAATGTCTCAGATGGCATTGAATGTCTCAGATGGCATTGAATATATCAGATGGCATTGAATATCTCAGATGGCATTAAATGTCTCAGATGGCATTGAATGTCTAAGATGGCATTGAGTGTCTCAGATGGCATTGTGTGTCTCAGATGGCATTGAGTGTCTCAGATGGCATTGTGTGTCTCAGATGGCATTGAATGCCTCAGATGGCATTGAATGCCTCAGATGGCATTGAATGCCTCAGATGGCATTGAATGCCTCAGATGGCATTGAATGCCTCAGATGGCATTGAATGCCTCAGATGGCATTGAATGTCTCAGATGGCATTGAATGTCTCAGATGGCATTGAATGTCTCAGATGGCATTGTATGTCTCAGATGGCATTGAATGTCTCAGATGGCATTGTATGTCTCAGAGGGCATTGAATGTGTCAGATGGCATTGAATGTCTCAGATGGCATTGAATGTCTCAGATGGCATTGAATGTCTCAGATGGCATTGAATGTCTCAGATGGCATTGAATGTCTCAGATGGCGTTGTATGTCTCAGATGGCATTGAATGTCTCAGATGGCATTGAATGTCTCAGATGGCATTGAATGTGTCAGATGGCATTGAATGTGTCAGATGGCGTTGTATGTCTCAGATGGCATTGAATGTCTCAGATGGCGTTGAATGTCTCAGATGGCGTTGAATGTATCAGATGGCGTTGAATGTCTCAGATGGCATTGAATGTCTCAGATGGCATTGAATGTCTCAGATGGCATTAAATGTCTCAGATGGCATTGAATGTCTCAGATGGCATTGAATGTCTCAGATGGCATTGAATGTCTCAGATGGCATTGAATGTCTCAGATGGCGTTGTATGTCTCAGATGGCGTTGTATGTCTCAGATGGCATTGAATGTCTCAGATGGCATTGAATGTCTCAGATGGCATTGAATGTCTCAGATTGCATTGAATGTCTCAGATGGCGTTGTATGTCTCAGATGGCATTGAATGTCTCAGGTGGCATTGAATGTCTCAGATGGCATTGAATGTCTCAGATGGCATTGAATGTCTCAGATGGCGTTGTATGTCTCAGATGGCATTGAATGTCTCAGATGGCATTGAATGTCTCAGATGGCGTTGTATGTCTCAGATGGCGTTGAATGTCTCAGATGGCATTGAATGTCTCAGATGGCGTTGTATGTCTCAGATGGCATTGAATGTCTCAGATGGCATTGAATGTCTCAGATGGCGTTGTATGTCTCAGATGGCGTTGAATGTCTCAGATGGCATTGAATGTCCGGGACTCTCTTGAAGATCCCGAATGACATGTCCGAGATGACATGAGAATTCTTGAGTAGGACAATTGTCAAACTAAGCCTCTACTGCAACCATGCACCATATCACCCACTGGAAGTCACCCACTGGAAGTTACACCACTGGAAGTCACACCACAAAGAAGATTTAGACTCCCTGACCATGATTATGTAACCAACATAACCGAAGCTGACGTCACTCCGGTCATCCAGGCCAAATAGGTGGAGAGGGGAATTAAAGACTACGCCCCCCCCCCTAAAAGTTATAGCCCCTGCCGAGGCCATTGTTGGAGGGTTATGAGGCAGGAACGGTAATCGTCACTCAGTTTTATTAATCTGACACTAATTGGAAATGAGGTTGTCGATCCTGTTACCAAATGCCAAGGGAAACCACCCATTGCGGAGAGTTTACGAGGTGTTTTATGGCGAGAGTACCGTCCCTTCCAGTCATTGCCCATCAAGCTCAGATAGGGGGTCTGTTATGGTTGGCCTAGCGGGTTGGTCGAGATGGTTGGTCTTGTGGGTTGGGGGGAAGGGTTGTGTTGTAGAAGACTGTTGTTATCTCTGTCCACTCTGTCCACTCTGTCCACACTGTCCACACTGTCCACTCTGTCCACACTGTCCACACTCTGTCCACTCTGTCCACACTGTCCACACTCTGTCCACACTCTGTCCACTCTGTCCACACTGTCCACACTGTCCACACTCTGTCCACACTCTGTCCACTCTGTCCACACTCGAATTCAGGAAGTGTTGAACACTGAGTGTTGCAGCTACCGTCATCTAAAGTCGGCGATATGCCTGGATGTGAGTTTCAAAAAACTTTAGTTTTGGGCACCGTCTCTAAAGATGTAATTAACGGTTATACAATGACGTACGTTTTGGCTCTTACAGTAACAGAAAGCCCATAGGTAGTAGGGAATCGGTGTTGTATAAAATAAAATTAGGAATGTCACATG
Organism: Ampullaceana balthica; assembly: GCA_944989445.1. Lineage (NCBI taxonomy): Eukaryota > Metazoa > Mollusca > Gastropoda > Lymnaeidae > Ampullaceana > Ampullaceana balthica. The sequence continues at coordinate 272,852 of CALYLW010000343.1, forward strand.
TGTAAATTCATTAGAACAGCTCTGAGTTAAAATGGACGTTGTTCCATGCGTGCCGCCCTCTCTTTGCTCTCGTCTCAGATGTCAAGTCTCGTGGGAGACCAATGGTGAGAGCAAGTCATTGACACTTTAAAAGATATATATCGTATGGTGTCTTGTCTTTTACCCTGCATGTTGTCATGCCAACGACTGTGTGGGGCATCACGTAAAGGATTTTATTGAGAACTCCTGATTTGATTAGCATGGAAGTGAGGGAGGGAGGGGGGCATACTCATCACCACGCCATGTAAGTACGAGGGGTGGGGGTGTGGAGAGGACGAGCACTATTGATTGATTATCTTAGTAGAAGACACTGTGGGAATTTGATGGCCCCGTACTTGAAGATCTGGACTGTATGGCTATCTGCCCAGCCCCCACCCCCCCCCTGCTACTTCTAGAGGCTTGTCCTCAGCCCTCGCCCCCTAACACTACAATCAGAGACTAATTTGAGACTTTAAGGACTCGACGTTGTGGGGTAGGGGGGCGTGGGGGTATGAAGTTCCGAGAGGGGAGGTAATCAACCCCTGATGACTGTTCGGCATGTTGCCGAAATGGAAGACTTCCCAAGGGAGGTTACAAAGGCTAATTAATGATGTTTCCTGTTCATAATGACCTCCCCTCAACTCCCGGTAATGCGAGACGGCCGGGTTTTTCTTTTGAAATCAACTCCACTGAAATTGTCGTCCCGGTCCCTCCAGGGGCGTAGATTTGATGTGTGATTAATGTCATCTGTTTCTGTTGAGAACTCAAAGATCAAGTGTAGATCTCTGATGTCTCCAGAAGATCTTTGATATGTCAGAGGACAGTGATCAGCATCCTTCGGCACGCGTGTCAGTCTTGGCACGTGTAGCGATTCTCACTGGCACGCGAACACATAATAGATTTATGAAAATGATCTAAAAAGTAAAGGGTCTTACTTGCCAGGCATATACCCCATGTTTCCTGACTGTTCTGTTATGGTGTATTTTATTGCCAGCCATATGACCCATGATTGTTCAATGTTCCTGTTATAGTGTATTTTATTGCCAGCCATATACCCCATGATTGTTCAATGTTCCTGTTATAGTGTATTTTATTGCCAGCCATATACCCCATGATTGTTCAATGTTCCTGTTATAGTGTATTTTATTGCCAGCCATATACCCCATGATTGTTCAATGTTCCTGTTATAGTGTATTTTATTGCCAGCCATATACCCCATGATTGTTCAATGTTCCTGTTATAGTGTATTTTATTGCCAGCTATATACCCCATGATTGTTCAATGTTCCTGTTATAGTGTATTTTATTGCCAGCCATATACCCCATGATTGTTCAATGTTCCTGTTATAGTGTATTTTATTGCCAGCCATATACCCCATGATTGTTCAATGTTCTGTTATAATGTATTTCCTCTCAGTGCTATAAGCTGTGTACAAGTGTCAGTGGCCTATCATATACTTACCGACCCAGGGGTAATGACCCATCTCTGGGATTATTGACCCACCTCTGGGACTATGACCCACCTCTGGGACCAATGACCCACCTTTGTGTCTAATAACCCACCACTGGGGCTACTGACCAACCTCTGGAGATACTGACCCACTTCTAGAGCTACTGACCCACCTCTGGGTCCCCTGACCCAACTCAGTGACCACTAACCCACCCAGGGGACCACTGACCATCTATTTTGGTCTCGTCACCATCACGCGGTCCCTGGGTGACAGTGGAGTTGGTCTCACCTTCCACCCACCCCGCCCCCCACTACACATCTTAGTCCAATCAATTCTCCTTTTTTTCCACTGAAAGTATTCCATCCAGCCCGAGGGTAATGAAGTTGACTCGAGGGCTTTTTCAGTTCATGTGGGCCTTAAAAGCTGTGAAGACAGCAGTTTTTTAAGATAATTTGTTCCCCTTATAATGGTTTTCTTTTTATCCTGGGTCACGGGTTTTTTAGGGGGATGGGGTAAGTTTAATGGAGTGGACCCCAGCCCTGGCCTAAGGACACTTGACCTTACCACGTGGTGCCGAGCTGGTCAATCATTGTAGTTGTAGCCCCAGGACCTAGATACTGTCAACTGGTTTTGGACACAAGGCCGAATGGTCCACTTTGGTCTATGGGACATTATTCCCTGCCATCAAGGCTGAATGGTCCACGTGGGTCTGTGGGACATGTGTCCCTGCCATCAAGGCTGAATGGTCCACGTGGGTCTGTGGGACATGTGTCCCTGCCATCAAGGCTGAATGGTCCACGTGGGTCTGTGGGACATGTGTCCCTGCCATCAAGGCTGAATGTTCCACGTGGGTCTGTGGGACATGTGTCCCTGCCATCAAGGCTGAATGGTCCACGTGGGTCTGTGGGACATGTGTCCCTGCCATCAAGGCTGAATGTTCCACGTGGGTCTGTGGGACATGTGTCCCTGCCATCAAGGCTGAATGGTCCACGTGGGTCTGTGGGACATGTGTCCCTGCCATCAAGGCTGAATGGTCCACGTGGGTCTGTGGGACATGTGTCCCTGCCATCAAGGCTGAATGGTCCACGTGGGTCTGTGGGACATGTGTCCCTGCCATCAAGGCTGAATGTTCCACGTGGGTCTGTGGGACATGTGTCCCTGCCATCAAGGCTGAATGTTCCACGTGGGTCTGTGGGACATGTGTCCCTGCCATCAAGGCTGAATGTTCCACGTGGGTCTGTGGGACATGTGTCCCTGCCATCAAGGCTGAATGGTCCACGTGGGTCTGTGGGACATGTGTCCCTGCCATCAAGGCTGAATGGTCCACGTGGGTCTGTGGGACATGTGTCCCTGCCATCAAGAATGAATGTTCCACGTGGGTCTGTGGGACATGTGTCCCTGCCATCAAGGCTGAATGGTCCACGTGGGTCTGTGGGACATGTGTCCCTGCCATCAAGGCTGAATGTTCCACGTGGGTCTGTGGGACATGTGTCCCTGCCATCAAGGCTGAATGTTCCACGTGGGTCTGTGGGACATGTGTCCCTGCCATCAAGGCTGAATGGTCCACGTGGGTCTGTGGGACATGTGTCCCTGCCATCAAGGCTGAATGTTCCACGTGGGTCTGTGGGACATGTGTCCCTGCCATCAAGGCTGAATGGTCCACGTGGGTCTGTGGGACATGTGTCCCTGCCATCAAGGCTGAATGTTCCACGTGGGTCTGTGGGACATGTGTCCCTGCCATCAAGGCTGAATGGTCCACGTGGGTCTGTGGGACATGTGTCCCTGCCATCAAGGCTGAATGGTCCACGTGGGTCTGTGGGACATGTGTCCCTGCCATCAAGGCTGAATGGTCCACGTGGGTCTGTGGGACATGTGTCCCTGCCATCAAGGCTGAATGTTCCACGTGGGTCTGTGGGACATGTGTCCCTGCCATCAAGGCTGAATGTTCCACGTGGGTCTGTGGGACATGTGTCCCTGCCATCAAGGCTGAATGGTCCACGTGGGTCTGTGGGACATGTGTCCCTGCCATCAAGGCTGAATGGTCCACGTGGGTCTGTGGGACATGTGTCCCTGCCATCAAGGCTGAATGTTCCACGTGGGTCTGTGGGACATGTGTCCCTGCCATCAAGGCTGAATGTTCCACGTGGGTCTGTGGGACATGTGTCCCTGCCATCAAGGCTGAATGTTCCACGTGGGTCTGTGGGACATGTGTCCCTGCCATCAAGGCTGAATGGTCCACGTGGGTCTGTGGGACATGTGTCCCTGCCATCAAGGCTGAATGGTCCACGTGGGTCTGTGGGACATGTGTCCCTGCCATCAAGGCTGAATGTTCCACGTGGGTCTGTGGGACATGTGTCCCTGCCATCAAGGCTGAATGTTCCACGTGGGTCTGTGGGACATGTGTCCCTGCCATCAAGGCTGAATGTTCCACGTGGGTCTGTGGGACATGTGTCCCTGCCATCAAGGCTGAATGGTCCACGTGGGTCTGTGGGACATGTGTCCCTGCCATCAAGGCTGAATGGTCCACGTGGGTCTGTGGGACATGTGTCCCTGCCATCAAGGCTGAATGGTCCACGTGGGTCTGTGGGACATGTGTCCCTGCCATCAAGGCTGAATGGTCCACGTGGGTCTGTGGGACATGTGTCCCTGCCATCAAGGCTGAATGGTCCACGTGGGTCTGTGGGACATGTGTCCCTGCCATCAAGGCTGAATGTTCCACGTGGGTCTGTGGGACATTTGTCCCTGCCATATCGTTGAGATCAACTCTAAATAATGAAATTAATTTCTGAAAGTATCCCATAAAAGCTAACAATTTTTTAAATCCCTTATATTAACTTCACCGCCGTCCCTCTCTCTCTCTCTCTCTCTCTCTCTGTCTCTCTCTCTGTCTCTCTCTCTCTCTCTCTCTCTCTCTCTCTCTCTCTCTGTCTCTCTCTCTCTCTGTCTCTCTCTCTGTCTCTCTCTCTCACTCTCTCACTGTCATTCGTCGTCGGTCGGGTGGAAAACAAAAGTAAAAAATGACACACTTCCCGTGATGCTATCAAACTGAAATTTTGCACATAGACTCGTGTCACATAACAATGCATCCTATTAAAATTTCAGATCAATCGAGTGTACATTTATTAAATTAATGCATTTTTAGTTTATCTCTATAAACTATATGTAGCGGTCGCTATTGTTTACATTTTATGATTCACTTGACTTCACGCCAGCCATCGATGACCACATCTAGTGTTTAACACCAGAGGGAATTCACTCAGTTTCAGGCTGTAAATGTTTGTCGCGTTTGAACATAATCAATACTTTAAGTTCTGTCTCACATAAAAGGGATTTATAGTCAAAAACTTTTTAAATCCCTTATATTAACTTCACCGCCGTCTCTCTCTGTCTGTCTGTCGTTCGTCGTCGGGCGGTCGGAAAAACAAAAGTAAAAAATAAAACAAACCCGTAAAAACAAAGTTTTTGACTATAAATCCCTTATATATGAAGCATAACTAACAGTATTGATTATTTTCAAACACGACAAACATTTACAGACTGAATCTGTCTTAACTCAACTTCGCTTCATAACCCTGAAGTCTGGTCACCGATTCGCTTGACCGAGCTCAGCGTGACACGTAAAATGTAAACAAAAGCACCCCGGTACTTCGATGGGTCGCCTCAACGCGTCAACTCAAACTTTCACGTGGAAAAAAAACAATAACAAACAGTGAATTTGAATTACATACGTTATATAAGGATAAACTAAAAATGCATTAATTTAATTACGGTTCGATCGATCTGAAATTTGATACCATGCATTGTTAGGTGAAACGGGTCCGTGTGCCAAATTTCAGCTCGATCGGATCACGGGAAGTGGGTCATTTTTTACTTTTGTTTTTTCGCCCGCCCAAGACAGAGAGAGATGACGACAGACAGAGAGAGAGAGAGACGGCGGTGAAGTTAATATAAGGGATTTAATGACCCACTTCTCTTAAAGCCATCTAGCTGAAATTTGGCACATGGATCCGTGTCACCTAACAATGCATCGTATCAAAATTTCAGATCGATCGAACATACAGTAATTAAATTAATGCATTTTTATTTTATCTCCATACAACGTATGTAATTCAATTTCACTGTTTGTTATTGTTTTTTTTTCACGTGACAGTTCAGTCGCGCGTTGACGCCATCCGTCGATGTAACGGCGTGCTTTTGTTTACATTTTACGTGTCACGCTGAGCTCGGTCCAGCGATCAGTGACCAGACCTTTCCCCTCTCCCCCCGCCCCGTTTATACAGCAAAGGGGAGTTAAGGCAGATTCAGTCTGTAAATGTTTGTCGCGTTTGAACATGATCAATACTTACAATTATGTCTCATGTAAAAGGGATTTATAGTCAAAAACTTTGTTTTTACGGGGTTGTTTAATTAAATCACTTATATTAACTTCACCGCCGTCTCTGTCTCTCTCTGTCTTGGGCTCGCGGTAGATCGGGCGGGAGGGCGGAAAATCAAATTGAAAAAATGACAAAATTCCCGTAATGCCATCGAGCTGAAATTTGGCACATAGACTCATGTCACCTAACAATGCATCGTATCAAAATTTCAGATCGGTCGAATGTACCGTAATTAAGTTAATGCATTTTTAGTTTATCTATATAAAACTATATGTAGCAGTGGCTATTGTTTACATTTTACGGGTCACTTGACTTCACGCCAGTCATCGATGACCACATCTCGTGTTTTACACCAGAAGGAAATTCACTCAGTTTCAGGCTGTAAATGTTTGTCGCGTTGGAACATAATCAATACTATAAGTTCTGTCTCACATATAAGGGATTTATAGTCAAAAACTTTGTTTTTACAGGGTTGTTTTTATTTAAATTATATTCACTGTTTACCCCTCTGACCACACACTGACCACCATGATAATCTACCCCTCCACCATCCACCCTGCCCTCCATCATGTACACACCTGCCTTCAGGCGACGTGCCAATGTCTAGAGATAAGTCAATCAGAACATATCCGAGCGAGAAAGAGAAAAGTGAAACAAGTAATTAGCCAGGGGTGTTCACCAGTGAACTCTCTCCCTCAGCACAATATGGTGGTAGTGAGCCAGGGGTGTTCACCAGTGAACTCTTTCCCTCAGCACAATATGGTGGTAGTGAGCCAGGGGTGTTCACCAGTGAACTCTTTCCCTCAGCACAATATGGTGGTAGTGACCCAGGAGTGTTCACCAGTGAACTCTCTCCCTCAGCACAATATGGTGGTGTTGGTGGTTAGAACGGGGATATTGTTGGGGGTGGGGGGGGGGTAGAAAACAATCCTATGTATGTATGTATGTTTGGTGTATGTCTGGTGTATGTCTGGTGTATTTCTGGTGCATGTCTGGTGTATGTCTATGTATGTCTGGTGTATGTATGTCTGGTGTATGTATGTCTGGTGTATGTATGTCTGGTGTATGTATGTCTGGTGTATGTATGTCTGGTGAATGTATGTCTGGTGTATGTATGTCTGGTGTATGTATGTCTGGTGTATGTATGTCTGGTGTATGCCACACAGATTATATGCTACTCTATATTCTAACTGCGAATATTCTATTCTCTATATTCTAACTGTGAATATTATATTCTCTATATTCTAACTGCGAATATTCTATTCTCTATATTCTAACTGCGTATAATCTATTCTCTATATTCTAACTGTGAATATTCTATTCTCTATATTCTAACTGCGAATATTCTATTCTCTAGATTCTATCTGCGAATATTCTATTCTCTATATTCTAACTGCGAATATTCTATTCTCTATATTCTAACAGCGAATATTCCATTCTCTATATTCTAACTGCGAATATTCTATTCTCTATATTCTAACAGCGAATATTATATTCTCTATATTCTAACTGCGAATATTCTATTCTCTATATTCTAACTGCGAATATTCTATTCTCTATATTCTAACTGCGAATATTCTATTCTCTATATTCTAACTGCGAATATTCTATTCTCTATATTCTAACTGCGAATATTCTATTGTCTATATTCTAACTGCGAATATTCTATTCTCTATATTCTAACTGCGAATATTCTATTCTCTATATTCTAACTGCGAATATTCTATTCTCTATATTCTAACTGCGAATATTCTATTCTCTATATTCTAACAGCGAATATTCCATTCTCTGTATTCTAACTGCGAATATTCTATTCTCTATATTATAACCGCAAATATTCTATTAGATATATTCTAACTGCGAATATTCTATTCTCTATATGCTAACAGCGAATATTCTATTCTCTATATTCTAACTGCGAATATTCTATTCTCTATATTCTAACAGCGAATATTCCATTCTCTATATTCTAACTGCGAATATTCTATTCTCTATATTATAACCGCAAATATTCTATTAGATATATTCTAACTGCGAATATTCTATTCTCTATATTCTAACAGCGAATATTCTATTCTCTATATTCTAGCTGCGAATATTCTATTCTCTATATTCTAACTGCGAATATTCTATTCTCTATATTCTAACTGCGAATATTCTATTCTCAATATTCTAACAGCGAATATTCCATTCTCTATATTCTAACTGCGAATATTCTATTCTCTATATTATAACCGCAAATATTCTATTAGATATATTCTAACTGCGAATATTCTATTCTCTATATTCTAACAGCGAATATTCTATTCTCTATATTCTAACTGCGAATATTCTATTCTCGATATTCTAACTGCGAATATTCTATTCTCTATATTCTAACTGCGAATATTCTATTCTCGATATTCTAACTGCGAATATTCTATTCTCTATATTCTAACTGCGAATATTCAATTCTTAGCTAAAAGACATAACTAAAAGTATTGATTATGTTCAATATAATACGAAACGCGTGACAGACTAGAATAAACATTTACAGATCGGGAAAATATTATAAAGTATGTTCCAAAATAATACGCACCGCACCGCGCGACAGAAAAATATTAAAAAGGTTTTTCAATATAATACGCACCGCACGACAGACTAGCAAAAACATTTCCATGCTACATTGAGATAAACTAAAAATTCATTAATATAATTACGGTACATTCGATCGATGTGAAATTTTAATACATCTTATTTATCGTCGCCGCGAGTCAGCCTGCAAAATTTCAGCTAGACTGGATACGGGAAAGTGGGTTAAAAGACGATCCAAAGTTTTTTGGGCAAGCAATCAAACAGACGCCACGATTTAATATAAAGGATTTAAAAATAAAGTTATTTTTGAGATAGAAATAAAGTTGTGTCGGAGCTATAAATAATGTTTGTGTTGGAGCTATAAATAACGTTGTGTGGGAGCTATACATAATGTTGTGAGGGAGCAATAAATAATGTTGTTTCGGTGCTATAAATAACGTTGTGTCGGAGCTATAAATAATGTTGTGTCGAAGATGTAAATAATGTGTCGGAGCTATAAATAACGTTGTTCCGGAGCCAGTGGCGTAACAACGGGGTGGCATCGGGGCAGTTGCCAAGGGTGCCAGCTCAAAAGGGCGCCAATAAATCTCTAATTTTTTAATTTGTATTTTTAATAAATACAGTCGGACCTCTCTAAGTCGAAATTAAAAGGACCCGAAAAAAAAAGAAAAATCTTACTATCCCCATCCCACTGTCGAGGAAGTAAAGTGGGGGAGGGGAGGGAATGTGTCTTCTCTCACGGGCTTGTGTCGGTATGTCAAAGCAAGTTGGCTCCTTTCATATGGAACATCACCGCCCCTCTTTCCTGTCAAGCCTTCTAGCCGCTATGGCTGTCCCCCCCCTCTCAATATCAACATTGTCCTTGATTAATATGCGCCTTTTACGCCAGTTTCACTAACTCGAAAACTCCGTAAGTCAAATTCCTCCCCCCCCCCTTGAGTTCGACTTAGAAAGGTCCGACTGTATTAGCAACACGCCAATAAGCCAGCTAACGGAAGTGCTGAGCTGTAGTCGGTGGAGTGCTAATTAAATTTACTTTTAATTATGAGATAGTGAGTACGACACATTGACACTTTTGTTTTTTTTATTTATAATACATGATACTTCAAGTTTTGCTGTATTCTTTATTAAAGCAACAATATCCCGTTTTATCCACCAATTTATTTGGTATTATTTAGGAAATAGTAAAGTGAAAATTAGTATTGTTTCTGTCTGATGCATTTTTTTATATTCACTTTGTATGGCTGTCACCGCCAGACTACGTAATTATTGTCATAAATAAAATAAGAGAAATTCAATTAATTTTTCTAACAAATGAAAAAATTGCAAAGCTGCAAATTGTCAATTTATCAAGGGCGCGAAAAATAAATAAGCCAAGGGCGCCAAAAATCTAGTTACGCCTCTGTTCGGAGCTATAAATAAAGTAATTTAGAAAATAGAAATTAAAGACACTACGTAGTTTTTCCGTATCATTGACGAACGATCTTACGTATTAGCAGGATACTTTGTCGTATCTGTCTAATGATCCTGTCACATGATGAGTGACGTCATCTTGCCGCCTAAGTACTAATAATGGCGGGTACTGTCCTTGACCTAGATATTCAATTCCAATCGTCTCTCATCTCACATCCAACATCCAGACGATAATGACCTGTGGCCAGTTTACTGTGGTAAATCTAAATTTCACGCCATCCCCCGACTCCCCCCCCTCCCCCACACACACACAATATGTTGATGTCTCAATGGCAATTAAAAAATATTTCGTTTTTTTTAATATTCGGATCCCACCGACCCGCCATTTTGAGCCATTAAAAAAATAGTAATTTAAAGCAACTATTTTGGGAACCCTTGTCTGTTGTTACCTGCCTGAGGCCCTAGAGACAGACGCGTACAAACCAAATTGATTGAATAGAGGAAATCTCCAGCCGCCAAAACAATTGAAGGTTGTATAACCGAGGCAGGAAATAAAGTCTTTGGCGATAAAATACAATCAGTGATTGCTATCTAAAGACAATCAATGTACGTGCAACACAATGCGATGGGCTGAGATGGTGTGTGTGTGAGGGGGAATATTGTGTGTGAGGGCGAATATTGTGTGTGAGAGAAGTGTAGGTGTGAGGTGGGACTGGTGTAAAATTCTTCTTTTGTCCCGACAATGTTTATACGTGCTGTATTGCGACAATAGAAATATTATATCCCTCTCAGGATATCTGCACCACACAGCACACACAATATATCTGCACCACACAGCAAACTCAATATATCTGCACCACACAGCACACACAATATATCTGCACCACACAGCACACATCATATATCTGCACCACACAGCACACACCACACAGCACACTCAATATATCTGCACCACACAGCACACACCACACAGCACACTCAATATCACTGCACCTCACAGCACACACCACACAGCACACAGCACACACCACACAGCACACTCAATATCACTGCACCTCACAGCACACACCACACAGCACACAGCACACACCACACAGCACACTTCATTCATCTCCACCACACAGCACACTCAATATGTCTCCACCACGCAGCACACATCATATATCTCCACCACACAGCACACTCAATATATCTGCATCACACAGCACACACCACACAGCACACTCCATATATCTGCACCTCACACCACACAGCACACTCCATATATCTGCACCTCACACCACACAGCACACTCCATATATCTGCACCTCACACCACACAGCACACACCACACAGCACACACAATATATCTGCACCACACAGCACACACCACACAGCACACTCAATATATCTGCATCACACAGCACACACCACACAGCACACTCCATATATCTGCACCTCACACCACACAGCACACACCACACAGCACACACAATATATCTGCATCACACAGCACACACCACACAGCACACTCCATATATCTGCACCTCACACCACACAGCACACACCACACAGCACACACAATATATCTGCACCACTCAGCACACAATTTATATCTTCATCTGCACCTCGTAAAACAACAAGCCATTCTATTTCTATCTGAAAGATAAACAGGCCACCAAACTTTACTGAACGTCTATCGGGCACCCACCCCCTCCCCCACCCACCATGTTGTTGACAGACCTGGAGTTTAAGCTCCCAATAACGACTCACCAGATTTAGCCAATCCGAAATCCAAACGTCGTGAAAATCCCATCAGTGAGTCTTGATCTGAGTTTAGTCTGGTGTTCCAACCAATCTGAGGAACCAAGGACAGATGATCAACATTCTACGGGGGTCGGAGGGGGGTCGGGGGAGCCTACCCCAGCATGGTGTTACTGGGGAGCCAATGTATCTAGTAATCGCGGCAAAACGGAGGTTTACCTTAGAATTATTATTGACTACATTACCTGCTTGCGTGACGGAGGTGGTCAGGATTACATTATCTTATAAATCATAGACGTTCATTTGATACAGAAGATTAGTGCGTCCTACGCTTATCCATGGTTTATGTCTAGTTTTGCGTTTTTTAAGAATTTTAAATGTTGATAGAGTGTTGGTTTTCCTGGTTTCCTCTGGCAACTCATTCCACGTCTGAATTCCGGACGTGAAGAACGATAATTTGTATGTGTTTGTTCTTGTATACGGAATATGAAAAAGTGTTTTTATCCCTATGTCTATTTGAGGGCTTTCTTATGTTATCTTTGTTTTGTATTGTAAAGTTAGAATTACTTGTCTTTTGTATTATTACTACTTGACTCTTGGTTCTTCTATCCTCTAAGATTTCAAGGTTTAATGAATTAACTAATGGCGTTTTTCTTGTCAGTTGTGTATATTCTCCAGTACTGAATCTGGCAGCTCTTTTTTGAATTTGTTCTAGTTTGTCAATGTTTACTTTGGTGGTTGGGTCCCATACAGTTCTCCCCAAAGTGAGGTAAACTAATGGATGTTACAAAATGGCAACATTGCACCCCCACTCTCTCGTCCCCCCGACTCCAACTGACAGACGTCATATTTTAGATGACACATTTGTCTCCCTTCCAACATCTATAGACCAAACACATTAAGACCAAAGCCAAGGGCGATAATCTGCCTTGTAATTATCACTTCTCTACTCCGCGAAGTTGGCTGCTTGTATTAAATATGTTTGGCCAGAAAACAAGCCAGGTTTTTTTGTATACATCATGAACCAACTACGTCACGGGCGGATGACTATGGGGGGGTGATCCTTGTGAACACATGACGTGTTTAAACACTGATAACTTGTACTGGGTGTTCTGTTGTCTGACATTCTTCGTCTCTGACATATTATTGACTGACAGTGTGTGTTAGAGACCATGAAACCGAAAGTAGCTTTCTTTGACGGAGTTGAAGAACATTTTTTTTACTGAGTTGTAGAACTTTACTTCACGGAGTTGTAAAACTTAGTTTTACCGAGATGTAGAACTTTGTTTTACGGAGTTGTAGAACTTTGTTTCGCGGAGTTGTAGAACTTTGTTCTACGGAGTTATAGAACTTTGTTCTACGGAGTTGTAGAATTTTGCTATACGGAGTTGTAGAATTTTGCTATACGGAGTTGTAGAATTTTGTTATACGGAGTTGTAGAACTTTGTTTTACGTAGTTGTAGAGCTTTGTTTTATGGTATTGTAGAACTTTGAGATAAAAATAATAACATATATTGAAAGAAATGTTAGGGAAAGGGGATTATGGGCTGTTCATTTTGAGGGGCGTGGGGCGAGGGTGCAACTAGGGCGCTCAAATGTAAACATCAGAGGGTGCAACTAGGGCGCTCAAATGTAAACATCAGAGGGTGCAACTAGGGCGCTCAAATGTAAACATCAGAGGGTGCAACTAGGGCGCTCAAATGTAAACATCAGAGGGTGCAACTAGGGCGCTCAAATGTAAACATCAGAGGGTGCAACTAGGGCGCTCAAATGTAAACATCAGAGGGTGCAACTAGGGCGCTCAAATGTAAACATCAGAGGGTGCAACTAGGGCGCTCAAATGTAAACATCAGAGGGTGCAAACACTTGTATGTTATATCACCGGGAGCAAACACACACGCACACACATAAACACACACGCACACACATAAACACACGCACACATACACACATACATACACACACATACACACGCAGTTTATTGTTTTATCCTATCCGGCAACGCTTGCATGAATGGCTCCTAGACCTACAGACGTTGGTGTTAGCGTTACGACGTATGAGAAATGGCAACAACAAAAACAACAGCAGAGTTCGTCATAGTGTTATAAATAACTGCTCACGCTGGCGTGTAGGTTACTCGCGTTGTCACGGTGAGTGAGTTCAACTGTGCCGCTAGTCGTGCATGAACGCAGGTAACTGACATCAATTGGATCACTGATTTCGGCACAAATCAACATCCTGTCAAACAGTTTATTTTACCATATCCCTTGTTATCTAAAATTATCATTCGTTATGCTATGCTAAACCATAATATTCTGCTTTATCCCAAGCTGTCCCAAGCTATCGCAACTTATCCCAAGTTATCCCAAGGTATCCCAACTTATCCAAAGTTATCCCAAGCTGTTCTTTGACGCCAACTTGTTTTAAAACCCAAAATGGTTCCCTAACACGACTGACGGAAGCACAAAAATAATAGCTGATGTGAAGTTGATCCTGACTTGTGAAAGTATACAATTCTATTGCGGAGAGTTCCATGAGTGGTCGCTAAGGAGTAAGAAGGTTGAGTGTTGTAGAAGTAAGAAGGTGGAGTGTTGTAGAAGTAAGAAGGTGGAGTGTTGTAGAATTAAGAAGGTTGAGTGTTGTAGAAGTAAGAAGGTAGAGTGTTGTAGAAGTAAGAAGGTGGAGTGTTGTAGAAGTAAGAAGGTGGAGTGTTGTAGAAGTAAGAGGACAAATTGTGCTGTGGCTTTATAACTGACTCGTTGTCGGGTTAGTGAATGGACTTTTGTTGAGTTCTAGAATATTCGGAATATCAAAGTACATCTTTTGGCAGCCCCATTTACCTCGACACCAAAGACCATTAGTTGGTGATACTATAGTTATGTTTCACTTCGTCAATTCAATCACCATCTCAGTCACCATCTCAATAGCCATCTCAATCACCATCTCAATCACCATCTCAGTCACCATCTCAATCACCATCTCAAATCACCATCTCAATCACCATCTCAGTCACCATCTCAATAGCCATCTCAATCACCATCTCAATCACCATCTCAGTCACCATCTCAGTCACCATCTCAATCACCATCTCAATCACCATCTCAGTCACCATCTCAATAGCCATCTCAATCACCATCTCAATCACCATCTCAGTCACCATCTCAATCACCATCTCAATCACCATCTCAATAGCCATCTCAATCACCATCTCAATCACCATCTCAGTCACCATCTCAATCACCATCTCAATCACCATCTCAGTCACCATCTCAGTCACCATCTCAATCACCATCTCAGTCACCATCTCAATAGCCATCTCAATAGCCATCTCAATCACCATCTCAATCACCATCTCAATCACCATCTCAATCACCATCTCAATCACCATCTCAATCACCATCTCAATCACCATCTCAATCACCATCTCAATCACCATCTCAATCACCATCTAAATCGTCGTCTCAATCATCATCTCAATCATTATCTCAATCACAATCCCAATCAGGAGGAAATGACAAAAAGTCGGACATTTGAAAAGCGAAAATTGGATCCTGTTGTTCGCTCCCCTCAAGAAAACAACATTAGAAATGATGGATGGTGCTCTCCCTTTAACTTTCATCTCACAACTGTAACCAAGGGGCACAAAACAATAAACAATTTTATTATAGTTTTTTTTTAAAGGACATACATTTGAGGTTTGTGTAATGTTAACATAACCAGAGACTGTGTAACATGATTGCTGTCAGTTGGGTCATAGAACGGCTGTGAGTGTTAGAATGGCTGTGAGTCTTATAACGGCTGTGAGTCTTGTAACGGCTGTGAGTCTTATAACGGCTGTGAGTCTTATAACGGCTGTGAGTCTTAGAACGGCTGTCAGTCTTAGAACGGCTGTGAGTCTTAGAACGGATGTAAGTCTTATAACGGCTGTGAGTCTTATAACGGCTGTGAGTCTTAGAACGGCTGTGATAGTTGACTTATAAATTGTAAACCTTTAGATTTCCAAACACTGGTTCAGTCTTACACCCACAACGACAGTAGAGCTACAAATACGACTCTTTAGTCTTCAATTTAGCATATTATATACCATACTAACTAGAACGTTCTACTATAATCTTAACCCTTACCATACCAACTAATGATCCTACATGGGGAAGAAAATCAGAAGCCCCGAGCCTAATGCTCTTCATGGGTCTTCCTGGAAGACCCCCCAGCTATCTGGCCCCTTCCCCCAAAGGGACGTAACAGCTGGGACCCCCCCCCCTGGAGCGATCGCTTCTGAAGCGGCCACCTGGACAACCAGGACAGAGAGTCGAAGATGCCTCCCACTAAGTTTGATCTCACAAGGAGGGGTGAAATTGCCTTACTACGACCCCCTACCACTTTGGCGCCACCCCGGAAAAGCATACGAGTCTCAATGGTTAGAACCGCCGCAATGCGGGGGATCATCAATGACCTACCTAGGGTGCAGACCCCACTGGAAGGTTTCCTCAGTGTTGGCGTCCGCTGCGTTCTTCGCGGTTCCTTTTGCTAATCCGTACTGGCGCTCCTGGCCCTAAACCGGCACCGCTCAATGGCGTTGCTAGTAACGAAACGGACGAAACGGTCGCTTCGGATTTACCCGACCCTCAACGGGTACTTTGGTTTTCATCATCGACAATGCATTTAAGATGTTTTGTCTAAGATCCGTACAGCGACTGTAATCATATGTGACTAGCACCTAACACCTAACGCCTGACACCTAACACCTAACACCTGACACCTGACACCTAACACCTGACACCTGACACCTAACACCTAACACCTGACACCTAAAACCTGACACCTAACACCTAACACCTAACACCTGACACCTGACACCTAACACCTGGCACCTAACACCTGACACCTAACACCTGACACCTAATACCTGACACCTAACACCTAACACCTAACACCTGACACCTGACACCTAAAATATCGGACTTTGGCATTGCCTGTCAGGAGTTGTTGGTTTCGGGTCGCAGACGACGCGATCAAGTCCGCGACCCGCGACCCTACTCCTCCGTCGAGCCCCGTAGAGGCAACCCCTTCTCGACGAACCATACTAGAACGTGCTACTATCTTAACCCTTATCATACCAACTAGAAGTGTGAACGTTCTACTATAATATTAACCCTCATCATACCAACTAGAAGTGTGAACGTGTGACAATAATCTTAACTTACACTTAACTCACATCATGCTAGCTACCGTCAGTACCATTGCGGGTGGCCAGGGTTAATTAAATATGAGAAGCAACGCCTTTGAAATAAAGTAGCGTCTCCCAACATACGGAGGCCACTCACCTTACCTCCCCCTCCCTTTACACGCCTCACCTCCTGGTTTGAACACCGCCTGTGTGTGTGGGGGGGGGACTTCAAACACTTCTGTGATAATAGCGTAGATAATGTTGGTAGCAGAGATGAGAGGACGTGATGGGATTCGAGACGATGTAAGAAAACAGGAGAATGTGTAATGGTGTGTCTGGAGTCGTTTACACAACATCCAATTACACAGAAATGACAAGGTCCTTTTATACTCGGTTCTTTTTGGGTGCAACTTGGGCTCGGTAAATAGAGTTACCACTGGATGTTTTATGTATGTCTATATGCATGCGTATCCCACGTGACTCGCTTACTTGGGGCTTGTTGTTAGTCACGCTGTGGGGGGGGGGTAGGATTTAAGTTGGGATTTGAACTTTAATCAAAGTGCCATGAACTTTGAACTCACAAACATGCAAGACTGAAGGTATAACAGTCTTTCATTTACTGAAGATATAACAGTCCTTCATTTACTGAAGATATAACAGTCTTTCATTTACTGAAGATATAACAGTCCTTCATTAACTGAAGGTATAACAGTCCTTCGTTTACTGAAGATATAACAGTCCTTCATTTACTGAAGGTATAACAGTCCTTCATTTACTGAAGGTATAACATTCCTTCATTTACTGAAGATATAACAGTCCTTCATTTACTGAAGATATAACAGTCCTTCATTTACTGAAGATATAACAGTCCTTCATTTACTGAAGATATAACAGTCCTTCATTTACTGAAAATATAACAGTCTTTCATTTACTGAAGATATAACAGTCTTTCATTTACTGAAGATATAACAGTCTTTCATTTACTGAAGGTATAACAGTCTTTCATTTACTGAAGGTATAACAGTCTTTCATTTACTGAAGGTATAACAGTCTTTCATTTACTGAAGATATATCAGTCTTTCATTTACTGAAGGTATAACAGTCTTTCATTTAATGAAGATATAACAGTCTTTCATTTACTGAAGGTATAACAGTCTTTCATTTACTGAAGATATAACAGTCTTTCATTTACTGAAGGTATAACAGTCCTTCATTTACTGAAGGTATAAAAGTCCTTCATTTCTATTTATCTGTCTGGACACTTGGACATCCTCGCACAGTTGGTAGTAACCGGCAAGCCAAGACCGACACGCGTGTCAGCACAGTCGTACCTCCGCTCTGTCACAGTCGTACCTCCGCTCTGTCACAGTCGTACCTCCGCTCTGTCACAGTCGTACCTCCGCTCTATCACAGTTGGGGTTCTATACAAATGATCACTTTCTCTGATAAGTTGAGAAAAGAAAGCTGCCGAGAACAATGAAGTGCCACAAATATATATTTTTTAAAATAACATTTTACTGCATATCCTCTTGATTTGATCATCTGTATCACCTAAAGTGTGCACACTTGATTTGATCATCTGTATCACCTAAAGTGTGCACACTTGATTTGATCATCTGTATCACCTAAAGTGTGCACACTTGATTTGATCATCTGTATCACCTAAAGTGTGCACACTTGATTTGATCATCTGTATCACCTAAAGTGTGCACACTTGATTTGATTATCTGTATCACCTAAAGTGTGCACACTTGATTTGATCATCTGTATCACCTAAAGTGTGCACACTTGATTTGATCATCTGTATCACCTAAAGTGTGCACACTTGATTTGATCATCTGTATCACCTAAAGTGTGCACACTTGATTTGATCATCTGTATCACCTAAAGTGTGCGCACTTGATTTGATCATCTGTATCACCTAAAGTGTGCGCACTTGATTTGATCATCTGTATCACCTAAAGTGTGCGCACTTGATTTGATCATCTGTATCACCTAAAGTGTGCACACTTGATTTGATCATCTGTATCACCTAAAGTGTGCACACTTGATTTGATCATCTGTATCACCTAAAGTGTGCACACTTGATTTGATCATCTGTATCACCTAAAGTGTGCACACTTGATTTGATCATCTGTATCACCTAAAGTGTGCACACTTGATTTGATCATCTGTATCACCTAAAGTGTGCACACTTGATTTGATCATCTGTATCACCTAAAGTGTGCACACTTGATTTGATCATCTGTATCACCTAAAGTGTGCACACTTGATTTGATCATCTGTATCACCTAAAGTGTGCACACTTGATTTGATCATCTGTATCACCTAAAGTGTTCACACTTGATTTGATCATCTGTATCACCTAAAGTGTGCACACTTGATTTGATCATCTGTATCACCTAAAGTGTGCACACTTGATTTGATCATCTGTATCACCTAAAGTGTGCACACTTGATTTGATCATCTGTATCACCTAAAGTGTGCACACTTGATTTGATCATCTGTATCACCTAAAGTGTGCACACTTGATTTGATCATCTGTATCACCTAAAGTGTGCACACTTGATTTGATCATCTGTATCACCTAAAGTGTGCACACTTGATTTGATCATCTGTATCACCTAAAGTGTTCACACTTGATTTGATCATCTGTATCACCTAAAGTGTGCACACTTGATTTGATCATCTGTATCACCTAAAGTGTGCACACTTGATTTGATCATCTGTATCACCTAAAGTGTGCACACTTGATTTGATCATCTGTATCACCTAAAGTGTGCACACTTGATTTGATCATCTGTATCACCTAAAGTGTGCACACTTGATTTGATCATCTGTATCACCTAAAGTGTGCACACTTGATTTGATCATCTGTATCACCTAAAGTGTGCACACTTGATTTGATCATCTGTATCACCTAAAGTGTGCACACTTGATTTGATCATCTGTATCACCTAAAGTGTGCACACTTGATTTGATCATCTGTATCACCTAAAGTGTGCACACTTGATTTGATCATCTGTATCACCTAAAGTGTGCACACTTGTCTATAATATGAATTGCCCCTTTTTAAAGAATAAAATTTAAAAGTTAATTAGACTGACTATCCGACATGTTCATCATCACCACCATTTTGTCTTTAGGAACATATGACCTCAGTCAAGGCCTCCCACCTCAGACGTTCTCTTGCCCATATTCCCATCTCATTGCTGATCTCTCTGCTTCATCCATGACCTCAGTCAAGGCCTCCCACCTCAGACGTTCTCTTGCCCATATTCCCATCTCATTGCTGATCTCTCTGCTTCATCCATGACCTCAGTCAAGGCCTCCCACCTCAGACGTTCTCTTGCCCATATTCCCATCTCATTGCTGATCTCTCAGCTTCATCCATGACCTCAGTCAAGGCCTCCCACCTCAGAAGTTCTCTTGCCCATATTCCCATCTCATTGCTGATCTCTCTGCTTCATCCATGACCTCAGTCAAGGCCTCCCACCTCAGACGTTCTCTTGCCCATATTCCCATCTCATTGCTGATCTCTCTGCTTCATCCATGACCTCAGTCAAGGCCTCCCACTTCAGACGTTCTCTTGCCCATATTCCCATCTCATTGCTGATCTCTCTGCTTCATCCATGACCTCAGTCAAGGCCTCCCAGCTCAGACGTTCTCTTGCCCATATTCCCATCTCATTGCTGATCTCTCTGCTTCATCCATGACCTCAGTCAAGTCCTCCCACCTCAGACGTTCTCTTGCCCATATTCCCATCTCATTGCTGATCTCTCTGCTTCATCCATGACCTCAGTCAAGTCCTCCCACTTCAGACGTTCTCTTGCCCATATTCCCATCTCATTGCTGATCTCTCTGCTTCATCCATGACCTCAGTCAAGGCCTCCCACCTCAGACGTTCTCTTGCCCATATTCCCATCTCATTGCTGATCTCTCTGCTTCATCCATGACCTCAGTCAAGTCCTCCCACCTCAGACGTTCTCTTGCCCATATTCCCATCTCATTGCTGATCTCTCTGCTTCATCCATGACCTCAGTCAAGGCCTCCCACCTCAGACGTTCTCTTGCCCATATTCCCATCTCATTGCTGATCTCTCTGCTTCATCCAATACACTACGTCTTCATGTTGTCCCGGGACTTCGTCATCGCTCACCTCGTGGGCGTTGGTTCCATTCTAGGACTTGTCTTTACTTTATTGTTGTCGTTCCTTAAGGTTTGTCCTCCCATCCCCATTGTATTTGCTTTATTGTTGTCGTTCCTTAAGGTTTGTCCTCCCATCTCCATTGTCTTTGCTTTATTGTTGTCGTTCCTTAAGGTGTGTCCTCCCATCCCCATTGTATTTGCTTTATTGTTGTCGTTCCTTAAGGTTTGTCCTCCCATCTCCATTGTCTTTGCTTTATTGTTGTCGTCTTAAGGTTTGTCCTCCCATCCCCATTGTATTTGCTTTATCCAACATGTTACACATAGAGTTGTCTTTGGTGATGATATTTTAGAATGGTATACAACATAGATGGATGCCACATAGACTGAGCGAGATGACACATTAGATGCCATATAGACTGAACAAGATAACACATTAGATGCCAGATAGGTTCACATCTTCTGGCTCCCAAAAACACCGAACACGTAGAAATCGTGTGAGCGAGAAAAGAAACATTTCTCCAGACGCGTGACTTGGTACAAAGCAATGACATCACCATTACGGACTGTAGTTTTGCACGTCAGAAACACAGCCTGTGGGTGTTACCGCCTCTGGGAATACATTATACACGCCCCTTCCACCCCACCCCATCACATCCCTCACGGAGATGCAGACATATTACAGGTAAAAAAGACTTTATGTTAACACCTGTCACTCATGTTCACACCTGGTCGCTATTTTAACACCTGGTTTTTGTATTTCACCTGAAACATTTCTTTGACTTCTCTGTGACGATGATATTTTTTGCATGCCCATTGAATCGCTTCACCTACTGCTGAATTCGTTACCTGTAATGCCCTACATGAATGACTCTAGTTCACTGTTGTACACACGGCAGACGACCAACTAACTCCACGTCTGTCACTAAGCCAGTGCTCACCAGGACGAGGCTATAAGCACATCCGGGTCATTCATGCTATGTCTTGATCTGGCGTTTAACTGTCTTACGTCTGCCTCAACTCTCACAAGACAGAACCCCCGGGGTCTTGAAACCACATTAAAAGTCCTGACTTAAAAATTGAGTAGTGACGACACATGTTTCGTTTCCTCATTTCGTACAACTTTTGAATTTGCGGCTCGTAGGCCCTGTTTTTTCGCTTCCTTTGCCCCTGGTTTCCATAGTGATCGCTTGTTTACACTGACTGCTCTGCTTTTTGTTGTTTCCTTTGACGGAGATGTGGGGGAAAAGATTGAGAAAAGGGGAACAACTTTACTGTAGTGGGGAATGTGTGGAAATAAGAACAATTTTACCGTACTGGGGAATTCGTGGAAATAGAACAAAAGCGAAATGATTATAGGATGAATAGAGTTTGCTGGAGTTATGATCTATCTCGTTGTTGTGTCAACATACTCTTAGATCAGAAGCAATGTTCCCTTTAAGCTGCGCGGCTGCGCGGCTGCGCGGCCGCGTATAAATCTGACTTTGCACACGAGATTTTTTACTTTGCACACGAGATTTTTTACTTTGCACAAGGTCAAGGACCAAGGAACCTTAGAGGGAACATTGATCAGTAGGTGCTGGGTTTCCAGCTCATTGCACTTAACATGTTCTTATAGCAGTAGCTCAAGACATTAAATGACCCAAATACCTTCACCCATACCCACTCACACAATCACACACACACCAATTACACGAATTTCCGCTTATATAATATGACAAAATAAGTCCAAGAAGGGGTCACTTTCTTGTTATGTTAACCAAATTAGTGCCATTCCCACCCATTGATACGCCACTGCCCATCTGTCCCAGGTCCAATAGGATTCCCCCCACACAGACACACACAGACACAAACAGACACACACAGATTTTACAGAGCAGATTTAGGACTTCAAAATTTAAATGTTCGTAATATAAAATGGAGTGTTCCAAGTTCCATAATAAAATATAAATTGTTCCTCATCAAACGTATACTTGTATTTTTAATTTTTTCTTTAACGTTTATCGGGAATTTTATCTGGTTTATTTTTAGTATCAGACCATGTCCATGGATATGTAGTTAACTTCTGGCATAACTCCGCTTGTATGCTGTAAACAATATCACGCACATCTTTGATTTCATATGCACATAAAAACAGGTTGTTGCATTTATTTACTTTATATTCATACACCAGATATTATTGATGGTTAACTTAGTTCATATCATTTTCACATCAAAAATATCTGAGACCTGATTGCTGTGACTGACTCTAACAGACTGGACTGCACAACAGTTCAGAGGCACGTGACATCAGAGGCACGTCACACCAGAGGCACGTGACATCAGAGACACGTGACATCAGAGGCACGTGACATTCAATGCTAACACGTATTATTTTTTACTTTCCAGGGCAACTTCGATGATGTGGCCTGATGACGTCATGGACTCAGCTGAGTGGGCACCCAGCGACTATCACCAGCACCAAGCAGGTCACAACAACGACCTTTACCTCCAGCAAAATCGTGACCTCAAAGGTCACGACCCGAACATTGTTGCTCGTGGCACTGACCCCTTCGCCTTTCAAGGCCAAGACTCCGACCATCTTCTCCGACAGCGGCTATCCCAGCCGACGGAGCCCGGCCCCGGGCCAACATCCGATGTCCAGCAGCAGCAGACCTCCGGTCACCACCTCTGCCGTTGCCGCCATGGCGCGGCCATCGTCCATCTCTACTCCAGGCAGCATCACACCAGTGATCCTCACACTAATGTGGGTCGAGACTTGCCTTTAGCGCTGTTGTCGGGGGCATGTTGGATGTTACACAAAAACTTTTTCTGTGGATTTCTCATGTTGTTTGGATTACTTGTTAGCGGAGGTGAGGCCATTCATTTCATTGGGGTGAGGTGAGGCCATTCATTTCATTGGGGGGGGGTGGATGGGGTGAGGTGAGGCCATTCATGTTATTGGGGGAGGGGGTGGGGGTAAGGTGAGGCCATTCATTTCATTGGGGGGGGTGGATGGGGTGAGGTGAGGCCATTCATTTCATTGGGGGGGGGGTGGATGGGGTGAGGTGAGGCCATTCATGTTATTGGGGGGGTGGATGGGGTGAGGTGAGGCCATTCATTTCATTGGGGGGGTGGATGGGGTGAGGTGAGGCCATTCATTTCATTGGGGGGGTGGATGGGGTGAGGTGAGGCCATTCATGTTATTGGGGGAGGGGGTGGGGGTAAGGTGAGGCCATTCATTTCATTGGGGGGGTGGATGGGGTGAGGTGAGGCCATTCATTTCATTGGGGGGGGGTGGATGGGGTGAGGTGAGGCCATTCATTTCATTGGGGGGGGGGTGGATGGGGTGAGGTGAGGCCATTCATGTTATTGGGGGAGGGGGTGGGGGTAAGGTGAGGCCATTCATTTCATTGGGGGGGTGGATGGGGTGAGGTGAGGCCATTCATTTCATTGGGGGGGGGGTGGATGGGGTGAGGTGAGGCCATTCATGTCATTGGGGGGGTGGATGGGGTGAGGTGAGGCCATTCATGTCATTGGGGGGGTGGATGGGGTGAGGTGAGGCCATTCATGTCATTGGGGGAGGGGGGTGGATGGGGTGAGGTGAGGCCATTCATGTCATTGGGGGAGGGGTGGGGGTAAGGTGAGGCCATTCATTTCATTGGGGGGGGGGTGTGGAAAAACAGGTCAGGGAACAACAGGTCAGGGAACAACAGGTCAGGGGAAAACAGGTCATGGAACAACAGGTCAGGGAACAACAAGTCAGGGGAAAACAGGTCATGGAACAACAGGTCAGGGAACAACAAGTCAGGGGAAAACAGGTCATGGAACAACAGGTCAGGGAACAACATGATATTATTCAAATTTCACCTTTTAGTCGATGTTCTGATCTTGTTGCCAACAAACCTTTTTAAATCTTTCACCTTCTCCTTATCTCTCTCTCTTTCTCACACTCTCTTCCTCCCTCTGTCTCTCTCTCTTTTTTTTCTCTCTCTCTCTCTCTTTCTCACACTCTCTTATTCCCTCTGTTTCTCTCTCTTACTCCCTCTGTCTCTCTCTCTTACTCCCTCTGTCTCTCTCTCTTTCTCCCCCTCTCTCTCACTCCCCCTCTCTCTCACTCCCCTCTCTCTCTCTCTCTCTCTCTCTCTCTCTCTTTCTCCCCCTCCCCCTCTCTGTCTCTATTCTTTCTGTCTCTATAATAGACACATGCACAAACCCATTGTTTATATCTATCTCATCTATATTGACACCGCTAACTTGCCTTTATTTACCCTCACTACCATCATTGATGCACTTGCTAATGTTAAACTTGTGTGTGTGTGGTGTGGGGGAAGGAGAGGGGTGCGCTGGGTCAGCCATATGTATATTCATTTAATTAAAAGTGCACCCAAGTGTGTGATATCGTGGGTGCGCTGGGTCAGCCATGTGTATATTCATTTAATTAAAAGTGCACCCAAGTGTGTGATATCGTGGGTGCGCTGGGTCAGCCATATGTATATTCATTTAATTAAAAGTGCACCCAAGTGTGTGATATCGTGGGTGCGCTGGGTCAGCCATGTGTATATTCATTTAATTAAAAGTGCACCCAAGTGTGTGATATCGTGGGTGCGCTGGGTCAGCCATATGTAAATTCATTTAATTAAAAGTGCACCCAAGTGTGTGATATCGTGGGTGCGCTGGGTCAGCCATATGTATATTCATTTAATTAAAAGTGCACCCAAGTGTGTGATATCGTGGGTGCGCTGGGTCAGCCATATGTATATTCATTTAATTAAAAGTGCACCCAAGTGTGTGATATCGTGGGTGCGCTGGGTCAGCCATGTGTATATTCATTTAATTAAAAGTGCACCCAAGTGTGTGATATCGTGGGTGCGCTGGGTCAGCCATATGTATATTCATTTAATTAAAAGTGCACCCAAGTGTGTGATATCGTGGGTGCGCTGGGTCAGCCATATGTATATTCATTTAATTAAAAGTGCACCCAAGTGTGTGATATCGTGGGTGCGCTGGGTCAGCCATGTGTATATTCATTTAATTAAAAGTGCACCCAAGTGTGTGATATCGTGGGTGCGCTGGGTCAGCCATATGTATATTCATTTAATTAAAAGTGCACCCAAGTGTGTGATATCGTGGGTGCGCTGGGTCAGCCATGTGTATATTCATTTAATTAAAAGTGCACCCAAGTGTGTGATATCGTGGGTGCGCTGGGTCAGCCATATGTATATTCATTTAATTAAAAGTGCACCCAAGTGTGTGATATCGTGGGTGCGCTGGGTCAGCCATATGTATATTCATTTAATTAAAAGTGCACCCAAGTGTGTGATATCGTGGGTGCGCTGGGTCAGCCATATGTATATTCATTTAATTAAAAGTGCACCCAAGTGTGTGATATCGTGGGTGCGCTGGGTCAGCCATGTGTATATTCATTTAATTAAAAGTGCACCCAAGTGTGTGATATCGTGGGTGCGCTGGGTCAGCCATATGTATATTCATTTAATTAAAAGTGCACCCAAGTGTGTGATATCGTGGGTGCGCTGGGTCAGCCATATGTATATTCATTTAATTAAAAGTGCACCCAAGTGTGTGATATCGTGGGTGCGCTGGGTCAGCCATATGTATATTCATTTAATTAAAAGTGCACCCAAGTGTGTGATATCGTGGGTGCGCTGGGTCAGCCATATGTATATTCATTTAATTAAAAGTGCACCCAAGTGTGTGATATCGTGGGTGCGCTGGGTCAGCCATATGTATATTCATTTAATTAAAAGTGCACCCAAGTGTGTGATATCGTGGGTGCGCTGGGTCAGCCATATGTATATTCATTTAATTAAAAGTGCACCCAAGTGTGTGATATCGTGGGTGCGCTGGGTCAGCCATATGTATATTCATTTAATTAAAAGTGCACCCAAGTGTGTGATATCGTGGGTGCGCTGGGTCAGCCATATGTATATTCATTTAATTAAAAGTGCACCCAAGTGTGTGATATCGTGGGTGCGCTGGGTCAGCCATATGTATATTCATTTAATTAAAAGTGCACCCAAGTGTGTGATATCGTGGGTGCGCTGGGTCAGCCATGTGTATATTCATTTAATTAAAAGTGCACCCAAGTGTGTGATATCGTGGGTGCGCTGGGTCAGCCATATGTATATTCATTTAATTAAAAGTGCACCCAAGTGTGTGATATCGTGGGTGCGCTGGGTCAGCCATGTGTATATTCATTTAATTAAAAGTGCACCCAAGTGTGTGATATCGTGGGTGCGCTGGGTCAGCCATATGTATATTCATTTAATTAAAAGTGCACCCAAGTGTGTGATATCGTGGGTGCGCTGGGTCAGCCATGTGTATATTCATTTAATTAAAAGTGCACCCAAGTGTGTGATATCGTGGGTGCGCTGGGTCAGCCATATGTATATTCATTTAATTAAAAGTGCACCCAAGTGTGTGATATCGTGGGTGCGCTGGGTCAGCCATATGTATATTCATTTAATTAAAAGTGCACCCAAGTGTGTGATATCGTGGGTGCGCTGGGTCAGCCATATGTATATTCATTTAATTAAAAGTGCACCCAAGTGTGTGATATCGTGGGTGCGCTGGGTCAGCCATATGTATATTCATTTAATTAAAAGTGCACCCAAGTGTGTGATATCGTGGGTGCGCTGGGTCAGCCATATGTATATTCATTTAATTAAAAGTGCACCCAAGTGTGTGATATCGTGGGTGCGCTGGGTCAGCCATGTGTATATTCATTTAATTAAAAGTGCACCCAAGTGTGTGATATCGTGGGTGCGCTGGGTCAGCCATATGTATATTCATTTAATTAAAAGTGCACCCAAGTGTGTGATATCGTGGGTGCGCTGGGTCAGCCATGTGTATATTCATTTAATTAAAAGTGCACCCAAGTGTGTGATATCGTGGGTGCGCTGGGTCAGCCATGTGTATATTCATTTAATTAAAAGTGCACCCAAGTGTGTGATATCGTGGGTGCGCTGGGTCAGCCATGTGTATATTCATTTAATTAAAAGTGCACCCAAGTGTGTGATATCGTGGGTGCGCTGGGTCAGCCATGTGTATGTGTGATATCGTGTGTGATATCGTGTGTGATATCGTGTGTGATATCGTGTGTGATATCGTGTGTGATATCGTGTGTGATATCGTGTGTGATATCGTGTGTGATATCGTGTGTGATATCGTGTGTGATATCGTGTGTGATATCGTGTGTGATATCGTGTGTGATATCGTGTGTGATATCGTGTGTGATATCGTGGGTGCGCTGGGTCAGCCATGTGTATATTCATTTAATTAAAAGTGCACCCAAGTGTGTGATATCGTGGGTGCGCTGGGTCAGCCATGTGTATATTCATTTAATTAAAAGTGCACCCAAGTGTGTGATATCGTGGGTGCGCTGGGTCAGCCATGTGTATATTCATTTAATTAAAAGTGCACCCAAGTGTGTGATATCGTGGGTGCGCTGGGTCAGCCATGTGTATGTGTGATATCGTGTGTGATATCGTGTGTGATATCGTGTGTGATATCGTGTGTGATATCGTGTGTGATATCGTGTGTGATATCGTGTGTGATATCGTGTGTGATATCGTGTGTGATATCGTGTGTGATATCGTGTGTGATATCGTGTGTGATATCGTGTGTGATATCGTGTGTGATATCGTGTGTGATATCGTGTGTGATATCGTGTGTGATATCGTGTGTGATATCGTGTGTGATATCGTGTGTGATATCGTGTGTGATATCGTGTGTGATATCGTGTGTGATATCGTGTGTGATATCGTGTGTGATATCGTGTGTGATATCGTGTGTGATATCGTGTGTATCGTGTGTGATATCGTGTGTGATATCGTGTGTGATATCGTGTGTGATATCGTGTGTGATATCGTGTGTGATATCGTGTGTGATATCGTGTGTGATATCGTGTGTGATATCGTGTGTGATATCGTGTGTGATATCGTGTGTGATATCGTGTGTGATATCGTGTGTGATATCGTGTGTGTGTGATATCGTGTGTGATATCGTGTGTGATATCGTGTGTGATATCGTGTGTGATATCGTGTGTGATATCGTGTGTGATATCGTGTGTGATATCGTGTGTGATATCGTGTGTGATATCGTGTGTGATATCGTGTGTGATATCGTGTGTGATATCGTGTGTGATATCGTGTGTGATATCGTGTGTGATATCGTGTGTGATATCGTGTGTGATATCGTGTGTGATATCGTGTGTGATATCGTGTGTGATATCGTGTGTGATATCGTGTGTGATATCGTGTGTGATATCGTGTGTGATATCGTGTGTGTGATATCGTGTGTGATATCGTGTGTGATATCGTGTGTGATATCGTGTGTGTGATATCGTGTGTGATATCGTGTGTGATATCGTGTGTGATATCGTGTGTGATATCGTGTGTGATATCGTGTGTGATATCGTGTGTGATATCGTGTGTGATATCGTGTGTGATATCGTGTGTGATATCGTGTGTGATATCGTGTGTGATATCGTGTGTGATATCGTGTGTGATATCGTGTGTGATATCGTGTGTGATATCGTGTGTGATATCGTGTGTGATATCGTGTGTGATATCGTGTGTGATATCGTGTGTGATATCGTGTGTGATATCGTGTGTGATATCGTGTGTGATATCGTGTGTGATATCGTGTGTGATATCGTGTGTGATATCGTGTGTGATATCGTGTGTGATATCGTGTGTGATATCGTGTGTGATATCGTGTGTGATATCGTGTGTGATATCGTGTGTGATATCGTGTGTGATATCGTGTGTGATATCGTGTGTGATATCGTGTGTGATATCGTGTGTGATATCGTGTGTGATATCGTGTGTGATATCGTGTGTGATATCGTGTGTGATATCGTGTGTGATATCGTGTGTGATATCGTGTGTGATATCGTGTGTGATATCGTGTGTGATATCGTGTGTGATATCGTGTGTGATATCGTGTGTGATATCGTGTGTGATATCGTGTGTGATATCGTGTGTGATATCGTGTGTGATATCGTGTGTGATATCGTGTGTGATATCGTGTGTGATATCGTGTGTGATATCGTGTGTGATATCGTGTGTGATATCGTGTGTGATATCGTGTGTGATATCGTGTGTGATATCGTGTGTGATATCGTGTGTGATATCGTGTGTGATATCGTGTGTGATATCGTGTGTGATATCGTGTGTGATATCGTGTGTGATATCGTGTGTGATATCGTGTGTGATATCGTGTGTGATATCGTGTGTGATATCGTGTGTGATATCGTGTGTGATATCGTGTGTGATATCGTGTGTGATATCGTGTGTGATATCGTGTGTGATATCGTGTGTGATATCGTGTGTGATATCGTGTGTGATATCGTGTGTGATATCGTGTGTGATATCGTGTGTGATATCGTGTGTGATATCGTGTGTGATATCGTGTGTGATATCGTGTGTGATATCGTGTGTGATATCGTGTGTGATATCGTGTGTGATATCGTGTGTGATATCGTGTGTGTGATATCGTGTGTGATATCGTGTGTGATATCGTGTGTGATATCGTGTGTGATATCGTGTGTGATATCGTGTGTGATATCGTGTGTGATATCGTGTGTGATATCGTGTGTGATATCGTGTGTGATATCGTGTGTGATATCGTGTGTGATATCGTGTGTGATATCGTGTGTGATATCGTGTGTGATATCGTGTGTGATATCGTGTGTGATATCGTGTGTGATATCGTGTGTGATATCGTGTGTGATATCGTGTGTGATATCGTGTGTGATATCGTGTGTGATATCGTGTGTGATATCGTGTGTGATATCGTGTGTGATATCGTGTGTGATATCGTGTGTGATATCGTGTGTGATATCGTGTGTGATATCGTGTGTGATATCGTGTGTGATATCGTGTGTGATATCGTGTGTGATATCGTGTGTGATATCGTGTGTGATATCGTGTGTGATATCGTGTGTGATATCGTGTGTGATATCGTGTGTGATATCGTGTGTGATATCGTGTGTGATATCGTGTGTGATATCGTGTGTGATATCGTGTGTGATATCGTGTGTGATATCGTGTGTGATATCGTGTGTGATATCGTGTGTGATATCGTGTGTGATATCGTGTGTGATATCGTGTGTGATATCGTGTGTGATATCGTGTGTGATATCGTGTGTGATATCGTGTGTGATATCGTGTGTGATATCGTGTGTGATATCGTGTGTGATATCGTGTGTGATATCGTGTGTGATATCGTGTGTGATATCGTGTGTGATATCGTGTGTGATATCGTGTGTGATATCGTGTGTGATATCGTGTGTGATATCGTGTGTGATATCGTGTGTGATATCGTGTGTGATATCGTGTGTGATATCGTGTGTGATATCGTGTGTGATATCGTGTGTGATATCGTGTGTGATATCGTGTGTGATATCGTGTGTGATATCGTGTGTGATATCGTGTGTGATATCGTGTGTGATATCGTGTGTGATATCGTGTGTGATATCGTGTGTGATATCGTGTGTGATATCGTGTGTGATATCGTGTGTGATATCGTGTGTGATATCGTGTGTGATATCGTGTGTGATATCGTGTGTGATATCGTGTGTGATATCGTGTGTGATATCGTGTGTGATATCGTGTGTGATATCGTGTGTGATATCGTGTGTGATATCGTGTGTGATATCGTGTGTGATATCGTGTGTGATATCGTGTGTGATATCGTGTGTGATATCGTGTGTGATATCGTGTGTGATATCGTGTGTGATATCGTGTGTGATATCGTGTGTGATATCGTGTGTGATATCGTGTGTGATATCGTGTGTGATATCGTGTGTGATATCGTGTGTGATATCGTGTGTGATATCGTGTGTGATATCGTGTGTGATATCGTGTGTGATATCGTGTGTGATATCGTGTGTGATATCGTGTGTGATATCGTGTGTGATATCGTGTGTGATATCGTGTGTGATATCGTGTGTGATATCGTGTGTGATATCGTGTGTGATATCGTGTGTGATATCGTGTGTGATATCGTGTGTGATATCGTGTGTGATATCGTGTGTGATATCGTGTGTGATATCGTGTGTGATATCGTGTGTGATATCGTGTGTGATATCGTGTGTGATATCGTGTGTGATATCGTGTGTGATATCGTGTGTGATATCGTGTGTGATATCGTGTGTGATATCGTGTGTGATATCGTGTGTGATATCGTGTGTGATATCGTGTGTGATATCGTGTGTGATATCGTGTGTGATATCGTGTGTGATATCGTGTGTGATATCGTGTGTGATATCGTGTGTGATATCGTGTGTGATATCGTGTGTGATATCGTGTGTGATATCGTGTGTGATATCGTGTGTGATATCGTGTGTGATATCGTGTGTGATATCGTGTGTGATATCGTGTGTGATATCGTGTGTGATATCGTGTGTGATATCGTGTGTGATATCGTGTGTGATATCGTGTGTGATATCGTGTGTGATATCGTGTGTGATATCGTGTGTGATATCGTGTGTGATATCGTGTGTGATATCGTGTGTGATATCGTGTGTGATATCGTGTGTGATATCGTGTGTGATATCGTGTGTGATATCGTGTGTGATATCGTGTGTGATATCGTGTGTGATATCGTGTGTGATATCGTGTGTGATATCGTGTGTGATATCGTGTGTGATATCGTGTGTGATATCGTGTGTGATATCGTGTGTGATATCGTGTGTGATATCGTGTGTGATATCGTGTGTGATATCGTGTGTGATATCGTGTGTGATATCGTGTGTGATATCGTGTGTGATATCGTGTGTGATATCGTGTGTGATATCGTGTGTGATATCGTGTGTGATATCGTGTGTGATATCGTGTGTGATATCGTGTGTGATATCGTGTGTGATATCGTGTGTGATATCGTGTGTGATATCGTGTGTGATATCGTGTGTGATATCGTGTGTGATCGTGTGATATCGTGTGTGATATCGTGTGTGATATCGTGTGTGATATCGTGTGTGATATCGTGTGTGATATCGTGTGTGATATCGTGTGTGATATCGTGTGTGATATCGTGTGTGATATCGTGTGTGATATCGTGTGTGATATCGTGTGTGATATCGTGTGTGATATCGTGTGTGATATCGTGTGTGATATCGTGTGTGATATCGTGTGTGATATCGTGTGTGATATCGTGTGTGATATCGTGTGTGATATCGTGTGTGATATCGTGTGTGATATCGTGTGTGATATCGTGTGTGATATCGTGTGTGATATCGTGTGTGATATCGTGTGTGATATCGTGTGTGATATCGTGTGTGACGTCGTGTGTGATATCGTGTGTGATATCGTGTGTGATATCGTGTGTGATATCGTGTGTGATATCGTGTGTGATATCGTGTGTGACGTCGTGTGTGATATCGTGTGTGATATCGTGTGTGATATCGTGTGTGATATCGTGTGTGATATCGTGTGTGATATCGTGTGTGACGTCGTGTGTGACATCGTGTGTGATATCGTGTGTGATATCGTGTGTGATATCGTGTGTGATATCGTGTGTGACGTCGTGTGTGATATCGTGTGTGATATCGTGTGTGATATCGTGTGTGACGTCGTGTGTGATATCGTGTGTGATATCGTGTGTGATATCGTGTGTGATATCGTGTGTGATATCGTGTGTGATATCGTGTGTGATATCGTGTGTGATATCGTGTGTGATATCGTGTGTGATATCGTGTGTGATATCGTGTGTGATATCGTGTGTGACGTCGTGTGTGATATCGTGTGTGATATCGTGTGTGATATCGT
This sequence comes from Ampullaceana balthica, assembly GCA_944989445.1. NCBI lineage: Eukaryota > Metazoa > Mollusca > Gastropoda > Lymnaeidae > Ampullaceana > Ampullaceana balthica. The sequence continues at coordinate 306,511 of CALYLW010000343.1, forward strand.
GTGTGACGTCGTGTGTGACGTCGTGTGTGATATCGTGTGTGATATCGTGTGTGACGTCGTGTGTGATATCGTGTGTGATATCGTGTGTGATATCGTGTGTGACGTCGTGTGTGATATCGTGTGTGATATCGTGTGTGACGTCGTGTGTGACATCGTGTGTGATATCGTGTGTGATATCGTGTGTGACGTCGTGTGTGACGTCGTGTGTGATATCGTGTGTGATATCGTGTGTGACGTCGTGTGTGATATCGTGTGTGACGTCGTGTGTGATATCGTGTGTGACGTCGTGTGTGATATCGTGTGTGACGTCGTGTGTGACGTCGTGTGTGATATCGTGTGTGACGTCGTGTGTGACGTCGTGTGTGACGTCGTGTGTGATATCGTGTGTGATATCGTGTGTGACGTCGTGTGTGACGTCGTGTGTGACGTCGTGTGTGATATCGTGTGTGATATCGTGTGTGATATCGTGTGTGATATCGTGTGTGATATCGTGTGTGATATCGTGTGTGATATCGTGTGTGATATCGTGTGTGATATCGTGTGTGATATCGTGTGTGATATCGTGTGTGATATCGTGTGTGATATCGTGTGTGATATCGTGTGTGATATCGTGTGTGATATCGTGTGTGATATCGTGTGTGATATCGTGTGTGATATCGTGTGTGATATCGTGTGTGACGTCGTGTGTGATATCGTGTGTGATATCGTGTGTGATATCGTGTGTGATATCGTGTGTGATATCGTGTGTGATATCGTGTGTGATATCGTGTGTGATATCGTGTGTGATATCGTGTGTGACGTCGTGTGTGATATCGTGTGTGATATCGTGTGTGACGTCGTGTTTGTTTATTTCCAACGGTTAGAGCAGACTTGACCTCACCCAAGGTCATCATATTATCAAACGTGGGGTCCCGCAACTTAAATTCTTGCATCTTGCATGACGGTAAAATGACGTAGGCCATCTATTTGATGCCCCGGGGTCAGCGAAGGTCACGCCCTGTATATCAAACGTGCTAATACCACCTGGAAACTGCCGTGTCTGACGTCAGTGATATGGCGACATATGACTGTAATAGTACAACACCTCAAGTCATCAAGTCAAGACACCAGTCCGTGGTCCAACGACTGACTTTAATTTAAACTTTAATTGCATTTGATCTACATTTATAGCGACTCCGATTTCATCTCACAACACGCACGCAGTTTTCAAACTCAAGTCACCCAAGTCACGTGCTCAAACAACGTCATCACAACAACATCCCTGTTACATCTCCCTTCTAAACAGAAAAAATCAATGAAACAGGTTGTCACAAATGTCACTTCAGATGTCATTTCAAATGAAAGGCTGGTTTAGGTCAGACCTCCTACACCAACATTGACATCAATTTGTTGTGTATGTCAAGATTGCAACCTGCGGTGAATCTTTGATTTGTGATTTCGTTAACAAATGAACCAAAGAACAATTCTGTTGATAATTCACCATGAAATCTTTTGCCGTTCCACAAGTGATGAAAATTTGTACATAGACAAGAAGTAATTCAGTTTTCATGGTGCGCGATTGTCGTTGATGCAAATCTTTACGGACACTGTAAGTTAAATTGTTGAATGATTGATGGAAAGACATTTCATAGCTTTATGCCCACGCAATGAGCATTCTGCCCTTAGTGGCGTAATGTTAGGGTCAAAGGTTGTGGCACTCGAGAAGTTCTAGAACATTCCATCTGTCAGAAACTGATCAAAACACAAGAAAACCAAACGTAAAGTGAATTCATCCTTTATACACTTGAACAAGTGGACAAAAAATCAAACAAAATGATTGAGTTGTCTGAAAATACTTTTCACGCGGAGTTACTCCCGCTGACATGAACTCTTTTTGTTTGGAAAACATTCATCAGTTGTTGGAAGGGAAGCAACTCGTTTTATTTTCAAGACCGACTTTGATTATCTCCCGGAAACACGTGTTTTCCTTCCATTGTTGTCCGAATCAAAAGGGGGGCAAAAAATTGAACCTGTCAAATAATTGATGCCCAAGTTTTTGTTTAGTCTGGCTTAATGCCCTTTACCGGCATCATTTGTCAAATATTTCCTCTGTTCCGTAATTAATGTCCCTTGGTTGTGCCATTGTTGACATAGCTATTGTAGATGGGCTGTCAGTTTGGCTGTCGGGTTGGCTGGAAGTGTTTTCTTTAACTTCACTGAACTGAACCCGATGGTCTTATTCTCCAACCTACTAAACCTCTTTCATACAACCTACACTAAGACTGCTCCAAGCAACCTGCATTCTACTAAACCTCTTTCATAAAACCTCACATCTATTAAACCTCTTTCTTACAACATCACCTCTACTAAATTCTTTTATACAACCTCACTTCTACTGCACTTCTACTGCACTTCTACTGCACCTCTACTACACTTCTACTGCACCTCTACTGAACATCTACTGCACCTCTACTGCACCTCTACTGCATCTCTACTGCACCTCTACTGCACCTCTACTGCACCTCTTTGTCGCCAAGTCCACTCTTCCCAAACCATGTACAACACATTGCCAGCCAGACACAAGAAGAAAATAAACGTATTTATGATACCCGATAGCACATCGATCGTACATCGATCTAGTGTTCAGTGATTGAAACTTTGATTTTATGAAGAGTTTATTTTTTCTATGAAATCTGTGAGTAGAGTTTGTAGAAAGTGCTGCCAATAATTGAAAGTCTGTGAGTAAAGTTTGTAGAAAGTGCTGCCACTAATTGAAAGTCTGTGAGTAGAGTTTGTAGAAAGTTCTGCCAATAATTGAAAGTCTGTGAGTAGAGTTTGTAGAAAGTACTGCCACTAATTTAAAGTCTGTGAGTAGAGTTTGTAGAAAGTACTGCCACTAATTGAAAGTCTGTGAGTAGAGTTTGTAGAAAGTACTGCCACTAATTGAAAGTCTGTGAGTAGAGTTTGTAGAAAGTACTGCCACTAATTGAAAGTCTGTGAGTAGAGTTTGTAGAAAGTAGTGCCACTAATTTAAAGTCTGTGAGTAGAGTTTGTAGAAAGTGCTGCCACTAATTTAAATTCTGTGAGTAGAGTTTGTAGAAAGTACTGCCACTAATTGAACGTCTGTGAGTAGAGTTTGTAGAAAGTACTGCCACTAATTGAAAGTCTGTGAGTAGAGTTTGTAGAAAGTACTGCCACTAATTGAAAGTCTGTGAGTAGAGTTTGTAGAAAGTACTGCCACTAATTGAAAGTCTGTGAGTAGAGTTTGTAGAAAGTGCTGCCACTAATTGAAAGTCTGTGAGTAGAGTTTTTAGAAAGTACTGCCACTAATTGAAAGTCTGTGAGTAGAGTTTGTAGAAAGTACTGCCACTAATTGAAAGTCTGTGAGTAGAGTTTGTAGAAAGTACTGCCACTAATTGAAAGTCTGTGAGTAGAGTTTGTAGAAAGTGCTGCCACTAATTGAAAGTCTGTGAGTAGAGTTTGTAGAAAGTACTGCCACTAATTGAAAGTCTGTGAGTAGAGTTTGTAGAAAGTACTGCCACTAATTTAAAGTCTGTGAGTAGAGTTTGTAGAAAGTACTGCCACTAATTGAAAGTCTGTGAGTAGAGTTTGTAGAAAGTACTGCCACTAATTGAAAGTCTGTGAGTAGAGTTTGTAGAAAGTACTGCCACTAATTGAAAGTCTGTGAGTAGAGTTTGTAGAAAGTACTGCCACTAATTTGAAAGTCTGTGAGTAGAGTTTGTAGAAAGTGCTGCCACTAATTTAAAGTCTGTGAGTAGAGTTTGTAGAAAGTACTGCCACTAATTGAAAGTCTGTGAGTAGAGTTTGTAGAAAGTACTGCCACTAATTGAAAGTCTGTGAGTAGAGTTTGTAGAAAGTACTGCCACTAATTGAAAGTCTGTGAGTAGAGTTTGTAGAAAGTACTGCCACTAATTGAAAGTCTGTGAGTAGAGTTTGTAGAAAGTGCTGCCACTAATTGAAAGTCTGTGAGTAGAGTTTTGTAGAAAGTACTGCCACTAATTGAAAGTCTGTGAGTAGAGTTTGTAGAAAGTACTGCCACTAATTGAAAGTCTGTGAGTAGAGTTTGTAGAAAGTACTGCCACTAATTGAAAGTCTGTGAGTAGAGTTTGTAGAAAGTACTGCCACTAATTGAAAGTCTGTGAGTAGAGTTTGTAGAAAGTACTGCCACTAATTGAAAGTCTGTGAGTAGAGTTTGTAGAAAGTGCTGCCACTAATTGAAAGTCTGTGAGTAGAGTTTGTAGAAAGTACTGCCACTAATTTAAAGTCTGTGAGTAGAGTTTGTAGAAAGTACTGCCACTAATTGAAAGTCTGTGAGTAGAGTTTGTAGAAAGTACTGCCACTAATTGAAAGTCTGTGAGTAGAGTTTGTAGAAAGTACTGCCACTAATTTAAAGTCTGTGAGTAGAGTTTGTAGAAAGTACTGCCACTAATTGAAAGTCTGTGAGTAGAGTTTGTAGAAAGTACTGCCACTAATTGAAAGTCTGTGAGTAGAGTTTGTAGAAAGTACTGCCACTAATTGAAAGTCTGTGAGTAGAGTTTGTAGAAAGTACTGCCACTAATTGAAAGTCTGTGAGTAGAGTTTGTAGAAAGTGCTGCCACTAATTGAAAGTCTGTGAGTAGAGTTTGTAGAAAGTACTGCCACTAATTGAAAGTCTGTGAGTAGAGTTTGTAGAAAGTACTGCCACTAATTTAAAGTCTGTGAGTAGAGTTTGTAGAAAGTACTGCCACTAATTGAAAGTCTGTGAGTAGAGTTTGTAGAAAGTACTGCCACTAATTGAAAGTCTGTGAGTAGAGTTTGTAGAAAGTACTGCCACTAATTTAAAGTCTGTGAGTAGAGTTTGTAGAAAGTACTGCCACTAATTGAAAGTCTGTGAGTAGAGTTTGTAGAAAGTACTGCCACTAATTGAAAGTCTGTGAGTAGAGTTTGTAGAAAGTACTGCCACTAATTGAAAGTCTGTGAGTAGAGTTTGTAGAAAGTACTGCCACTAATTGAAAGTCTGTGAGTAGAGTTTGTAGAAAGTACTGCCACTAATTGAAAGTCTGTGAGTAGAGTTTGTAGAAAGTACTGCCACTAATTGAAAGTCTGTGAGTAGAGTTTGTAGAAAGTACTGCCACTAATTGAAAGTCTGTGAGTAGAGTTTGTAGAAAGTACTGCCACTAATTGAAAGTCTGTGAGTAGAGTTTGTAGAAAGTACTGCCACTAATTGAAAGTCTGTGAGTAGAGTTTGTAGAAAGTACTGCCACTAATTGAAAGTCTGTGAGTAGAGTTTGTAGAAAGTACTGCCACTAATTGAAAGTCTGTGAGTAGAGTTTGTAGAAAGTGCTGCCACTAATTTAAATTCTGTGAGTAGAGTTTTTAGAAAGTACTGCCACTAATTGAAAGTCTGTGAGTAGAGTTTGTAGAAAGTACTGCCACTAATTGAAAGTCTGTGAGTAGAGTTTGTAGAAAGTACTGCCACTAATTGAAAGTCTGTGAGTAGAGTTTGTAGAAAGTACTGCCACTAATTGAAAGTCTGTGAGTAGAGTTTGTAGAAAGTACTGCCACTAATTGAAAGTCTGTGAGTAGAGTTTGTAGAAAGTACTGCCACTAATTGAAAGTCTGTGAGTAGAGTTTGTAGAAAGTACTGCCACTAATTGAAAGTCTGTGAGTAGAGTTTGTAGAAAGTACTGCCACTAATTGAAAGTCTGTGAGTAGAGTTTGTAGAAAGTACTGCCACTAATTGAAAGTCTGTGAGTAGAGTTTGTAGAAAGTACTGCCACTAATTGAAAGTCTGTGAGTAGAGTTTGTAGAAAGTGCTGCCACTAATTGAAAGTCTGTGAGTAGAGTTTGTAGAAAGTACTGCCACTAATTTAAAGTCTGTGAGTAGAGTTTGTAGAAAGTACTGCCACTAATTGAAAGTCTGTGAGTAGAGTTTGTAGAAAGTGCTGCCACTAATTGAAAGTCTGTGAGTAGAGTTTGTAGAAAGTACTGCCACTAATTTAAAGTCTGTGAGTAGAGTTTGTAGAAAGTACTGCCACTAATTGAAAGTCTGTGAGTAGAGTTTGTAGAAAGTACTGCCACTAATTGAAAGTCTGTGAGTAGAGTTTGTAGAAAGTACTGCCACTAATTTAAAGTCTTTGAGTAGAGTTTCTAGAAAGTGCTGCCACTAATTGAAAGTCTGTGAGTAGAGTTTGAAGAAAGTGCTGCCACTAATTGAAAGTCTGTGAGTAGAGTTTGTAGAAAGTACTGCCACTAATTGAAAGTCTGTGAGTAGAGTTTGTAGAAAGTGCTGCCACTAATTGAAAGTCTGTGAGTAGAGTTTGTAGAAAGTACTGCCACTAATTGAAAGTCTGTGAGTAGAGTTTGTAGAAAGTGCTGCCACTAATTGAAAGTCTGTGAGTAGAGTTTGTAGAAAGTACTGCCACTAATTGAAAGTCTGTGAGTAGAGTTTGTAGAAAGTACTGCCACTAATTGAAAGTCTGTGAGTAGAGTTTGTAGAAAGTACTGCCACTAATTGAAAGTCTGTGAGTAGAGTTTGTAGAAAGTACTGCCACTAATTGAAAGTCTGTGAGTAGAGTTTGTAGAAAGTACTGCCACTAATTGAAAGTCTGTGAGTAGAGTTTGTAGAAAGTACTGCCACTAATTTAAAGTCTGTGAGTAGAGTTTAGTAGAAAGTACTGCCACTAATTGAAAGTCTGTGAGTAGAGTTTGTAGAAAGTGCTGCCACTAATTGAAAGTCTGTGAGTAGAGTTTGTAGAAAGTACTGCCACTAATTGAAAGTCTGTGAGTAGAGTTTGTAGAAAGTACTGCCACTAATTGAAAGTCTGTGAGTAGAGTTTGTAGAAAGTACTGCCACTAATTGAAAGTCTGTGAGTAGAGTTTGTAGAAAGTACTGCCACTAATTGAAAGTCTGTGAGTAGAGTTTGTAGAAAGTGCTGCCACTAATTTAAATTCTGTGAGTAGAGTTTTTAGAAAGTACTGCCACTAATTGAAAGTCTGTGAGTAGAGTTTGTAGAAAGTACTGCCACTAATTGAAAGTCTGTGAGTAGGGTTTGTAGAAAGTACTGCCACTAATTGAAAGTCTGTGAGTAGAGTTTGTAGAAAGTACTGCCACTAATTGAAAGTCTGTGAGTAGAGTTTGTAGAAAGTACTGCCACTAATTGAAAGTCTGTGAGTAGAGTTTGTAGAAAGTACTGCCACTAATTGAAAGTCTGTGAGTAGAGTTTGTAGAAAGTACTGCCACTAATTTAAAGTCTGTGAGTAGAGTTAGTAGAAAGTACTGCCACTAATTGAAAGTCTGTGAGTAGAGTTTGTAGAAAGTGCTGCCACTAATTGAAAGTCTGTGAGTAGAGTTTGTAGAAAGTACTGCCACTAATTTAAAGTCTGTGAGTAGAGTTTGTAGAAAGTACTGCCACTAATTGAAAGTCTGTGAGTAGAGTTTGTAGAAAGTACTGCCACTAATTGAAAGTCTGTGAGTAGAGTTTGTAGAAATTACTGCCACTAATTGAAAGTCGGACGTTTAACCGTTGTACACAAATGTTTTGTTTTTATTGAGTGTCTTTAGGCGTTCATTACCTCTTAATTACATATAATTGTATACAATATAACCTAAGCAATATTTGAATTTTATTTAAATAATGAAATTTACTTTCGCATAGTTCCTAATTACAGATACGTTTTTAAACACATTTTTTACACATGCATTCCTCAGACAGGGTAACAACATTCTAACATTTAAATCTAAAACTTTCCAGCAGTAATTTTTAATTAGCAATTATAATTAACTAAAGAAAAATTATTATTTTTAATTTTTAATAGTTCGACGAATGTCGAAGAACTTCATTTTCTTATCTCACTGCTTGCTAATTTGTTCATCCCAGCCAAGTTATGCTATTCGAAGCTCCATTATAAAAATACAGGATTAGACATAAACCATGGATAAGCAAAGGACGCAAAATTTTTCTGTATAAAAATAGTGTCTCTAATAGACGAGATAAGAAAATTGCATGAATAAGTAAAAAGGGGGAAGGGGTGATCCAAGTCAAAATATTTCAATTAAAAACTAATAAATAATACTAACAAAAAAGCTTTGTGAAATTTCGTCGAGTTGAAGTAAACAAAAAATTTCATTTACGTAGATAGCGTCAAAATTTCTTGTTTTATCTTAGTACTTAATTCTTAAGGGAAAAAAATGTGTCTTTAAAATCCTTTTTTTTTGTTTCACGTATTAAACGTATACAATTGAAACCGATATTATTTCTGATTCCCTCTTCCAGCTCACTGCCAACAGATGCGCTTCACTGCCCAGCCCGCCAACCGCTCTGCCTCCGAGGGCTCCATAGTGATCCTCAACTGCTCGGTGGAAAACAGGGAGGGTCTGGTAACGTGGACCAAGGGTGGATTCGGCCTGGGAGTCGAGAGAAACCTGCCTGGATTTGACCGCTACTCGATGGTCGGGAATGAAAACGAAGGTAGGTGGCTGTATGTCTTTGGTGGGTGACGTCAGGCGCGTCATGGCCACTTGAGTCAGGCGCGTCATGGCCACTTGAGTCAGGCGCGTCATGGCCACTTGAGTCAGGTGCGTCATGGCCACTTGAGTCAGGCGCGTCATGGCCACTTGAGTCAGGCGCGTCATGGCCACTTGCATTAGGACCCGATGACGTCATGGCCACTTGCATTAGGACACGATGACGTAATGGCCACTTGCATAAGAACTCGATGACGTCATGGCCACTTGCATCAGGACCCGATGACGTCATGGCCACTTGCATCAGGACCCGATGACGTCATGGCCACTTGCATCAGGACCAGATGACGTCATGGCCACTTGCATCAGGACCCGATGACGTCATGGCCACTTGCATTAGGACCCGATGACGTCATAGCCACTTGCGTTAGGACCCGATGACGTCATAGCCACTTGCATTAGGACCCGATGACGTCATGGTCACTTGCATTAGGACCCGATGACGTCATGGCCACTTGCATTAGGACTCGATGACGTCATGGCCACTTGCATCAGGACCCGATGACGTTATGGCCACTTGCATCAGGACCCGATGACGTCATGGCCACTTGCATTAGGACCCGATGACGTCATGGCCACTTGCATTAGGACCCGATGACGTCACGGCCACTTGTATTAGGACCCGATGACTTCACGGCCACTTGCATTAGGACCCGTTGACGTCACGGCCACTTGCATTAGGACCCGATGACGTCATGGCCACTTGCATTAGGACTCGATGACGTCATGGCCACTTGCATCAGACCCGATGACGTCATGGCCACTTGCATCAGGACCCGATGACGTCATGGCCACTTGCATTAGGACCCGATGACGTCAAGGCCACTTGCATTAGGACCCGATGACGTCATGGCCACTTGCATTAGGACCCGATGACGTCATGGTCAATTGCATTAGGACCCGATGACGTCATGGCCACTTGCATTAGGACTCGATGACGTCATGGCCACTGCATTAGGACCCGATTACGCCATGGCCACTTGCATTAGGACTCGATGACGTCATGACCACTTGCATCAGGGCCCGATGACGTCATGGCCACTTGCTTTAGGACCCGATGACGTCATTACCACTTGCATTAGGACCCGATGACGTCATGGCCACTTGCATTAGGACCCGATGACGTCACGGCCACTTGTATTAGGACCCGATGACTTCACGGCCACTTGCATTAGGACCCGTTGACGTCACGGCCACTTACTCTAGGACCCGATAACGTCATGGCCACTTGCATTAGGACTCGATGGCGTCATTGACAAATATTAACTGTGTACGGATAATTAAGTGAATCTCTAAACAGAAATCAATCTCTCAGTTTGAAATGAAAGATTCTGGTCTTAGCTTTTTAGAGAAATTACAGAGCAAGATTTCATAAACTGTTGATCTAAAACTGATGACCAATGATTAATTCCCACCAACCATTTTCAATAATTATCATCTTTCCTTTACCAATGTTGCTACTTTAGACAATTTTTTCAGCCCAAATATATAATCAAATTAAGTAATTATAAGTTAAAATATGTTTAAAATTTTGTATGATAAAATAAAGTTGTAAAGAGATATGATATCTCTACTGAACAAATTGGATTTCAACACAGCTAAGTTTTTTCATTCTTTCGTTATATTCGTTTTATTTGTGTACTATTTGTTCGTTTAGGAAGGCTCTTTGCCGAAACGTTCGCTGTTGTGTTACGTCCTGTCAAGCTAACTCATACCCTGTTTATATGTTATACATTTACTACTTTAAAAGCCTGGTTGCAGTCTCGCCCCCATTATTTTATAGTTGTAAAGAAGTTTTTGCTTAGTCCATAAAACTGACGCAAATAAACGTAAAATTAAAACTGCTGCAATGAGTCCTACAAAATACCCGGATGTTTAATATAGATAACTACCATGAAAGTTGAAGGCCTATTGGTATTTAAAAGTATTTCTCTCCGTGGACATAATACAATCATTTCATGGTTTTAGCTCTTAGATTTTTGGTTTAAATTCTTATATTTATACAAAATAGTTAACTTCTCATGAAATATTTCGCCGCTTTGTTTGAATTCCACAACTCCCCCACTTTACCCCCTCCCCCCACCCCCACCCCCCGGTGACCTGGCAAGGAAATTAGAAAGCAGATAACAATTTTGTTTTTACACAGCAAAGAGTAACCTCCCCCCGGAGTCAGGGGAGATAACTATGTCTTATTTAGTAACCCAGCGCACGTGCTCATTTTCCCGTAGGTAAACACAATGTCACGTGAGCGGCCAGGGGGGGGGGCAGACACTTCACACCTTTATGGCCCCCCTGCCCCCCTCCCCCGGGGGTTTGTGGTGGGGGTGGGGCGGTCTTGTGTATCCCAATCGCCAATTCTATCGGCTCTGGTTCTCGTCTGTGACCTACGTGTTGACAGGAAGCGGCTCCTCTCCTCAATACCTTGAAGATCTCCACTGGATATGCCAAATTGGATTGTGATGAGCCAACGTGGAGGCGAGCTGCTGGCCAGGTACATGGTCAAGATCTGGAGAGGATAAAAGGATGCTGGAGGGGGGGCACCACCGAGGTTGGGGGGGGGGCTGGTTAGATCAAACAAATTATCTTTTGGTCTGGTTTGATTTTAATTACACAGTTCACCTTTTATACACCGCAGTTTGAACATTTCACCTTTATACACCTGACTGTACATTTCACCTTTATACACCTGACTGTACATTTCATCTATATACACTAGACTGTACATTTCAGTTATATACACTAAACTGTCTGTAAGTTTCACCATATACACCTGACTGTATGTACATTTCCCCTTCATTCGCCGGAATATTTAAATCTTTCACCGATATACCCCGAAATGTTATACTTTATCGCAGTCCTATTCTATATAATATTTTACCGAAAAGTTAATACACATTCATACACTGCACTGTCCACCCAACGTTAGTACCTACACACATGTCCACGCTTGTCCATCGCGGTCAGTGTATACCACATGGCTCCCAGGACGTTGTATTACCCGCAAATTTCTGGGGTTGATCCCCATCTTGCCACCATCTTGTATTTTCTTTCTGCTCCAGGCGGTATGACCTTGACCTTATAACCCGAGAATGGGTCACCATTACCGTGTTGTTACACCTGCAGCTTTCAAACCCCCCCCCCACCCTCCAACCGTTATCATATCTCTATCACTGGCAACAGGTAATAAATGCAAGTTTCTTGAACGGTTCGAACCCGCGCACTGTTACCTGAACAAATACGGCACCCAACGCACCTTGACGCACCAGAGTGCGTAACACCGAAATTTGTGATCATTGTCCATTAATTATCTGCCTTGACTCGGGCCATGACGATATCATCATTGTCCATTAATTATCTGCCTTGACTCGGGCCATGACGATATCATCATTGTCCATTAATTATCTGCCTTGACTCGGGCCATGACGATATCATCATTGTCCATTAATTATCTGCCTTGACTCGGGCCATGACGATATCATCATTGTCCATTAATTATCTGCCTTGACTCGGGCCATGACGATATCATCATTGTCCATTAATTATCTGCCTTGACTCGGGCCATGACGATATCATCATTGTCCATTAATTATCTGCCTTGACTCGGGCCATGACGATATAACAACAATCAACATTACAGAACTGCTGATATCAAATGAGTGGATTTGTTATGGTACACTTTCAAAGCAGTGGCGTAGCAACGGCTTGGCATTGGGGCAGTTGCCAAGGGCGCCGGCCTGTGCCAGTTCAAAAGGGCGCCGCTAAATCTCTAATTTTTTATTTTTTATTTAAATAAAAGGCGCCAAAAATAAATTAGCCAAGGGCGTCAAAAACCCAGTTACGCCTCTGTTTCAAAGTAAGTTTTTACTATTGCTGGTACATTTCACAGACAGTTTTTACCATTGTGGTCCCTTTCAAAGTAAGTTTTTACCTTTGCGGTATCTTTCAAAGTAAGTTTTTACCTTTGCGGTATCTTTCAAAGTAAGTTTTTATCTTTGCGGTATCTTTCAAAGTAAGTTTTTACCTTTGCGGTATCTTTCAAAGTAAGTTTTTATCTTTGCGGTATCTTTCAATGTTGTTCTAAGCTCAGTGAACTTTACTGGCTACAAAGTGACTGTCACATGCTAACAAATTGATGTTATACAACAATGACCGACTGTCACATGCTAACAAATTGATGTTATACAACAATGACCGACTGTCACATGCTAACAAATTGATGTTATACAACAATGACCGACTGTCACATGCTAACAAATTGATGTTATACAACAATGACCGACTGTCACATGCTAACAAATTGATGTTATACAACAATGACCTTGATGTCATATGATCATGACCTTGATGTCATATGACCATGACCTTGATGTTGTAGTACTGTGGGATAAGGCTATCTAGACCCGTTGACCCTCGGTTCCTGTAGCAACACTAGGGGTAACAGATGAAGACCGTGGTTATAATAGTTAGAATCCACACACACACACAAATATTCCCGTAGAAATCAAGGTCAAGAGATTTTGTTTTTCGAGCCGACAAAGTTGTCGGAGAGGACGCAACATCTCACAGAAACCTGCGCATTGCCACTTCCGGTATCAACAGCCGTTTTGACAGACTGAATCTATAAATAGCCAATGGAATAAAGTTGACTTGACATGCCTAGACACACAATCGTTGACTTGACAGACCTAGACACACAATCGGATCACAGGAGCCAGCCTGGAATCGATTACATAACACGTTAAGTTCTGAATGCGTCTAAAGACACTACAACATGGGGATTATGTAGCATAATTAGTTCCCTTTATTATAACAAATCCAGTGCTGACAAACTGACAAAGACGAGTCCAAGGTCTTGAGGTTAGGGTGGGGGGTGGGTGGGGGCAGCTGGAGTCGATTTTTCGACTCCCCATTCCAAGTTTGTTGATCCTAGCGGCACCGTCAGTTTTACAGTAATCGAATATATCATTAACTTGTAATTGTGGATCACGTGTTGAACTTTTGTTTATAAACTCTTCTTTTTTTGACAGCATGGAGAAAAAGATGGGCTTTTGACCTTTTTACTTCTATACGGGTTCTTGACCTCTGTGTGCTAGAGGTTTAGTGCTAGAGGTTTAGTGTAATCTTGTGAAGATTTGAGCTCTAGAGAAACATATTTATAATGTCCTGTTGATCTTTAGTTTTGTTGATATATTTTTCTTGTTTGCTATTCTGTTGTTCCATCGCTCTGGTGTTCTGTTCTGTTGTTCCATCGCTCTGGTGTTCTGTTCTGTTGTTCCATCGCTCTGGTGTTCTGTTCTGTTGTTCCATCGCTCTGGTGTTCTGTTCTGTTGTTCCATCACTCTGGTGTTCTTTTGTTCCATCGCTCTACGTACTATTGGAGGGTGAGTCTAGGGCTGGCCACCACGTGACACACGATATTATCTCGTGTTTTATTGGCCGCCCTGCTAGTAACTTGGTGGATGAACACGTCTAGCACCTTAATTACCGCCCATACTCTGGGCCCACCTGGCCCATTCAGGGCCAAACAAGGGCCATAATCTGATCAATTGGCTCCGAATTTAGGCAAACAGCCGAAATACATTAGTTAACAACCTTCATGTTATATTCCAGGTGTGTTCAACCTTCATGTTATATTCCAGGTGTGTTCAACCTTCATGTTATATTCCAGGTGTGTTCACCTTCATGTTATATTCCAGGTGTGTTCAACCTTCATGTTATATTCCAGGTGTGTTCAGCCTTCATGTTATATTCCAGGTGTGTTCAACCTTCATGTTATATTCCAGGTGTGTTCAACCTTCATGTTATATTCCAGGTGTGTTCAACCTTCATGTTATATTCCAGGTGTGTTCACCTTCATGTTATATTCCAGGTGTGTTCAACCTTCATGTTATATTCCAGGTGTGTTCAACCTTCATGTTATATTCCAGGTGTGTTCAACCTTCATGTTATATTCCAGGTGTGTTCACCTTCATGTTATATTCCAGGTTGTTAAACCTTCATGTTATATTCCAGGTGTGTTCAACCTTCATGTTATATTCCAGATGTGTTCAACCTTCATGTTATATTCAAGGTGTGTTGAACTTTCATGTTATATTCCAGGTGTGTTCAACCTTCATGTTATATTCCAGGTGTGTTGAACTTTCATGTTATATTCAAGGTGTGTTCAACCTTCATGTTATATTCCAGGTGTGTTGAACTTTCATGTTATATTCCAGGTGTGTTGAACTTTCATGTTATATTCAAGGTGTGTTGAACTTTCATGTTATATTCCAGGTGTGTTGAACTTTCATGTTATATTCCAGGTGTGTTGAACTTTCATGTTATATTCAAGGTGTGTTGAACTTTCATGTTATATTCCAGGTGTGTTCAACCTTCATGTTATATTCAAGGTGTGTTGAATTTTCATGTTATATTCCAGGTGTGTTCAACCTTCATGTTATATTCCAGGTGTGTTGAACTTTCATGTTATATTCAAGGTGTGTTGAACTTTCATGTTATATTCCAGGTGTGTTGAACTTTCATGTTATATTCAAGGTGTGTTGAACTTTCATGTTATATTCCAGGTGTGTTGAACTTTCATGTTATATTCCAGGTGTGTTGAAATTTCATGTTATATTCCAGGTGTGTTCTACTTCATGTTATATTCCAGGTGTGTTCAACCTTCATGTTATATTCCAGGTGTGTTCAGCCTTCATGTTATATTCCAGGTGTGTTCAACCTTCATGTTATATTCCAGGTGTGTTCAGTCTTCATGTTATATTCCAGGTGTGTTCAACCTTCATGTTATATTCCAGGTGTGTTCAACCTTCATGTTATATTCCAGGTGTGTTCACCTTCATGTTATATTCCAGGTGTGTTCAACCTTCACGTTATATTCAAGGTGTGTTCAGCCTTCATGTTATATTCCAGGTGTGTTCAACCTTCATGTTATATTCCAGGTGTGTTCACCTTCATGTTATATTCCAGGTGTGTTCAGCCTTCATGTTATATTCCAGGTGTGTTCAGCCTTCATGTTATATTCCAGGTGTGTTCAGCCTTCATGTTATATTCCAGGTGTGTTCACCTTCATGTTATATTCCAGGTGTGTTCAACCTTCATGTTATATTCCAGGTGTGTTCAGCCTTCATGTTATATTCCAGGTGTGTTCAACCTTCATGTTATATTCCAGGTGTGTTCAGCCTTCATGTTATATTCCAGGTGTGTTCAACCTTCATGTTATATTCCAGGTGTGTTCAGCCTTCATGTTATATTCCAGGTGTGTTCAACCTTCATGTTATATTCCAGGTGTGTTCAGCCTTCATGTTATATTCAAGGTGTGTTGAACCTTCATGTTATATTCCAGGTGTGTTCAACCTTCATGTTATATTCCAGGTGTGTTCAGCCTTCATGTTATATTCCAGGTGTGTTCAACCTCCAGATACAAGAGGTCACAGTTGATGACGAAGATTGGTTTGAATGTCAAGTGCTGACGTCACACACATATCCAACTGGACTTAGAAGCCAAAAGGCCTATTTATCTGTTGTAGGTAGGTCACTGATAGATTTATGTAGGTCACTAATAGATTTATGTAGGTCACTGATATATTTATGTAGGCCTTTCTGAATTATTATCTTTATTGTTGTATGTAGGCCCATCTGATTGATAATAAAAATCTTTGTAAATTATTTTTGTAAGTTTCTGAAAGATATTATCTCTATCCCATGAACTAATTTCACATGTAAGGACATTCATTTATGACATCTATGGTGTCAGCTGAGATGTGTCCAGCTTTCTTGTGTCCAGCTGTCATGTGTCCAGATATCGTGTGTCCAGATATCGTGTGTCCAGATATCGTGTGTCCAGATATCATGTGTCCAGCTGTCATGTGTCCAGATATCATATGTCCAGCTTTCATGTGTCCAGGTGTCACATGTCCAGATATCATGTATAAATATGTCATGTGTCCAGCTGTCACGTGTCCAGATATCATGTGTAAATATCTCATGTGTCCAACTGTTATGTGTCCAGCTGTCATATGTAAATATGTCAAGTTTAAGTATGTCATGTGTCCAACTGTCTTGTGTCCAGCTGTCATGTGTCCAGATATCATGTATCCAGCTGTCATGTGTCCAGCTGTCATGTATAAATATATCATGTTTAAGTATGTCATGTGTCCAGCTGTCACGTGCCCAGATATCATGTGTAAATATGTCATGTTTACATATATCATGTGTCCAGCTATCATGTGTAAATATGTCATGTTTAAGTATGTCATGTGTCCAGCTGTCATGTGTAAATATGTCATGTGTTCAGCTGTCATGTGTCCAGATATCATGTGTAAATATGTCATGTTTACGTATGTCATGTGTCCAGCTGTCACATGTCCAGATATCATGTGTAAATATGCCATGTGTCCAGCTGTCACGTGTCCAGCTGTCATGTGTCCAGCTGTCACTAAATAACTAGAGGTTAATTTATTTAACTTTATAATGGCTGGACAGTGACGTCATAGTGCGTTCGCCTCACAAGCTGAGGGGCGTGGGATCGATTCCACGTTAAAGCCACTATAAAAATGTTGATGAATGACTAACGCAAAGAAAGTCCTACGCTGACCTGGAGAGGGATGGGCGCCGCCAGGTCTATCAAGCCCCAGAATGTTCTAATGGAAACATTAGAACAACCCCCTACGAGTGACTACGGGGTTATAACGACCACGAGGTTATGGGACAACAAAAAAAAAGGCCCATGACAGCTGGACACATGTTATTTCCCCATGTTTGTGTATGAGACATGTGTTTGTGTATGACACATGTGTTTGTGTATGACACATGTGTTTGTGTCCCAAGCTCGAAGGTGGGTAACCTAGGCCCTGGTCGTTAAAATACTTGTATTGTCTCCCCCAGTGCAACCTGAAAGGCCGTCCATTATACACGCTCCAGCAGTTCCTGTCGTGCTTCACTCACCTACAAACATCACCTGTAGAGCTGATAAAGGTAAGTTACACTTCACAAACATAAGTGGTTTCTTTCTACAAACATTTTAGAAGTATAAAGTTCCTGATGACTTAGCACACTTAATAATCTCACATTGACACTATATATATTATATATCTCACATTGACACTATATATATTATATATCTCACATTGACACTATATATATTATATATCTCACATTGACACTATATATATTATATATCTCACAATGACACTATATATATAATATATCTCACATTGACACTATATATATTATATATCTCACATTGACACTATATATATTATATATCTCACATTGACACTATATATATTATATATCTCACATTGACACTATATATATTATATATCTCACATTGGCACTATATATATTATATATCTCACATTGACACTATATATATTATATATCTCACATTGACACTACATATATTATATATCTCACATTGACACTACATATATTATATATCTCACATAGACACTATATATATTATATATCTCACATTGACACTATATATATTATATATCTCACATTGACACTACATATATTATATATCTCACATTGACACTATATATATATTATATATCTCACATTGACACTATATAATATATTCATATTGTACAGCATAAGACTTTGGTCACTTTGTGTACTTGCGGTGAATAGGAAAGTAAATGTTACATTTGATTATTTCCCTTCTTGACCCACTAATTTGGTTTCCTTTTTTAAAATTAATTTTACCTGAGTGTGCAGGGGAGGTAATTCATGACTGTCTATTCCTTACTGACCACAGGTAAACCAGCTGCCCAAATCACCTGGTACCTTGAGGGCCAGCGGCTGACCCATGGGGCCAGTGTCCAGACCCAGCAGAATGGCAAGTACATTGACACCATAGGTGTGCTCACCTTTAATGCCACCAAAGCCGATGCCTCAAAGAAAATTTTATGCCAGTCAGTGACAGAACATTTGACACCATCCACGACATCCGCCACCTTGGATGTTCAATGTAAGAACAAGGGCGTACATTTTTGTATCCCTTTTGTTTGTGTTTCTTTAGTTTGCGTACCAACTTTTTTAGTACATTTGTTTACAACAGAACTATGTGTAAGAAAGTATTTGTGAACTGTGGTATACGGTCACTTCTCAGATGGCACTAATGTATTCATACGGGTTCTAAATATTTTGAAGATTTAAATTTTTACTTTGGTCCTACTAGATCTGATATCTAAATATAACTGTTTATATTAATCTCACCAGTCGCACCAATCCTGACGATCATTCTAAATGTAACTGTTTTTATTTTGATCTCACCAGTCGCACTGATCCTGACGATCATTCTAAATATAACTGTTTTTATTTTGATCTCACCAGTCGCACCAATCCTGACGATCATTCTAAATATAACGACCAGAAACATCAGAGAACATGATAATGTCAAGTTCTTCTGTTCTGGCCAAGCCAATCCTAATAAAGATCTCCAATTTAAGTAAGCCATTATCGCATAACATACAAAAATGGTTTCGATGCCCATTTAATATGTTCTTGTAAACTTAATGATTTAGAAAGACAAAAAATCATTTGTCACATAATTATTTGGAAAATTCAAACTCATTAATAAGTGGTCAGTAAGTAAATGGTCATTTTGTTATAATTAAAATGACTTCCATTGTGTCTGTGCCAGATGGTTTCAAAATGGTGACAGAATCCCAGAGGCCAACGGGATGACATATGACATCCATAACATCACACCAGAATACAACGGTGTCACCCTGGCATGTGAGGGGACAAATACGGTGGGAAGCAGTCGAGCGGAAAAAGTTTTAAATGTGGAGTGTAAGTAAATATCATTTTTTAATTGTAGAGTGTATGTTTTTTTAATTGTTGGAGTGTAAATATCATCTTTTAATTTTTGAATGTAAATATCCTAATTTAATTGTGGAGTGTAATTATCATCTTTCTTCAGGCTCTCTTTGACTGACTTTATGTCACTAGAATAAAATTAATGACTTAAAGTTCTAATCAACCATAAAACCAAGTGTGAATATAATGCTGTAATTTTAATCCTATTTTGTTTAACTTGAAAGGAAAATAATATGCTATCTGCCATCTGAGAGTTTCAAACGTTACTAAATGGTGTTGAAGTAAAGCATAGTTTTTAAAATATTTGATTTTACTTTCTTTAACTATTCAGACGATGGAAGGAATACATCTCTTTTTAAATCCCTTATATTAACTTCACCGTATTGTCTCTCTCTGTCTGTCAGTCTGTCTGCCGTGGTCCTGCCCTCGGAAAAAGAAAAGTAAAAAATGACCTACTTCCCGTGATCCTATTAAGCTGATCCTAAATCAGCTGTGTTTCATACAGTTGTAAAAATGGTTCACCGACAAAACGGCCCCGAACTAATAGATGGACTAAAATTAAAATGTTCAATCAAATATTAAATTCGTATTTTTACTCACCTATGGAGTGTCAGGTATTGCTAATAATAAACAATAATAATGACATCACAATAGGGACTTTAATAGCCTTTACGTGAAATGGTACCAATCGCGGCTGTTTGTTGACAAGAAACAATATAATAACATCACAAGATATAATTTTACAATTTTACCACTTTATTTACGGGTGAAAAAGTTGACAAAAGCTTAAAATGAAAAAAAAAGTTTTTGTTGAAAAATGATAACAATTTGTCGGGTCTGTTTTGTCCGGGGCCGTTTTGAAGGGTCACCGTAAAAATATGTCAAATGTCATGCTCAGCTAATGCAGTTCTGACATTTAATCTTGTCTTGTAGATGGTCCAAGAATAAACCACATCACAGAAGTTGTTGGCGCTGACCTTGGCAAACCAGCCGACCTTGAGTGTCTGGCAGACGGCAATCCCGAACCCAGCGTCATATGGAGACGTAAGGACAGGGTTTCACAGGCTCACCGTACTCTCTCGACCAAAAGTAAATACCACATCGACCAGGTCAACAGCCAAAGTTTTGGTTGGTACGTCTGCACTGCGTCAGTGGTCGGCTTCCCAGAGTTCAGTAGGGAGGTGATGCTCCTGAGAAATGGTGAGTTTTAGATGGGCATATCAGCGGGGTGTTTGAGGAATGGTCAGTTTTAGATGGGCATATCAGCGGGGTGTTTGAGGAATGGTCAGTTTTAGATGGGCATATCAGCGGGGTGTTTGAGGAATGGTCAGTTTTAGATGGGCATATTAGCGGGGTGTTTGAATGGTCAGTTTTAGATGGGCATATTAGCAGGGTGTTTGAGGAATGGTCAGTTTTAGATGGGCATATTAGCAGGGTGTTTGAGGAATGGTCAGTTTTAGATGGGCATATTAGCAGGGTGTTTGAGGAATGGTCAGTTTTAGATGGGCATATTAGCGGGGTGTTTGAGGAATGGTCAGTATTAGATGGGCATATTAGCAGGGTGTTTGAATGGTCAGTTTTAGATGGGCATATCAGCGGGGTGTTTGAGGAATGGTCAGTTTTAGATGGGCATATCAGCGGGGTGTTTGAGGAATGGTCAGTTTTAGATGGGCATATTAGCGGGGTGTTTGAATGGTCAGTTTTAGATGGGCATATTAGCGGGGTGTTTGAGGAATGGTCAGTTTTAGATGGGCATATCAGCGGGGTGTTTGAGGAATGGTCAGTATTAGATGGGCATATTAGCGGGGTGTTTGAATGGTCAGTTTTAGATGGGCATATTAGCGGGGTGTTTGAATGGTCAGTTTTAGATGGGCATATCAGCGGGGTGTTTGAGGAATGGTCAGTTTTAGGTGGGCATATTAGCGGGGTGTTTGAGGAATGGTCAGTTTTAGATGGGCATATTAGCGGGGTGTTTGAATGGTCAGTTTTAGATGGGCATATCAGCGGGGTGTTTGAATGGTCAGTTTTAGATGGGCATATCAGCGGGGTGTTTGAGGAATGGTCAGTATTAGATGGGCATATTAGCGGGGTGTTTGAGGAATGGTCAGTATTAGATGGGCATATTAGCGGGGTGTTTGAATGGTCAGTATTAGATGGGCATATCAGCGGGGTGTTTGAATGGTCAGTATTAGATGGGCATATCAGCGGGGTGTTTGAGGAATGGTCAGTATTAGATGGGCATATCAGCGGGGTGTTTGAATGGTCAGTATTAGATGGGCATATCAGTGGGGTGTTTGAATGGTCAGTATTAGATGGGCAAATCAGCGGGGTGTTTGAGGAATGGTCAGTATTAGATGGGCATATTAGCGGGGTGTTTGAGGAATGGTCAGTATTAGATGGGCATATCAGCGGGGTGTTTGAGGAATGGTCAGTTTTAGATGGGCATATTAGCGGGGTGTTTGAATGGTCAGTTTTAGATGGGCATATTAGCGGGGTGTTTGAGTGGTCAGTATTAGATGGGCATATCAGCGGGGTGTTTGAATGGTCAGTATTAGATGGGCATATCAGCGGGGTGTTTGAATGGTCAGTATTAGATGGGCATATTAGCGGGGTGTTTGAATGGTCAGTATTAGATGGGCATATTAGCGGGGTGTTTGAATGGTCAGTATTAGATGGGCATATTAGCGGGGTGTTTGAATGGTCAGTATTAGATGGGCATATCAGCGGGGTGTTTGAATGGTCAGTATTAGATGGGCATATTAGCGGGGTGTTTGAGTGGTCAGTATTAGATGGACATTTGTGCTGGGTGTGGACAAGTGAAATCATTTTGAGTTTTTTCATACATCTTTAATTATGTCATGGATTTTTTGAAGAAAGCAAATTTCAAATGGGTCAAATAAGATGGATGTAAATAAATGGATATTGTTATGATTAGAACAAACACAAAAACAATAAATCTAAAGTATGTCTCAACACAAACAGAAAGTGAATTCATTCTCACATCAATTAGTGATCATTCAGATTTTGTAAAACTAGGTGAGCCCACTGGTCAGTCCTACTGACCGGGGGAATAAAGAACTTTCATAAATTTTGATTCCCTAAGGGAAAATATTCTCTCTGTTAATATGATGGATCAAGCAATCTGAAGAGCATGTACTACTACTACTCATACATGACAAAAATGAAGGCAAAAACTGCTGCACTAGTCATTATTATTGCAAAGCCTTTCACCAAAAACTTAAGTTTTGGTTAGGGGGCGCTTTCAGTATTTAGAACTGCATAAGGAAATTAGATTTTCTACATCGGCTGATTGCAGCACTTTGTAAACAAAAACTATTTTGAAATATTTTTGTTTTTACACAATGATTATCTGTCCTTGTCCATCTTCAGAGGAGCCAAACATGCGCAGTGAGAAGCAGCAAATGGCCACGGAAGGTGAACGTGGGAAGATCGAGTGTCTGACAAACTCCATTCCTAAACCATCGTCCATCACGTGGCTCAAACACGGCAAGGAGATCAACTTTGCAATGTCTGGCAGATTTTCCAAAGAAGACAAAAATCTGGCCTATGGCGTCAAGAGTACGCTACACATACAAGTGGTGCAGTCTGGAGATTTTGGGGTCTACAACTGTACGGTGACGAACAGTTACGGCACGGTTTCAGAACAGATTGAGCTGGTAGAGAAACGTAAGGAACATACATACATTGCAGGAATAAATTGAAAAGAAATTAAACTCAACCACTAAAATTAGAGATAGTATAAAACAATAATGATAATTAAAGGCACCTACAATTAGAGATAGTATAAAACTATTTACAATAATGATAATTAAAGGCACCTAAAATTAGAGATAGCATAAAACTATTTACAATAATGATAATTAAACTTTAAAGGCACCTAAAATTAGAGATAGTATGAAGCTATTTACAATAATGATAATTAAAGGCACCTAAAATTAGAGATAGTATAAAACTATTTACAATAATGATAATTAAAGGCACCTAAAAGTAGAAATAGTATGAAACTACAGTGGGGCCCACTTAACGCGAGCAATGGTTAACTCGCCAGCTCTATTAAGTTTTTTTTTGGAACCGCCAAATTCTCTCTTTATCTTTGCATTTTTTCAGCGGTTAATTCGATTTTTTAAAGTCGCCAAGCCCTTATATTTCTAGCACAAAAGAGTGCCAAATTTGCAACTTAATGTCGGTTAGCTCGATCCCCATCTGTTCGCCTAGCAATGCACTTTGGCATTTTTAGTTCAAAACAGTGTTGACATCTCGATTTCTTCGAAACTTCCGACTATAAAAATTATTGGATGTTTTTACTTTCAATTTGATTCCGTTAGATTGAGTATGTATTCACCCGAGGTGCTCGAAAATCGCGTAAGTGGTCTTTAATCCGTCATTATTTCGCTGTGCATGTTATATTATTATTAAACTTAATTCATTTTCTGATGCATTAATCATTTTATTTTTTAAGATAAACGAATAACATTAGAAAAGAAAATAAAGGTTTGTATCGAGAATCAACGGTGGTTTTTATATATTTAAATAAAAAATTGATTATTATTCTTTTAAAAGTTTGTTGTTGCTTTGTTACCAGTAAGATACGTGACTGTGACTAACACGCGCTTGACGCTGAAATCAAATCATTTTCTAAATATTCTAGTAGATATATAATATACACGTCATCACTGTTGTGGGTCGAATTCTGATAAGGTCAAGGCCGCATTTGTTACTATTTATATTACAAGTTACACGTATCATTTGATTGACGGAGGAAATTTGAGTGCGGTCTCATAGTGACAGATATCCTGCACGTCAAAAGCATTAAACTTAAAATTACCACATTGATATGTTTTTTTTTAAATTGGCTGATTCAACGGGCATTGCAAACACGCGCCATGAGGCGAGGCGAAAAATTTGACCTTTAATGCATGTGCAGACAATTATAAACTGGTAACTTAAAAAAAATAATTAAATTGAATTGAAACATGACCACAGAGACGTAATCAAAGTCATTTTACTTTTACTTCGGCAAAATATATATATATATATATAAATTTCCGACTAGTCATAACTTTTCTCGACTATTTCCCGACTTTCAAGGCCGGGAAAATTATTTTAAGAGAATTTCCGACTGAGTTGGAACCCTGGGTTATATTTAAATTGATTACAGTCTCACCCCCATTACGCTATATTTAAACGGTCCTTAAAAATGAACGGTCTTAACCTTAGGAAAGAGTGAAGAAATATTAGGGTCCCGATATTCCGATACGATTCCGATTAAATCATTAATCGTCCCATCACTAATTAACGCACATCATGTATATAATTATAAAGAAATTTCAAGCGCATGTTAATATTTTGCCGCCATACTGGTTTTTGTTTAAGTGGGTAATCGGTTATCTCGGCGCCGTTTTTCATACCCCAAGGCCGTCGACTTAAGCGGGCCCCACTTTTGTATTTTACAATAATGATAATTAAAGGCACCTAAAATTAGAGATAGTATAAAGCTATTTACAATAATGATAATTAAAGTCATCTGATAATCTAATTAGGAGTTTAAAAGTACAAAATGTCCGGGTATTCAGTCTTTGTTGTAAGTTGGTTTACTTTTTCAGTTTCTGCCCCTGTACTTGGTCAGTTTCTGTCCCTGTACTTGGTCAGTTTCTGCCCCTGTACTTGGTCAGTTTCTGCCCCTGTACTTGGTCAGTTTCTGCCCCTGTACTTGGTCAGTTTCTGCCCCTGTACTTGGTCAGTTTCTGATTCTGTCCCTGTACTTGGTCAGTTTTAACTTTTATTTTTTTTTGTTGAGTTTATTTTCATAATGGGACACAACTATTTATTTTACGCTAAAGGTGAACAACTCTACATGGCTTTTAAAAAAAAGTGTGTAATTTCCAGGTAGAATCTCTTGTAACTTTTCTCCTCATTAAAGCTAAATGTACGGGGTCTTTGTTTTATCCACAGATGTCCTCCCCATCACATACATCATCATCGGCATCATCGGAGGTCTGGCTTTCATCTTTGTCACAGCTCTAGTCTGCATTCTGTACAGGAGGTGCAAAAGAGAGGACCAAGGTAGTGTTCTAGGTGAGACTAGTGGCATTAACAAGACGCGCTTTGCTTCATTAACAAACAAGTGGCAAAATATGACATAAGACAATCCAAATAGTTCAAGAAAAATCTGCCAAAATATATGTTATATTTTTATGTAATATGGGAACTGGAAAATTTTTAGAAAATTTTAAATGTTTAAAGATTTTACTGATTAAATTTTTTTATTCCTGTTTGAGTATTAACAAGTAATGCTGATTAAGAATTTAATTATTAGATTCTATTACTATCATGTATTGTCACTTTATCTTGTCTTTAGAGCTTAAAATTTGTTGTGTGCCTGGGCTGGGACTTCCCTGTATCAGACTTAAAGGTTATTGAAGAAACCTAATCTTTAACAATTTCTTTTAAATGTTCAACTCACCAAAGTATTTCAAATATCTTCTCATTTTATTCAAAGTTTTATGCATTTTCAGTCTTCATTCACCTTTACAGAAAAAATAAATTTTAATTTTTCATAAAGCACATTAAAAAAATTAATTATTAAAAGTTTTATCAAAATGAAGTTTTAGTCTCAATAGTGCACAATTGATCACAAGTTCTACAGGGCCTTGAATGGGTTATCTTCTCTTTAATAAACTAACAACCTCTATTAGCAACAAACAGTTCTAACATTGACCATAAAAAGTGGTTCAGTTGTTACTGTAAACAAATCAAATGGCCTTGTAGTTGTAGTGTGTATGTAACAGCCACTTGGACAGGGTTAAAATACGTTGGTAATAGAAATTGGTGTGTGTGGTTACAGTTCTGTTTATTATAAATCATAAATGTATTATTCTAGTGTTTAAAATACTGCAGTAAATCAATTAGAAAACAAATTATAGCTCAAAAATATAGCAAAAAATCTTTAAATTATTCTTTCTGTAAGAAATATATATATATATATATATATATATATATTTACCATTGGATAAATATTAATTTTACACTACAAAAAAATCTTCAATATTTATTTGTTGATATTTTCTCCTTCTAGTCACGGCCCCTTCTATTAACTGTGCATGAACCATAACTTTTGCAACTTCTGCTGGCCAATCAAAGCTATCACTGCCTGCTTTTATCTAACCCAGTTCTGCTTGCTCCTAGAAACTGTTGCATGCTTGGTACTCTGATGGAACATTGTTATATTTATTATTATATTATAACATTATTATATTTATTATTATATTGTATTATTATTATATTCAAATACTTTTAAAAAATTAAATAAACACAATTTCAGCTCTTCTATCTGCCCTAAAATTAAATATATTTATAAATTCCATTAATTGTAAGTGACATACAATAAAGAATGTATTTTTAAAATCTACATTTCTCATAAAATTCAAATAAAAATGTTCGCTATTACTCAAAACTGATAAAATATATTAATTTTTGAAAATTGACATTTCATTATTTTGTCCCTTCATGACTAAAATATTATCGTAAAAAATGTTCTGAAAATATTCATCACATTTAATTCAATATCTTCTTCATTTAAAAAAAATTAAGACAATTAAATTGAAATACATTATACATCAGATTAAATTTGTTCAACACCAAAATGCTTCCACCTTTTATTGTAAAGTTTAAGAAATTAATGAAGTGCCTGAATTATAACTAAAATAATTCCCTCCCATAACCCATTCTTCTTATGACTGTTATAACATGACAGTAACAGCTGTCAGTTGTTATAACATGATAATGACAGCTGTCAGTTGTTATAACATGACAGTGACAGATGTCAGTTGTTAAAACTTGACAGTGACAGATGTCAAATGTTTAAACATGACAGTAACAGCCATCAGTTGTTAAAACATGATTGTGACATCTGTCTGTTGTCTAACACCATAAATATCATAATCATTTCATGTCATAAGTCTGCATGCAAAACAGCTTGTTTCTTCTTTTCTTCCTTCCCTCCTTCCTCGACAAATAAATCAGCCACTCCTGCCGCCACAGGTTCCTACACTGACACCGACAGCTCTTCTGAAAAGAAAAGAGAAAAAGCAGACTCTCCCAACACTCTGATGGGACAGTTCCGACAAGAATACAGGTTCTCAGCGGATTATGATGACGTACCATACAAGGTAACAACATTATGAAATGGATACATTAGAGAACAAAGTATTTTGGTTGTTTACTAAAAAAATAATGTTTTATCTTCTCTGAGTCTTGAACGGTATGTTTTAAAATATGATTTTTTTTAAAAAATGTTACTGATATTTTTTATAATTGTTACTCTTGAAAAAAAGTTATTTTTTGATAGAACAACTTTGCATCAGTATTTTTTTGCCGGTGATTATCAAAAGATTTTTTAAGCATTACAATAAATATTTTATTTGATGCTGCAATGTAAGATTTGATAAATTAAAATATGTGGTGGTTAAAGATATATTTATATATTTGAGATTTATTCAGGTTTAAATGAAATATAAAATGATAAAATATTTGGTAAAATTATGCTTGCTTAAAAAACAACAAAAAAAAACAACTTTTGAGAATACATTTGTTGGTTTTAACTTGTCTACTTTTGTCACATAACTAAAATATTATTTGTCATCTTTATTTATGTTGGAGACAAGAATATTTAAATGCCGAAATAGTGAACTGAAAATTTGAGAAATCAAACATAAACTAAAGTGACTTTCAATTTTAACCATGTTTGAAAAAATTTTACACAAGAAACAAAAAGTTTTAAAATATTTGTACATTTTCCAATTTATGTAAGGATAAGAATATTTTTCAATTAAATTTTTTTTTAACAAATCAAATTTAAGTTAAATATTATGAAATTCTATAAAAAAAATTCTGATACATCACTTAAGTCTTAAAAACATTTGTTATTTTCATAAAGCTCTATTATTTGATTTCTTTGAATGTAAAATTCAAACTGAGATCACAGTTGCGTCCCTTTATGAATGGATTAATTAAACCCTGTTGCACTAAATTTAAGAAGTCATTTATTTTACCAGACCGCTAATGAAGAGGGCAAGAGAGACAACCACTCTCTCCTTGCTTGGGCCAGTTGTCGAAGATGGAGACAGGTTTCTTCGGTCTCATTATAAATAATTTACTTCCCCCTGTTTTTTTTCTAATTCATTTTTTTTTATCCTTCAACTTGCTAAAAATTAAGTGAAGATAAATTTACTGTGCAACAAAAACATTTGAACATAAACATTTGAACATAAACATTTGAACAAAAACATTTGAACATAAACAATATGTCAAGATATCTCGTTTCCATTTTTAAGAAACTTACATTCTTTAAATTACTGAGAGTTTCATTTTTTAGAAACTTGAATTCTTTAAATTACTGAGAGTTTCATTCTTTATAAAATAAATAAAATATGACATCATGAAAATGTGCTAAAACGTGAGAAAAGTTTCTTAGCAGTTGCATCTGTGCCCACTAAGTCCTCATTAAAATTTGAGTCCTGTTCATTATTGATTAACTTCTTACAAATTTATAAAAGACTTTCAGTTTTAGAAACTCTCTAAAATATTTATATTTTATAAACTTGGTAAAACGTTCATGACTTCAAATTTAAAATTAATCAAAGATAGGATTTATTACGTTTTTAATAATTTTTAACGTCATTTTAATCTCCCAATTGATATTAGTCCTCACTGTAGGTGCATGTTTACCTTTAAGAATGTAGTTACATTTTTTTAAAACCACTTTCTTATGGAATTACGTTGTCATACATTTGACCAAATATTTCTTCTTGCCTGTTTGTAACAGTGACTTGTCTTGTTTTATTATATTTGTTCCCTTCAGTCTACACTGTGGTTAATATAGTTTGGTCTCATTATTTATGTTTAAATGACATTTTTTAAAATCTTAAATATTTATTTAACTTTTGAAGTATGTATTTCCTTACATTTCTATATTATCCCCCTCATAGAAATTACAGACAGGAAAAAAAATATCTGGATTTTTTATAATTATTTAAATTCAGATTTCTCAATATTCCAATCATAGTAAAATAAATAATTATATAATAACATTCATCACTAAAGCCGAATTGCTTTTAAAAGATTTTTTTTCTTTCCTTTTTTTGGTGTTTGATTTCTTTCATTATTCATTATTAGCTTTTCTACTAGCTTGAATATATTTCTTTTTGGTCATGGTCATATTGTTACTTGGCATTTGTAATACAGGTGACACATGACCAGGGCCTTAGAATCATTTCAACCATTTAAAATGTATCAATAATGATCTCAAGAAACTAACCTAGCAGGGAATAATTGGAGAGTATTTTATGACACAGTGCATAAGGCAAACTTTGTGATTATGTCTATGTGTAACAGTCTTTGATTCGCTCATGTAATCTATAATATTATTGCCATGCAATATTTTCAACACTTGTTGATCCAGATAGGCAGCAATAGGTAGCTTTAATACATTAAGTTGAAGCCGAATGATTGAGAAAACTATAAAACCTGTGCTAGGTTATCACTGATTGTCTCCCTTTAATTGCTGGAGGAATTAAGAAGGGAACGAAGGGCAGCTGCTCCTCTGAATGAATCGTTGAGTTACACCTTGTCCCCCCCCCCGTCCCCCCTCCTTTAAACAAAACTCTTAAAATTTATTCAACAAGCCCTAAAACCCAACCACTATTTACTATCTTCTTGTTTTTCTTCAAAAATAGGAACAACAGTCAAAAGGGAACAACAACGGATACGGTTTTATAGAGCCGTGTGAAACATTTTCAGATAACCAAATATTTGATGGGGAATATGTCCGTAGAGGGGACGATTTGGTGCCTGATAGGTAAGACATTTTCTAAACAAAATCAGGCTTAGGTAAGGCATTTTCTAAACAAAGTCATTCTTAGGTAAGACCCAAACAAAGTCAGGCTTAGGTAAGACATTTCCTAAACAAAGTATGGCTTCAAATAATTAGTATGCCTTATACGAGAATAGCATTTTAAATGTACATTGATTTTTTAAGTAAGAAGAAAATTATTGTTTATGGCAGTACAAATACGTTGTTAAAGTTGGTAAAATATATCCATCCATTCCGTAAAGTAGGTCAAGTATATCTATCCACTCTGTAAAGTAGGTCAAGTATATCTATCCACTCTGTAAAGTAGGTCAAGTATATCTATCCACTCTGTAAAGTAGGTCAAGTATATCTATCCACTCTGTAAAGTTGGTCAAGTATATCTATCCACTCTGTAAAGTAGGTCAAGTATATCTATCCACTCTGTATCATTATGTGGGTCTTGAAATTTTGTATTTTCAAGATTTCAGTACAAAGTAATCAAGACTCATTTTTTTACTGAAAATGGATTTTAAAATGATGTGATATTTACCTCCCCTTCCATGAGGCCGACTTAACTCGTGTCCATGTTATCTCTCTCCAGACTTGATTCACTTCCCAGACTTGATCCTATGTACACTTCCGGCACAGCTTATAGTATGAGCAGTTTTAGGGGAAACTACTACGAAACGACTCCACCACCGACAATGACCAGATTAACTCCCTTACACATGAGTAATTCTAAACTGGCAACAGACGTATAGGAGGAATGCACTGACCATTTAGTTTTTATATCTAATTTACACATGTTTAATTCATTTGTTATTATGAGACTCCCCCTCCTCTCTCTATGAGACTCCCCCTCCTCTCTCTATGAGACTCCCCCTCCTCTCTCTCCCCTATTAATAAAGCAAACAATTATATCCATACTTACCATACCAATACCATGAAATTTGGAGTATCATTACTGTATCTCCGATATTTTGAATGGGTTTTATTTTTTCCTCAATCATTTATTAGCAAGGTTTCATTTTGACGTATTTATTTTATCTCCATTCATCACTTTAATTTTTTTAAAAAAAATTTTAAGGGTAAAAGGGGTTGATAAAAAACAATTTACCATTTATTGCATCTATTCGACACCATTTCACGTCCATCTGACACTATTTCATAATTTGCTGATGCCAAAAGTATTAATCTCATCACAGGTGGCAGATTCAGATGAGATCATTGTTTTTAACAATTTTGTATAAGACATGAACTGGATCCAAGTGATGAAATTTATTTTCTGTTTAAAATATTTCTAGCCGAATGGCACTATCTAAATCTGCCACTGTTTGTCATATGTATTTGATAATACCATTAATACCTGTTAAATATGTGGGAAACAATTTTTGTACACAATGGCACAGGATATATTTCTTCAGTCTACTGACAAAATCTTTCAAGGGAAAACCAATTGTATCTGTTAGCTTCTCATTATTTTTGATAGTTTGTGAAATAAATTTTGAGGAATGTTTTATAATTTTAATTGTTGTACATAAGCCTTTGACAAATTTTATTATTAATGTCATGAATACAAACAAATACGTTCATTGTAAACAATGCCTTGTAGGTATGCATATGTTGTGTATGTGAAGTGACCAAATCAAATATTTAATAACACAGCTTGTGTATTTTGGTCATCATTTATTGACTGTAAATTTAAAACAGTTTGTGTGATCGTCTGTGTGATATGCTAATTTTGATTTATTTAGAGATAAACTGAATTTATGTGTAGAGTAAAAAATTTAATGGAAAAAAAAACTAACTGAACTTGAATATTTAAGATCATAAAATATTTTTACTAAATGTTGTTAATATGTCATGTGATATCATGTGTTATAATTTATTAACTGCAAGTCAAATTCATTGGGAAGAATTCAAAATAAGCATTGATTAATTTATTTTTATATTTTATGTTATGTGTCACATTTGTTCATGCATTTTGTCTTGTTTATTTTATTACTTTTGAATGTTACATGTCTGAATGTGGGGTTGTGGTGATGTCAAAAATATTATTCAGTAGGGGAAGCAACGTGAAATGTAAAAAGATTTTGATAATAATTAAAATCCTCTACACCTTTTTCACCCATATTCTCGAGGAGTTTGAGTAAAACAATTTGCTATATCAATTCACCATTAGTTTCCTGGGATTTTAAACATCAAAAGTTATAACTAATTAAAGTAAATTCAAGGGGTGCAATCAAAAGTGCTAAAATATTTTTTAAATTTCCTCTACCATGTTTGCCTATGGCCAAGACTTGTTTGCCTATGGCCAAGACTTGTGTTTGCCTATGGCCAAGACTTGTCACTCAATTTATAAGGTTTTAGTGGCCAATTCTGTAAATTATAGGATTTTTAAAAATTTAAGTTTAGTAATCATTTTTTAATTGTTAAGTATGTAAATAGGACATTGTATTGGTAGCGTGTCCAGAGATAGGACACTTAAATGTCCTTACACATCATCATCATCATGTGAACAGATGTCCAGGCAAAAGAAGTACAGAAAATCATATTAAGCTCTCTTTAGATGTTGACTTGAACTATTGCATGTCCTTTTAAAGATTACAGAGAAAATCAAATTCAATAATTTTATTTTACTATTTGAATTTTTAAAGTCTTGGCAAATGAATTCTTTTTAAAAAAATAATAATAAATGTTTTATTATTTTAAAAGCAATTATGCTGCAATGTTCTCTACTTCATCATGTGAATCCCTACAAAATGTCTTTAATGATCTTATCATTGTTTGCCTGAAAGAACTTGTCCCACTCATTAATGGGAATGTTACTGTTGTATCATGGTCTCTATACCAAGCAATACATGTTTGTACTGTTGTATATAGCTATCATGGTCTCTACATGTATGACTTTATTCTCGTTTGTGTAGATTGTGATGCAATCTGCTAATAGTCACAATCCATGGACTGGGTTAATTTTGATCCATTTCTTTCATTTCAAGTTTTTTTTAAAAAAGTACTGTAGATTTGGAGAGTTCCTCAATCAAGCTTGCCAGATTTTTGCTCTCGCCTTATTTTATTTATTTGTTAATCGGCAAAGTTGTTTTTTTTTAAATTACTATTATTATTATTATTTGACAAGTCTGGTCTGTATAATGAACATTACTTGCAAAAGAAGGAATTACAATTTTATGTTTGTGTTATTGATATATATATATTTATATATTCCTCCTATCATAGGAATGAGATGATGTACATTACCTAAAATTTAAAGAAATGATAGACATCGTAGTTTTTAAACTAGTTAGACTAAATTTTTTGATCCAGCTTAAGTTATTTTTTGTATAACAGAGATAAAAACAATCAACTCAAAACTTTTAAAAACAAAACAAGACTAAACATTCTATTTGAACTGTGAAGTAATTTGATGGTATAATTTAACTTATTTATTTTTATACTTAAAATTTTATCAAAAATATTCCCCAAAAGTAATTTTTTTTTAAACGTTATTTCATCCCCCCCCCCACCAATTTCACATCTAATCTCATTTATATGAGAATATTGCATCTGTCAGTTGAGATTTATTTTAGTTCAAATTCAATAGCCATTGTTATTCGTAAAATCTTTTTTTTAAATCCATGACCATCATTAGCGTCCTATAATACCCACCATCACATCCTCCCATCCCATCACATCCTCCCCTCCCATCCCATCCTCCCCTTCCATCCCATCCCTCCTCCCCCCATCACATCGTCTTGTTTATAATCTTTCCATCACACTTAAAAAATGTCCCCCTCACCATGTTTTTACTATTTGCCTTTTCCCCCCAAAAAAGAGAGAGAATGAGAGAGAGAGAGAGGGAGTAATTGTAACTGTTTTTCTTCAATTTAGTCTGCAGTGAATGAAAGTAGAAATAATGACGACAACAACAAAAAATTACATTAAAAAATGTTGATATTGTTTTTATCATGTCAATCATTAGTCTTAACATTTCCCAAGTATTTGGAGGAGTTATCTACTAGTTACAATATAATATACTTTTTTTAAAATGCTAGAGAGAAATATAATAATGTGTGTGTGCAACGAGGTATGGAATTGAAATCATTTGTTCCCCATGTGTGCTCTATTAGATAGATATATATATCTACATATATTAGAGCATAAGACTTGTAATTCTGTCATTTAATCTCATACCTTTTTGTTTTTATTCATTACACACCTGCCATAAGTTGAATTAATAAACATAAAATTATTATTTGCAGTAGTTGTCTTTTTCCTGTCCATCACATCATATATATATATATATTAACCCTCAATTATGTATGACTGACTCACTCACTTTGGCCTCTATTGCTAAGGGACATCACTCTGCTTTTCTAAAAATTGAAAATATAGACTTATAAAAATCATTAACATTTTGGTTTCCAGATATTAACCAAACAACGCAGGAACCTATGACGTCAGCATTTTTGTTGTAAACAGTGCTGACTGACTCAAAGAGTTATTTTTTGGTGCAGTAATTTGGTGCGCTGCTTTATAAAATTAGTTTAAAAATCGTGTGGTGATTAGCACTGTAAAAAAATATTATATAATACTTTGTGTACATTTCAGGAATATTTAGTATTTATCATGCAAGGACAAGTTAGTTGGGGTTTTGAAAAAGGTGGCGCCCTAAAAAAAAGTGGGTGCCGCAGCACAACCTAGTTTTAAAAAAAAACATATTCTATATATGGGTGGCGCAGCACAACCTAGTTTAAAAAAACATATGCTATAGAACAAATTGAGAGATCTGAATTCCTTCTATTTTTATTAACATTTTTAATGAAAGAATACAAAAAAAAATATTTCCTTTTCAAAATGGTTTTTATAATCATTATGAACTTGTACAAAGAATGATTTAAAGTTTCAATTTTTAAATGGATTTCTTTTTATCAACAACAAATAAACAAAGATAAGAGTGACATTTAAGTTTTACCAGAAAAACTGTAACAGTACATATTACTTAATGTAGTGAGTGAGTAGTGGTTTGGGGAGAGGTTAGGTGTAAGCAGATAATGTCTATATTAAAAATACAATTGTTTATCAACACCTAGGGAACTTTGACTCATTGGTTAGTGGTAATTTTATCAAAGAAATTTGATATAAAAATAACAAATATAAACCAATAATATTTTGAAAAAGTTACACCATTTAAAAAGATTCAACATAATGTTTTCTAATCACAAAACCAATAAACCCTGATTCTTAAATTTACTTGTTGCAGAAGGAAAGAATTATTAGAAATAGATTTTAATGAAAATAAAGAAATCAGTGAATTAATTTTTGACAAGTGAATTATTTTAGAACCTTGACCTTGGAACTGTCACATGACTGATGACAATGTTTGTACAGAACCAAGTCATGTTTAGATTTTAATACACAATAGCTACAAACTATGACAAGATGTTTGACCAGGTAGGTGAGTGACATGTGGGCATATGACCATGTAGGTGAGTGACATGTGGGAATGTGACCAGGTAAGTGCGTGACTTATGGGCATATGACCAGCTAGATGAGTGACATATGACCAGGTAGATGAGTGGCATATGACCAGCTAGATGAGTGACATATGACCAGGTAGATGAGTGGCATGTGATCAGGTTGTTTGCACAGAGATGTGATCAATGTGAAAAACAAAGATCTAAGAATGTAAAGCACAGAAAAGCACTTGATGATTTAAAGGATATTTATAACGATTTTGTACATATGCTACACAAAATAAATAAATAAAAATAATGTTAACAAATTGCATGAATTAATAATTTGGAATACTAAAATAAAGTTAATTTATTCAGTAGTAAAATAAATTTTCTTGATTCAATTTCTTTTTATGATTCCATTTGTCAACAAACCTAATAATAATTTCTTAAGTGTTTTTAAAAACCTTTTAGTTGCTATTAAAAATATTATGGGGGATAAGGTTACTTCCCTTCCATATATTAAATATTAAATTGATAAAAGTATTTGGGTATTTATGAAAGGTTCCTCTTAAGGCTAACACTTTTACAACCACAAGAGAATTTTACACAAAATTCAAACTCCCAGATTTCAATTCAAGAATTCTTAATGGCAATAGTGAAACCTGTATCAAGGAATAAATAACACAAGACACTGGTGTCAAATTGACACCAATAGATACCATCTATCATAACCTGGTGTCATTCTTACACAAGAGATTGACACCACTAGACACCATCTATCATAAACTGGTGTCCTTCCTAGACAAGTGATTGACACATTTTAAAAAAATTTCTGGAAACAATGTAATTATTTTTATTTTTTAAATTTGGGGGATTTTTGGTGCAACAAAATCATTTCCTATGTTTCCTTATCTTCATAAAGATTTCACAAGATGGCATGACCTTGTCATTGTTTAATAAAACTACTGAAAGTGAAAAGGTTACATGTCATTTAATGTCATTTATCAAATTGTCTCCAAAAAAAAACAACAAAAAAACAACAAAAACTTTGAAACAAAGCAAGACTTTGTTCATGACAAGAAATATTCAAACCAATGATGGAAAAGTTCAACAAAATCAAACTGAAGTGAACGTTGCATGTCAATTAGCAATACAAACTGGTTGTATTTTGTACACATATATTGGCACCAAAAAATATCATACCACTGAGTTACTTGTTTGTTTACATGAGACAACAATGAAAGGAGCGAAAATAAGACATCTACAACACACAGTCCCTATGTGCAAGTCACACATTCGCTATGTGCAAGTCACACATTCGCTATGTGCAAGTCACACATTCGCTATGTGCAAGTCACACATTCGCTATGTGCAAGTCACACAGTTGCTATGTGCAAGTCACACAGTCCCTATGTGCAAGTCACACATTCCCTATGTGCAAGTCACACATTCCCTATGTGCAAGTCACACATTCGCTATGTGCAAGTCACACAGTTGCTATGTGCAAGTCACACAGTCCCTATGTGCAAGTCACACATTCCCTATGTGCAAGTCACACATTCGCTATGTGCAAGTCACACATTCCCTATGTGCAAGTCACACATTCGCTATGTGCAAGTCACACAGTTGCTATGTGCAAGTCACACAGTCCCTATGTGCAAGTCACACATTCCCTATGTGCAAGTCACACATTCGCTATGTGCAAGTCACACATTCGCTATGTGCAAGTCACACATTCCCTATGTGCAAGTCACACATTCGCTATGTGCAAGTCACACATTCGCTATGTGCAAGTCACACATTCCCTATGTGCAAGTCACACATTCCCTATGTGCAAGTCACACATTCGCTATGTGCAGTCACACATTCGCTATGTGCAAGTCACACATTCCCTATGTGCAAGTCACACATTCGCTATGTGCAAGTCACACATTCGCTATGTGCAAGTCACACATTCCCTATGTGCAAGTCACACATTCGCTATGTGCAAGTCACACATTCCCTATGTGCAAGTCACACATTCGCTATGTGCAAGTCACACATTCCCTATGTGCAAGTCACACATTCGCTATGTGCAAGTCACACATTCCCTATGTGCAAGTCACACATTCCCTATGTGCAAGTCACACATTCCCTATGTGCAAGTCACACATTCGCTATGTGCAAGTCACACAGTTGCTATGTGCAAGTCACGCAGTCGCTATGTGCAAGTCACACAGACACTATGTGCAAGGAACAACAAGTTATTATGACTGTACATGATGATTCTGAGGCTTGTGTGGCAAGGAAAGAGAGAAAAAAACAAATGACTTGTGGATGAGACAAATCTTTATTTTCAGATATGAGGATAAATAAGATTTTTTGTGGGGAAAAATGAAGGGAAGGGGTCGATCAATGATTTTTATCTAAAGAGTTATCTTATCTTATTTGAGTTGGTTGATTAAAGAGTTATCTTATCTTAGTTGAGGTAGTATTTATATTACAGACCTGACCTTTGACCAAAAAATTTTTAATTATGAAAATTATGTTTACATTTTCCTCCCTTTTTAATTGTGCCAAAAATATAAACGGTCAAGGTAAATTTTAGTTGGTCGAGACAAATGTCATGACATACGACAATAGTTACAGCTTATTCTCATGTAACTTAGTTACAGCTTATTCTCATGTAACTTAGGTTAAATAAATATATTTTTTGTGGCTTCTGTGCAATTTATTATAGCATTTAAACAAAAAAACTTTTTATTCAAAGTAATATTATAACTAAAAAAAA
This sequence comes from Ampullaceana balthica, assembly GCA_944989445.1. NCBI lineage: Eukaryota > Metazoa > Mollusca > Gastropoda > Lymnaeidae > Ampullaceana > Ampullaceana balthica. The sequence goes on from CALYLW010000343.1 coordinate 344,940, forward strand.
GTAATAAAATTTTGGCTTTTAACAAAAATTTCAACAAAGTCAAGAGATGAGAATCACTGTCAAGAGATGAGAATCACTGTCAAGAGATGAGAATCACTGTCTAGAGATGAGAATCACTGTCAAGAGATGAGAATCACTGTCAAGAGATGAGAATCACTGTCAAGAGATGAGAATCACTGTCAAGAGATGAGAATCACTGTCAAGAGATGAGAATCACTGTCAAGAGATGAGAATCACTGTCAAGAGATGAGAATCACTGTCAAGAGATGAGAATCACTGTCAAGAGATGAGAATCACTGTCAAGAGATGAGAATCACTGTCAAGAGATGAGAATCACTGTCAAGAGATGAGAATCACTGTCAAGAGATGAGAATCACTGTCAAGAGATGAGAATCACTGTCAAGAGATGAGAATCACTGTCAAGAGATGAGAATCACTGTCAAGAGATGAGAATCACTGTCAAGAGATGAGAATCACTGTCAAGAGATGAGAATCACTGGTCCATATATAGCCATACAAACCTCAGATTGGAATGTTTAAAGAAATATTTTGGTATGAGAAGAAAGAAAAAACTGAGCCAACGGGAGCCATTCAGCCAGAGTATGAGGATTCTCTCGTTTGTTAGGAGATTAGTTTTGTATCTTTCAAAGAAATTATGGCAACACAGTGGGAAATGTCTGCACAAAAACACTTATGTAATAAATTACTTCCCCTGTTTTAAGGATAAAGATAGAGAGAGAGAAATAAGTTACATAGGCTACATTATTAGAACAACTTAGAGAGATAATAGTTGAACACCCACACGCCCATTCCTATTTTGATTGAAGAACAAAGCCAAGTTAGTGGATCATATAATTAGAGTTAATTTATCAACCAAATTAAATATCTAGTTATAAGTAATAGATATTCTTTTTTTAAAATTAATATTTGGTAAAATATATTTTATTGTTATTCAGGACAAATGTATAAAAATATTATTTACAATTTTAATAGTAGTAAGAGGTCCAAACTTTAAATAACGTCAAAATTTGTTTTTGTCAGGTGTCATGTAAATAATCTATATCTATTTTCAAGGCCATTCCTTTGCAAATAACCTGACTCAATAACCTGACTCAATAACCTGACTCAATAACGTGACTCAAAGTTTGAAGGACTGGTGGCCAAGACTCAATCTGATACACCAGCTTCATTGAGGGGGGTGGGGGGGTTAGTTTTTGTTGATAGGGAAATAAATTTTAGGTTAAAATTATAAGAAAACAGTGCAACCAATAAACCTTTTATAAAAATCAAATAATAAATCATAATGAATTATTTTAAAATAGTTGTAAACTCTGAATTAAATAAATTGTAACATCAACCAATGGCGTTGGTTCAGTATATTACAGATCAACCAATGGGGTTAGTTCAGTATATTACAGATCAACCAATGGGGTTAGTTCAGTATATTACAGATAAATCATGTCATCCTCTAAATAAGTCACATCAGATTGAGAACAAAACAAAATCAGAAATCTGTACTCTCAAGATTTTTAAAAATTTAGTTTCCACAAATTAATGTACAATTTCACCAATAAAATAACATCAATTTACATGTATAACTTTCCCAAATATAAATACATATAAAACTTATGTAAAAAATTTAATTTTATCCCATTAGCTTTCATGGCAATATATAAAAGAAAGAAATAATTAGGTTTCACTCACCAAATTATAAACTTTTGTAAAACTTGTAATAAACAGCGTTGTTATTATTTATTTTGTTCAAAAATGAAAATATGCTTAAAACAAGATTAATTTATTGAATTGAAAGTTTATATACTCATTCTTAACATTTCAATTAATTAATTTAAAACATATGGAAATTAAAATTTCAAAAAAGAAATTTATAAAAAAGTAAATTTGCTTGCATGTAAAAGATTTTGACATAAATTTGAGTCCTTAAATCTTGTGCAAGTTGTAAAATGTTAAATAACATAATTTTAAAATTACAAAATAAAACAGAAGATAGAATTCAACAAAATTTTCCCCAGTCCCCAGTGACTTCCCTTTGTCAATATTGCACGTTTAAATCTGTACACAGAAATGGATTAATTAGTCGTACCCAAAGTTATAGAGAGCAGTTCAATGTTGAAGTTGACTAGAAGATAGGTAGAACAATGATAACATAGGAAAAAGATGAAAGAACAGGAAAAAATGATGAGTACAATACGAGAACTGAAAGTCAAAACGCTGACGTTGTAGCCATATATTAAGAAAATTTAACCTCAGTCTTAATTCTAATGTAATGTAACGGTAGATAAAATTCTGCTACAAATGTTGTATGGTAAATCTCAACTAAAATTTACATAAGACTGTTTACAACCTGACTTAGACATAATAGTCTAATTATTTACTGGCAGAACATCTGGATCTATGTCTAATTATTTACTGGCAGAACATCTGGATCTATGTCTAATTATTTACTGGCAGAACATCTGGATCTATGTCTAATTATTTACTGGCAGAACATCTGGATCTATGTCTAATTATTTACTGGCAGAACATCTGGATCTATGTCTAATTATTTACTGGCAGAACATCTGGATCTATGTCTAATTATTTACTGGCAGAACATCTGGATCTATGTCTAATTATTTACTGGCAGAACATCTGGATCTATTTCCACTTTCAAAGATATTGATAAAAATTGTCCTATATATTCATCAATTTAAATAAGAATTTTTCAAAAATGATGGGTAAATAACGGCCCCAAACATTTACAAATCAAATATTTTATTTTAGAGATAAACATACTCTTAAAATGGTTTCATGATTGGATACGTTACGACTTAGTTTAAGAACTTAAATCGTAACCCAGTATTATGTGGAGACACATCATTAAAATGGCACAGGAATTCTGTTATTTCAAAAACTGCAAATACGCAAACAAATCCTTGAAATACTGTGATCAAAATCATTATCATACACATTAATTAATAAAGTTACACCTGGTGAATGAGATGAGTGATTTGATTTTGTGAAATTATGAAATTAATGTCAACACATTTTTGGGTAAGAATGTTTATGTGATCATCATTGACATGTTGTTAACAGCAAAAAATGGCAAGGGTGGCTTGTACAAGGGTGGCTTGTACAAGAGTGGCTTGTACTCGGTAGTCTAGACTTATTTCTCTATCGTGTGTCTGTTTGATGGAATAAATGCTTGTTTCTTTAGACTTGGCTTTGTCTTCTGAAAACATGGATCAATGTTGTCCATGAAATGCTTGTTGTCCATGAGATGCTTGTTGTTCAAGATATTAAATCTCCTCCATCAAAATCTTTTAAATGAGCGTGAGAAAATATCTGGTACTAAGATGCTTTAATAGAATTCATCAACACCTTCAGCAATTGAGCATAAAATTGATAGTTCATTGGATCAATTTTATTCTTCATCTTCAATCCTAGGACTGCCTCCATCCCCAAATTAAACCATCTTTCTTCAATCCCAGGAATTAAATTCAGTCAATTTCCTGCTGTTCAGTTGAATCAGAGATTTTTTTAAACAAATCGTTATGTCTGTGCATCCATTTTAAAAGTTTATCTTGTGGTCAATAAAACAAAAAACTTCGCTGTATTGTCCAACTTGCCAGGAGCAGCAAAATAAATGAACTTGTAACAGTCATGAGTAGATAGTAACCATTAAGTCATAAACAGCTGATGTCACTTACTTAATGTTATCTTATCTTATCTGTTACAGACGCTCCTTCTATACACAAGATTAATATTACATTAGATATAACTTTGCATAAATTAAATAATTCTGATATGTCACTTTGGATTGATTTTAAAATATAGAAAGTATGACTGACACTAACATATGGTATGTGTATAAAATGTGTATTTTGTTTGAGTTGAATCTGATAGACGGTATGTGTATAAAATGTGTATTTTGTTTTGGTTCAATAACTAATCACTTTCACGGTAGACTGCTATAACCAATGAGATCAATAATCAATATTAAAAGGTTTTAATCTTCACGAAAACTCAATTTAAACATCTGCTTTTGATTTGCTTCCCCTTGCCATAACCACTCTGCCTACGTGATCTTAACATTCAATGTATTTTACAAAACATTTTTATTTATATGGAAAAACATTTTTGTATGTGAGCAGAGTCTGTAAAGGGAGGGGTGGGGGTGTGGGTGCTATGGGGGGAGGGGGGATGGCATTGAAGTTGAAAACAGATACTGAGACACAGATGTAGAAAACAAGTTAATGAAAGTCTGTGCAGATTTTAACAAACTATGTTGAAAGTTAGTCAGAAAACTTAACTCAAACAACGTTAGAAGTGTCAGTCCATCATCCCTCACAAACCCCGATGATGTGTTCATACAAAGTTTACCCTCAGACTTGCTGTAACTGTAAACTGTCACCGTCCACTCTTTGTTGACCTGCTGGTCACGGCTGACGTCCAGGGACAGAGCTTTCAAAAAGCTGAGCTGTCGGCTGTGTCCAGAGACAGGAGGTGGTCAGGCAGGCTGGAGAAGTCGATGTGGACGTCGGCATTGACCACAAGATGGGACAGGACCTCGAGAATTTCCTGGTAGGATGGCCGCTCCTCAGGGATGGTGTGCCAGCATCGAAGTAACAGTTCGTATCTAGAAACAAGTAACGTACAGCAAAGCTCATTAATATTTGTAATATGAAACAAGATAGAATAATTTCATTAGATTCTAGGTTACTTGTATAAACTGCATCACTAGAATACTACAAAGACACCAATTGTGTAAATAAAACAACTTGTATAAACTGCATCACTAGAATACTACAGAGACACCAATTGTGTAAATAAAACAACTTGTATAAACTGCATCACTAGAATACTACAGAGACACCAATTGTGTAAATAAAACAACTTGTATAAACTGCATCACTAGAATACTACAGAGACACCAATTGTGTAAATAAAACAACTTGTATAAACTGCATCACTAGAATACTACAGAGACACCAATTGTGTAAATAAAACAACTTGTATAAACTGCATCACTAGAATACTACAGAGACACCAATTGTGTAAATAAAACAACTTGTATAAACTGCATCACTAGAATACTACAGAGACACCAATTGTGTAAATAAAACAACTTGTATAAACTGCATCACTAGAATACTACAGAGACACCAATTGTGTAAATAAAACAACTTGTATAAACTGCATCACTAGAATACTACAGAGACACCAATTGTGTAAATAAAACAACTTGTATAAACTACATCACTAGAATACTACAAAGACACCAATTGTGTAAATAAAACAACTTGTATAAACTACATCACTAGAATACTACAAAGACACCAATTGTGTAAATAAAACAACTTGTATAAACTGCATCACTAGAATACTACAAAGACACCAATTGTGTAAATAAAACAACTTGTATAAACTACATCACTAGAATACTACAAAGACACCAATTGTGTAAATAAAACAACTTGTATAAACTGCATCACTAGAATACTACAAAGACACCAATTGTGTAAATAAAACAACTTGTATAAACTGCATCACTAGAATACTACAAAGACACCAATTGTGTAAATAAAACAACTTGTATAAACTACATCACTAGAATACTACAAAGACACAAATTGTGTAAATAAAACAACTTGTATAAACTGCATCACTAGAATACTACAAAGACACCAATTGTGTAAATAAAACAACTTGTATAAACTACATCACTAGAATACTACAAAGACACCAATTGTGTAAATAAAACAACTTGTATAAACTGCATCACTAGAATACTACAAAGACAACAATTGTGTAAATAAAACAGAATGTCATCAGAAACTACAATGTCTAATTGTCTATTGTTAACAGTTCTCTACACCCCTCAGGGGTTCTCTAACTCTAAGGTCCACTTCACAACAAGGACATCTTGTCCTGCAGTATGTTTTCCCAACACTTGTTATAAAGAATTGTATGAATCTTGTTGTTTTGAAGATTTCCTGAGAGAATCTGATTTTATAGGCTTCAATCAATTAGGGACATTCATTACAGCAGTCGCAATGACTTATTGTGTGTTAGTGTGTCATTGAATTACATGAAAGTGTTTGTACATTGTTCAATAGCCATGATGAGATATTAGACATTGCATGAAATTGTTTGTAAATAGTTCAATAGCCATGATGAGATATTAGACATTGCAGTTACTCAATGGTTTTATGGAGAATTAAAGTGTGGACAGGTTGACTCCATTTGGCTTTAACCATATCCAGAATCTCAAAAGGATTTAATGTTTTTTAAATCACATTTTCTTACATTTCCTTCTGTTCTTCTGAGCTATGTTTTCAGCAAGGACCAATGACATCCCAGACCAATGACATCTCCGACCAATGACATCACATACCAATGACATCACATACCAATGACATCCCAGACCAATGACATCCCGGACCATTGACATCCCAGACCAATTACAACTCAGACCAATGCCATCACAGACCAATGACATCTCAGACCAATGACATCCCAGACCAATGACATCCCAGACCAATGACATCCCAGACCAATGACATCCCAGACCAATGACTTCTCAGACCAATGACATCACAGACCAATGCCATCACAGACCAATGACATCTCATACCAATGACATCTCAGACCTATGACATCCCAGACCAATGTCATCTCAGACCAATGACATCTCATACCAATGACATCTCAGACCAATGACATCCCAGACCAATGTCATCTCAGACCAATGACATCTCAAACCAATGCCATCACAGACCAATGCCATCCCAGACCAATGACATCCCAGACCAATGACATCTCAGACCAATGACATCCCAGACCAATGTCATCTCAGACCAATGACATCACAGACCAATGACATATCAGACCAATGACATCCCAGACTAATGACATCTCAGACCAATGCCATCTCAGACCAATGACATCCCAGACCAATGTCATCTCAGACCAATGCCATCTCAGACCAATGCCATCCCAGACCAATGCCATCCCAGACCAATGCCATCTCAGACCAATGACATCTCAGACCAATGCCATCTCAGACCAATGACATCCCAGACCAATGCCATCTCAGACCAATGCCATCCCAGACCAATGCCATCCCAGACCAATGACATCTCAGACCAATGACATCTCCGAACAATGCCATCTCAGACCAATGACATCCCAGACCAATGACATCTCAGACCAATGCCATCTCAGACCAATGCCATCTCAGACCAATGACATCCCAGACCAATGACATCTCAGACCAATGACATCTCAGACCAATGACATCTCAGACCAATGCCATCACAGACCAATGCCATCACAGACCAATGCCATCACAGACCAATGACATCCCAGACCAATGACATCTCAGACCAATGACATCTCAGACCAATGCCATCTCAGACCAATGACATGTCAGACCAATGACATCTCAGACCAATGCCATCACAGACCAATGCCATCACAGACCAATGCAATCACAGACCAATGACATCCCAGACCAATGACATCTCAGACCAATGACATCTCAGACCAATGACATCTCAGACCAATGCCATCACAGACCAATGCCATCACAGACCAATGCCATCACAGACCAATGACATCCCAGACCAATGACATCTCAGACCAATGACATCCCTACAATAGCTCTAGAATTTAACAACTTACAACTCAGAACTGCAGTGTTGTGGCTTAGGCATCCTAAAGCCGTTCTGGACACTCTCAATGACCTCATGGGGTCCCATCGTGGGGTATGGGGTGCTTCCTGCAGTAACAAAATATGACATCATGTTACAACTTAACTCAAATAATGGCAATACATTTCAACCCGGTTAAGTCGACGGCGTTGGGGTATGAAAAATGGCGTCGAGATAACCGATGATCGAGTTAAACGAAAACCAATATGGCAGCAAAATATTAACATGTGCTTGAAATTTCTTTACGTACATGATGTGCGTTAATTAGTGATGGGACGATTAATCGGAATCGTATAGAAATATCGGGACCCTAATATTTCTTCACTCTTTCCTAAGGTTGTAATTTGTAATGACCGTTTGTTTTTAAGGACCGTTTAAATATAACCATGGTTCCCACTCAGGAGGGAAAATGGGAAAACGGGAAAAAGTCGGGAATTCTTTAAAAAAAATTTCTAAGCCTTGAAAGTCGGGAAAAGTTATGACTAGTCGGGAATTTATATTTATATATATTTATGCCGAAGTAACTTGATTACTTCTCTGTGGTCATGTTTCGATTCCATTTAATAATTTTAAAAAAGTTACCAGTTTATAATTGTCTGCGCATGCGTAAAAACTAAGGTCAAATTTTTCGCCTCGCCTCGTCCCATGGCGCGTGTGGCGTGGCATGTCACAGCCGCTCGCGTTTGTAATGCCCGTCGAATCAGCGAATTAAAAAAATGTTTTTTTAAATTTAATGCTTTTGACGTGCAGGATATCTGTTACTATCAGACCGCTCTCGAATTTTCTCAGTCAATCAAACTTGTAATATAAATAATACTATTGCGGCCTTGACCGTTGATCACAGCACGCTGTGGGCTGTGTGTTAGACCTCGGCCGGCAACTAAGTCTAAGCGAATTTTAAAAAAATCATTCCTTATCAGAATTCGACCTACAGCAGTGATGACGTGTATATTATATATATATATATATATGTACTGGAATATTAAGAAAATGATTTGATTTCACCGTCACGCGCGTGTTAGTCACAGTTCTGTATCTTACTGGTAACAAAGCAATAACAAACTTTTAAAAGAATAATAATTTTTTATTTAATTAAATAAAAACCACTGTCGAGTCTTGATACTAACCTTTATTTTCATTTCTAAAGATATTAGTTTATCTTAAAAAATAAAATGATTAATGCATCAGAAAATGAATTACGTTTAATAATAATATAACATGCACTGCAAAATAATGACGGATTAAAGACCGCTAACACGATTTTTTAGCTACTCGGGTGAATACATACTCAAACTAATACACACACGGAATCAAATTGAAAGTCAAAACATAGGGTAATTTTTATTGAAATCTCATAGAATCACACAATAGCCGGAAGTCTCTAAGAAAGCGAGGTGTCAACACTGTTTTTAACTAAAAATGCCAAAGTGCATTGCTAGGTGAACAGACGAGGATCGAGCTAACCAACGTTAAGTTGCAAATTTTGCCCTCATTTTGTGCTTGAGGTATTAGATTTCGGCGACTTAAAAAAATCGAATTAACCGATGAGAAAATGCTAAGGCAAAGAGAGAATTTGGCGGTTCCAATAAAAAACGCCGAGTTAGTAGGGTGGGCGAGTTAACCGGGCTCGAGTTAAGGGGGTTCGACTGTATATAAATAATGGCATACAAAACTCAAATAATGGCAATACATAACTCAAATAATGGCAATACATAACTCAAATAATGGCAATACATAACTCAAATAAAGGCAATACATAACTCAAATAATGGCAATACATAACTCAAATAATGGCAATACATAACTCAAATAATGGCAATACATAACTCAAATAATGGCAATACATAACTCAAATAATGGCAATACATAACTCAAATAATGGCAATACATAACTCAAATAATGGCAATACATAACTCAAATAATGGCAATACATAACTCAAATAATGGCAATACATAACTCAAATAATGGCTTTACATTACTCAAATAATGGCAATACATAACTCAAATAATGGCAATACATAACTCAAATAATGGCAATACATAACTCAAATAATGGCAATACATAACTCAAATAATGGCAATACATAACTCAAATAATGGCAATACATAACTCAAATAATGGCAATACATAACTCAAATAATGGCAATACATAACTCAAATAATGGCTTTACATTACTCAAATAATGGCAATACATAACTCAAATAATGGCAATACATAACTCAAATAATGGCAATACATAACTCAAATAATGGCAATACATAACTCAAATAATGGCAATACATAACTCAAATAATGGCTTTACATTACTCAAATAATGGCAATACAAAATTCAGATTTTTGCACAATTTTGGCCACTTACGTCTATTTTCCATTCCATGAAAGGTGATGCTAAAAGATCCAGCCTTGTACACACTAACTGAAGATAATGTTTATTTCTATTCCCTTGTACACACTAACTGAAGATAATGTTTATTTCTATTCCCTTGTACACACTAACTGAAGATAATGTTTATTTCTATTCCCTTGTACACACTAACTGAAGATAATGTTTATTTCTATTCCCTTGTACACACTAACTGAAGATAATGTTTATTTCTATTCCCTTGTACACACTAACTGAAGATAATGTTTATTTCTATTCCCTTGTACACACTAACTGAAGATAATGTTTATTTCTATTCCCTTGTACACACTAACTGAAGATAATGTTTATTTCTATTCCCTTGTACACACTAACTGAAGATAATGTTTATTTCTATTCCCTTGTACACACTAACTGAAGATAATGTTTATTTCTATTCATGAGTAACAAGGTTAACAATGATCTTTACATTAGCCCTACATTACATCAAGACATCAGCTAACAGAGTTGCAACACCCGCCAGATTGCTGGCCAAACACTAATTGGTTTTATCTATTGAAATACTAGACAGCACTAGTGGACTGACCATACATACATCTTTCTTGCAAGAATTTGGCTAATAAGCCACGTCACGGTCTAGCACGTTACTATTACTATTATGTTCATCGTCGACTAACACAGTCGAACAACAAAACAACAACAATAGTGGACTGACCAAAGTGTAAAATCTCCCAGGCCACGATGCCGTAAGACCAGGTGTCTGTTTTGGTGTTGTACACATTACTCTGTAAACTTTCTGGGGCAGTCCAGCGGACAGGAACTGAGTTCTGTTCAAAACATTGGAGACATTTTGGATAAAAGAATCAATGAAAATTGTTCATCATCTTGATCTATTGTTTTGCTGATATTGTCAAGTTGTTTATATCATTTTTACATCACAAAAACTTGTTTGACAATAGTTCATTACCTGCACGACTGCAATGACATTGAAATTATAAAAAAATTCATGAAAGAATATTACTTCATTTTTATCAAATAAATGTTAAAAATGTTAAAATAACGTTTTACAGTTTTGAAATAAATTTATAAAACTGACTTGAACTTGTACGTGAAATAAATCCCAAATGTACTTACAGCCTCATACAAGTTCCTCTCCGTGATCTCATTGGGAAAGCCAAATCCAGACAGCTTACAGATGCCACCTTTAGCCACTAGAATTTTACATGAACGTAGTCTGTAGTAGATGAGCTAAAAGACACATCAAAGATCATATTTTACATGAACGTAGTCTGTAGTAGACGAGCTAAAAGACACATCAAAGAACATATTTTTGTAACTTGCTGGGCATAATCAGGTGAGTACTTATTTTTATCTATGTTGTCTTAAAAAAATAAAACACTTTGATTTCAGAGAATAGCATGGTATTTGAACGAAAATATCCATTGCACTTGATTTATTATTTATTTAGCTGCTTAATGTCAGATACGCTGATACATATAAAAACTTCAAAACTCGTGTTCGCTATCATTGATGTTTGAGTTGTCCTGACCTTGAACTTCTCCAGGTGGTCTAATCCACTGGCTACCTGGGCAGCAAGGGCAAGTAATTTTTGGGATGTTAACGTCTGCTTCTTGGTCAAGCTGACGCTGGGCTTCTCTCCCCTGCCTATCATGACCTGCTGTTGTCCTGGACAGTGGCGTTGTAAGAACTGCTGTAGTGTCCCCTCGCTGGCCAACTCCATCATCATCAACCAGGGCTCTGGTTGGGGTCAGGGGCAAAAATGGCATTAATTAGGACACAGTCGTATGTATGTATGGCATGTAGCATAGATTCTAGTTCTGAGTCTAATGACAACACTTAGTTGTGTGGTCCCCAGGCTGTTGTATGTGGAGGTGGGAGTAGAACGGTGGGGTTTTGACATTCTTTTATATCCAAGGAGAAAATATTGACAATAAATATTTAAGGCCATAACTTTTAATTGTAAACCTTTCAACTAAAAGTTTTTTGGTTTGTCTGTCTCTTAAATTTTAAGAGACAGACAATATCACAGGCGAAATTAAAAGAAAGAAAATATTTAACGTGATGTTTTTTTAGGCCAAAAATGTATGTTCAAGAAAATGAAAATATTTATTGATTTTTGCATTAGAGAAAAATCAAGAGACATTAAACTGATACAAATCTAATATATTTAAAAATATACATCTTTAGTGAGCAAAAATAATCCTATGAGAGTTATTTCTTCCTCATTAGTAGAAATATATTGTAAATTGTTCAAGGGATTGGTCTCACCATTGGCTGTGTAACTTCCCACCAGTCTTATTACATTGGCGTGGGCTGGCAACATCTTGAGTACCTCGAGCTCAGCAGTGAAGAAATGCCTTTCTTTGTCACTAGCTTCACCTGACATTATACAACACAAAAAAAGGAAGTTAAATCATTGAATTAAGTCAACGATAATTTGCATTTAAATTATTTTAAATGTATATCGTTATGAAATATTTGCAGACACCAAAAGTGACTGGAACTCAAGTTCTAAACTATTGAAAGCATTTGAAAAACCTTCTAGCCCCATAGGGGAAAACTGCTAGTATCTGTAATATAATATATTTAATTTTATTTTCTAACCTCACAGGGGAAAACTGCTAGTATCTGTAATATAAATATATTTAGTTTTAACCTTCTAACCACGCAGGGAAAACTGCTAGTATCTGTAATATAAATATATTTCGTTTTAACCTTCTAGCCACACAGGGGAAAACTGCTAGTATCTGTAATATAAATATATTTAGTTTTCCTAAAGGCTTAATTGAACCAATGTACACAGCCATCAGTTTAACGGCTTACAAACTTCTAGCCACGAACTGGACTACCATCCTGGGCAGTTGTGTAGCCACAAACTGGACTACCATCCTGGGCAGTTGTGTAGCCACAAACTGGACTACCATCCTGGCCAGTTGTGTAGCCACAAACTGGACTACCATCCTGGGCAGTTGTGTAGCCACAAACTGGACTACCATCCTGGGCAGTTGTGTAGCCACAAACTGGACTACCATCCTGGGCAGTTGTGTAGCCACAAACTGGACTACCATCCTGGCCAGTTGTGTAGCAACAAACTGGACTACCATCCTGGCCAGTTGTGTAGCCACAAACTGGACTACCATCCTGGGCAGTTGTGTAGCCACAAACTGGACTACCATCCTGGGCAGTTGTTTGTGTTCAGTTCTAGTTGGATATTTAAGAACGACCCTCACCTTGCAGCTTTTTAATGATGACCCTCATGACATCAGTTGACCCCGGTGACCTCCGCATCCTTCCCTTCCAGACCTGGACAAAAGCTCCCTGGGCGATCTGCTCCAAAAGACGGACATCTTTTCTGGGTATTTCCCAACTCATCTTCAGCCGAGAATACTCTGTTGGCTGTCAAGTTTAAAGTAAAAGTTGTCAGTTGCCAGTTGTATGTCAGTTGTCAGATTTTCGTTCTATTCAATTATGATTGAATTATTTAGAATTCCTAAGACATTTCATCTTGATTTTTTAAAACTTGCATTAGACTATAACGACATTACATTTAACATTACAGCTTAAATGATGAAAATATCAAATTCACTGCATCTGTAATATCATGTCATTACCGTGCCTACAGTGAAATAGTATGGCCATGTAGTACGATAACATTAGTATGGCCATGTAGTACGATAACATTAGTATGGACATGTAGTACGATAACATTAGTATGGACATGTAGTAAGATAACATTAGTATGGACATGTAGTACGATAACATTAGTATGGACATGTAGTAAGATAACATTAGTATGGACATGTAGTACGATAACATTAGTATGGACATGTAGTACAATAACATTAGTATGGACATGTAGTACGATAACATTAGTATGGACATGTAGTAAGATAACATTAGTATGGACATGTAGTAAGATAACATTAGTATGGACATGTAGTAAGATAACATTAGTATGGACATGTAGTACGATAACATTAGTATGGACATGTAGTAAGATAACATTAGTATGGACATGTAGTAAGATAACATTAGTATGGACATGTAGTAAGATAACATTAGTATGGACATGTAGTAAGATAACATTAGTATGGCCATGTAGTACGATAACATTAGTATGGCCATGTAGTACGATAACATTAGTATGGACATGTAGTAAGATAACATTAGTATGGACATGTAGTAAGATAACATTAGTATGGACATGTAGTAAGATAACATTAGTATGGCCATGTAGTACGATAACATTAGTATGGACATGTAGTACGATAACATTAGTATGGACATGTAGTACGATAACATTAGTATGGCCATGTAGTACGATAACATTAGTATGGCCATGTAGTACGATAACATTAGTATGGACATGTAGTACGATAACATTAGTATGGACATGTAGTAAGATAACATTAGTATGGACATGTAGTACGATAACATTAGTATGGACATGTAGTAAGATAACATTAGTATGGCCATGTAGTACGATAACATTAGTATGGCCATGTAGTACGATAACATTAGTATGGACATGTAGTAAGATAACATTAGTATGGACATGTAGTACGATAACATTAGTATGGACATGTAGTAAGATAACATTAGTATGGACATGTAGTAAGATAACATTAGTATGGACATGTAGTACGATAACATTAGTATGGACATGTAGTACGATAACATTAGTATGGACATGTAGTACGATAACATTAGTATGGACATGTAGTACGATAACATTAGTATGGACATGTAGTACGATAACATTAGTATGGACATGTAGTACGATAACATTAGTATGGACATGTAGTAAGATAACATTAGTATGGACATGTAGTAAGATAACATTAGTATGGACATGTAGTACGATAACATTAGTATGGACATGTAGTACGATAACATTAGTATGGACATGTAGTACGATAACATTATTATTTCCAGTTTGAAAATTGTTCAAATAAGAAACAACTTTTTAAAAAAAAATGATTAAGTTAACTACGTGAGAGTGAGGTTAGATAGTTTTGTTAAAAAGCCAGAGTCTACCTCTAAAAGCATGTTAAAAAGTGTTATGAGATATTGCTAACAGGTGTACCACAATGGCTAAGTGTTATGAGATGTGGCTTACAGGTGTACCACAATGGCTAAGTGTTATGAGATATGGCTAACAGGTGTACCACAATGGCTAAGTGTTATGAGATGTTGCTAACAGGTGCACCACAATGGCTGTTAGATCCATTCTGTTTTAGCATATGTAAATACTTGATGTTCATTTTTAGTCACAATATCCAATAAGTGTGTGTATAAATATATTTATATTATTTTTAAGTGTCATTTATTACACAGCTCTCATGCACAACAAAACATTTAGTAAGTGACATTTTAATTTTCATCAGAGACAAAATTATAGTCTAGTCAAACATCTAAGAGATTCCAGATACTTGTCTTTAAAAGACAAATTAGTTAGTTAAAAAGTTTTTACTTAATATTTAAATTTTCAATTGCAATTTTAAAAACTCAATTATTTTTTTATCTTGATACTTTTTAAAAAAACGTTTACCAAATAATATTTTTGAAACTGTTAGAAGCAGCTAATTAAAATTCAAAATCAATCCAAATACTAGTTGTGTGAGTACACAACCTCAATGTCCTGGCAATGACTTTCTATCAGAGTGACCCTAAGGTCAGACCTTATTTGTAAACTATCTCTGTGTCTGGGTGACCGTAAGGTCAGACCTTTTGGTCAACAATCTCTGTGTCAGACGTGTGTTAGTAGCGCTACAACCGTATATCTATGCAAGTTTTCGATGGTCTCCTAGCTAACTATGACCGCCAGTATCACATACTAAATATTCTGTATGGTCTCCTAGCTAACTATGACCGCCAGTATCACATACTAAATATTCTGTATGGTCTCCTAGCTAACTATGACCGCCAGTATCACATACTAAATATTCTGTATGGTCTCCTAACTAACTATGACCGCCAGTATCAAATACTAAATATTCTGTATGGTCTCCTAGCTAACTATGACCGCCAGTATCACATACTAAATATTCTGTATGGTCTCCTAGCTAACTATGACCGCCAGTATCACATACTAAATATTCTGTATGGTCTCCTAGCTAACTATGACCGCCAGTATCACATACTAAATATTCTGTATGGTCTCCTTGTTAACTATGACCGCCAGTATCACATACTAAATATTCTGTATGGTCTCCTAGCTAACTATGACCGCCAGTATCACATACTAAATATTCTGTATGGTCTCCTAGCTAACTATGACCGCCAGTATCACATACTAAATATTCTGTATGGTCTCCTAGCTAACTATGACCGCCAGTATCACATACTAAATATTCTGTATGGTCTCCTAGCTAACTATGACCGCCAGTATCACATACTAAATATTCTGTATGGTCTCCTAGCTAACTATGACCGCCAGTATCACATACTAAATATTCTGTATGGTCTCCTAGCTAACTATTACCGCCAGTATCACATACTAAATATTCTGTATGGTCTCCTAGCTAACTATGACCGCCAGTATCACATACTAAATATTCTGTATGGTCTCCTAGCTAACTATGACCGCCAGTATCACATACTAAATATTCTGTATGGTCTCCTTGTTAACTATGACCGCCAGTATCACATACTAAATATTCTGTATGGTCTCCTAGCTAACTATGACCGCCAGTATCACATACTAAATATTCTGTATGGTCTCCTAGCTAACTATGACCGCCAGTATACTAAATATTCTGTATGGTCTCCTAGCTAACTATGACCGCCAGTATCACATACTAAATATTCTGTATGGTCTCCTAGCTAACTATGACTGCCAGTATCACATACTAAATATTCTGTATGGTCTCCTAGCTAACTATGACTGCCAGTATCACATACTAAATATTCTGTATGGTCTCCTTGTTAACTATGACCGCCAGTATCACATACTAAATATTCTGTATGGTCTCCTAGCTAACTATGACCGCCAGTATCACATACTAAATATTCTGTATGGTCTCCTTGTTAACTATGACCGCCAGTATCACATACTAAATATTCTGTATGGTCTCCTAGCTAACTATGACCGCCAGTATCACATACTAAATATTCTGTATGGTCTCCTAGCTAACTATGACCGCCAGTATCACATACTAAATATTCTGTATGGTCTCCTTGTTAACTATGACCGCCAGTATCACATACTAAATATTCTGTATGGTCTCCTTGTTAACTATGACCGCCAGTATCACATACTAAATATTCTGTATGGTCTCCTAGCTAACTATGACCGCCAGTATCACATACTAAATATTCTGTATGGTCTCCTAGCTAACTATGACCGCCAGTATCACATACTAAATATTCTGTATGGTCTCCTAGCTAACTATGACCGCCAGTATCACATACTAAATATTCTGTATGGTCTCCTTGTTAACTATGACCGCCAGTATCACATACTAAATATTCTGTATGGTCTCCTTGTTAACTATGACCGCCAGTATCACATACTAAATATTCTGTATGGTCTCCTAGCTACCTATGACCGCCAGTATCACATACTAAATATTCTGTATGGTCTCCTAGCTAACTATGACCGCCAGTATCACATACTAAATATTCTGTATGGTCTCCTAGCTAACTATGACCGCCAGTATCACATACTAAATATTCTGTATGGTCTCCTTGTTAACTATGACCGCCAGTATCACATACTAAATATTCTGTATGGTCTCCTTGTTAACTATGACCGCCAGTATCACATACTAAATATTCTGTATGGTCTCCTAGCTACCTATGACCGCCAGTATCACATACTAAATATTCTGTATGGTCTCCTAGCTAACTATGACCGCCAGTATCACATACTAAATATTCTGTATGGTCTCCTAGCTAACTATGACCGCCAGTATCACATACTAAATATTCTGTATGGTCTCCTTGTTAACTATGACCGCCAGTATCACATACTAAATATTCTGTATGGTCTCCTAGCTAACTATGACCGCCAGTATCACATACTAAATATTCTGTATGGTCTCCTTGTTAACTATGACCGCCAGTATCACATACTAAATATTCTGTATTTGGTTGTGTACTCTCATCCAGTAACTCCACCTCTTGATCATCCAAATTTTCATCGTGTGCGCGGGCGATCTTCTCCCTCATTCTCTTCTCACGTTTCTGAAAACAAGGAATCAAAACTGTAATTAACTGTGTCTTGTTTAAAATTGTAATTGTTAAAAGTTTCCAGAAATCAATTTTGTGTTGTTTTTTTATAAATAAACCAAACATCTGTTGATATCTGACTTAGAGGTATTGATTCAATCTGACATAGGGCTATTGATCTTCTATATATTTTCATATACTATATGAATGATTTTGGAACATAAAATCCTGCCACAGGATGAAGGTGGTTTGGGGGGGGGGTAATTTCTCTCTTTGGTTGTTAAGTCCCTTACACACCAATTGGTCAAAGATAGAATGAGGGATGACCTGGGGTGAGATAAACAGTTACATTTAAGTCACTGTTTACTGGTCTAGGTTAGATGTGTATTGGACAAACTGAGACGGGGGCTCAAGGCTGTTGTAAAAATTACTGCTGAAATTTACCTTAACAGTGGACGATTGTCATGAAGTTAAACATTTCTAGCCTTAATACCTAGATCTGAGCCTTGGTCTTGTCTTATCTGTTACAGAGGCTCCTTCTAAATAGAGGATTTTTGAGTCCAACGTTCTGGTAAAAACATATTGGTAAGTGACGCAGCGTTCACTGGCCACGAATATGAGGGACCACACTATTCCCAGCCGCCTTTGTTTCCCTAACTAGTGTCAAGTACCCCATTCGGAACTGATTAAACTGAGCTTTTGTCGGTCTACTCACAATACATGCATTGACAGAGTTTTGAACCCGTGACTCTCGGAACGCCAGCCGAATGTGCATGCCACTCGACCACCGTGCCCCAAACCCTTCATTTACACTACAAATTTATATTCAGTGACATCTAGATCACTTACACTACAAAGTTAGACACTCGGTGACACCTAGAAAAGTTACCTTCATTCTCATTGCCATGAAGACAAAGACAATGATGAGTAGCACAGCAAGGCCTGCACTGATTACTGCTCCTATGGCATATGGAGAAACTGGAGGGAAAAAAACACAGAAAACTTACAAGTTTTGATTACAAGTATACACAACTGTAATTACAAGTATCAACAACTGAATACAAGTATCAACAACTGAATACAAGTATACACAACTGTAATTACAAGTATCAACAACTGAATACAAGTATCAACAACTGAATACAAGTATACACAACTGTAATTACAAGTATCAACAACTGTAATTACAAGTATCAACAACTGAATACAAGTATCAACAACTGAATACAAGTATACACAACTGTAATTACAAGTATCAACAACTGAATACAAGTATCAACAACTGAATACAAGTATACACAACTGTAATTACAAGTATCAACAACTGAATACAAGTATCAACAACTGAATACAAGTATCAACAACTGAATACAAGTATCAACAACTGAATACAAGTATCAACAACTGAATACAAGTATCAACAACTGAATACAAGTATCAACAACTGAATACAAGTATCAACAACTGAATACAAGTATCAACAACTGAATACAAGTATACACAACTGAATACAAGTATCAACAACTGAATACAAGTATCAACAACTGAATACAAGTATCAACAACTGAATACAAGTATCAACAACTGAATACAAGTATCAACAACTGAATACAAGTATCAACAACTGAATACAAGTATCAACAACTGAATACAAGTATACACAACTGAATACAAGTATCAACAACTGAATACAAGTATACACAACTGAATACAAGTATCAACAACTGAATACAAGTATCAACAACTGAATACAAGTATCAACAACTGAATACAAGTATCAACAACTGAATACAAGTATCAACAACTGAATACAAGTATACACAACTGAATACAAGTATCAACAACTGAATACAAGTATCAACAACTGAATACAAGTATCAACAACTGAATACAAGTATCAACAACTGAATACAAGTATACACAACTGTAATTACAAGTATCAACAACTGAATACAAGTATCAACAACTGAATACAAGTATCAACAACTGAATACAAGTATCAACAACTGAATACAAGTATCAACAACTGAATACAAGTATCAACAACTGAATACAAGTATCAACAACTGAATACAAGTATCAACAACTGAATACAAGTATCAACAACTGAATACAAGTATCAACAACTGAATACAAGTATCAACAACTGAATACAAGTATCAACAACTGAATACAAGTATCAACAACTGAATACAAGTATCAACAACTGAATACAAGTATACACAACTGAATACAAGTATCAACAACTGAATACAAGTATCAACAACTGAATACAAGTATCAACAACTGAATACAAGTATCAACAACTGAATACAAGTATCAACAACTGAATACAAGTATCAACAACTGAATACAAGTATCAACAACTGAATACAAGTATACACAACTGAATACAAGTATCAACAACTGAATACAAGTATACACAACTGAATACAAGTATCAACAACTGAATACAAGTATCAACAACTGAATACAAGTATCAACAACTGAATACAAGTATCAACAACTGAATACAAGTATCAACAACTGAATACAAGTATACACAACTGAATACAAGTATCAACAACTGAATACAAGTATCAACAACTGAATACAAGTATCAACAACTGAATACAAGTATACACAACTGAATACAAGTATCAACAACTGAATAGAAGTATCAACAACTGAATACAAGTATCAACAACTGAATACAAGTATCAACAACTGAATACAAGTATCAACAACTGAATACAAGTATCAACAACTGAATACAAGTATCAACAACTGAATACAAGTATCAACAACTGAATACAAGTATCAACAACTGAATACAAGTATCAACAACTGAATACAAGTATCAACAACTGAATACAAGTATCAACAACTGAATACAAGTATACACAACTGAATACAAGTATCAACAACTGAATACAAGTATACACAACTGAATACAAGTATCAACAACTGAATAGAAGAAAGACAACTGTAGTGATGGAGATGTACATGAGAGTTGTTGGAATGTTGTAACTACAACTGTCATTGTATTTGATGACAATGTCTGTTGGTGATGAGTTTCAAGCCAGCTTAAGACAATGATAACTGTAAGAGCAACGAGATGCTAGCAATGATCCCTTTAAGCTGTGCGGCTGCACAGATATCTGACCAATGCTGCGCAGCAGTCTAGAATTGCAGCTCAGCAAAGTTTGTAAAATATTGCACAAAAAAAGAGTGCTGTGCAACTTTAAACACAGATTTTTATTTTTATTTTTATTTTGCACAGACCAACAAATCTTGGAAGGAACATTGTTTGCTAGAACATTGGTTGCTAAAACATTGGTTGCTAGAACACAAACTATTGATGCACAGTATCACTATATAATGGTAGAACTAGAAATAGATTGAATTATCTTGATTTCAAATATGGCTTAAAAATCTCTGAATGAACAGTACATCATCAATCCAATAATAATGAATATCTCCCCAATAATAATGAATATCTCCCCAATAATAATGAATATCTCCCCAATAATAATGAATATCTCCCCAAATAATGAATATCTAATGAATATCTCCCCAATAATAATGAATATCTCCCCAATAATAATGAATATCTCCCCAATAATAATGAATATCTCGCCAATAATAATGAATATCTCCCCAATAATAATGAATATCTCCCCAATAATAATGAATATGTCCCCAATAATAATGAATATCTCCCCAATAATAATGAATATCTCCCCAATAATAATGAATATCTCCCCAATAATAATGAATATCTCCCCAATAATAATGAATATCTCCCCAATAATAATGAATATCTCCCCAATAATAATGAATATCTCCCCAATAATAATGAATATCTCCCCAATAATAATGAATATCTCCCCAATAATAATGAATATCTCCCCAATAATAATGAATATCTCCCCAATAATAATGAATATCTCCCCAATAATAATTAATATCTCCCCAATAATAATGAATATCTCCCCAATAATAGAATCTGATCAATTTAATAATATAAATGTATGACAATCTACTAAGTAAAATTACATTTTAACATATTAAAAAAATAATAATAGAAATTACTTTTAAGGAGCCCACATGTTATAGTTTTATTCAATCAACAATGTAACTTTGTAACTATGTAGCTACTAACTATGTAACTAGTGCAAGTGCTATGTAAGCCATGCATCCATCAAGCAGGGTTGTTAACAATACTAAAAAATTTTATTGGCAATACCAATACTGCCTGTAAAATCTATTGGCAATACCAATACGAATACAATTTTAAAACCAGTATTGCAATACCAATACCAATATTTATTTATTATTGCCTTACCAATACCAATATTTGGGTCATTCGACGAATAAAACGCAAATACGTAATTCATCGCTCTATATCACTTACATCGATAAACGATAACAACATTTTTGGCTAATTTAGACAATGTATTTTTAACCAAATTTTGTTCAATAGTTAACACTTGCTTCATCAGTTTTCCTCAAAGCATTCAAAAGTCTTTGACAACATATTAAATTAGTCGGCATACCTTAACGTCCTTAAGCCTTAAGCAACAAGATTTTTTAATATGTATACTGTACACATATTGTGAATGAATGAATGGATGGATGGATGAATGAATGAAGCAAATGACTGTCATAGAAAAGCAAATGATACATACTATAGTAAAAAAAAGTCAGACCGAGTCAGTGGATTGCATCACATCTGGAAAACTAACGATGAACGATGAATTTTAGTAGAGTTCACAGGGTAACGCCACCTATTTGGCCGTTACACTTAGCCAGGCCTTGGTAAGTCACTGGTCAATGCTCATTGTCAAAGATATCATATATGATTTGATTTCTATTATTATTCATTTCATTGATCAGTCTCATTCAAAAATTGTTTGGCAATGTCACTCGCAAGATGGCGACACCAAAGAAAAATGTATTACATTCAGCTTTATTCACAACCAATGTTGTAGAGAATTTATTGAATATTGCTTTTAGTATTGGTTAAAAATCAATACCAATATCAAAAATAATTATTGGCAATACCAATACCAATATCAAATTTCAAGAAGTATTGCAATATCGTCCCAATACTTAAAAAAGTATTGGCAATACTACCAATACCAATACAATATTGCAATATTAACAACCCTGCCATCAAGTGACAATTTAACATATTCTTTAACATATTGGTGGTTTGAATAATGAACATGACAAAACAACTCCAATGAAAGCTGACATTAAAATCATCTGCCAATTTGTTGACTAAACAACCTGCAACTGATGCTGATCAGTGGTAATAAAGGAATAAAAACATAAATACATTTTTCTACAACATGCTAAAGTGGACTGTATATTTTTGTTTCCCTTGTAATCGAGGTTAATAAATAAAAAGCAAATTTACCAAGAATTGTTTGTCATTCTTTAGAATTACCCAATTTTATAAACATTTCATAGCTGAACATGTAATTATGTTTGTATAATTTTATAAACATTTCATTGCTGAACATGTAAGTATGTTTGTATAATTTTATAAACATTTCATAGCTGAACATGTAATTATGTTTGTATAATTTTAAAACATTTCATTGCTGAACATGTAATTATGTTTGTATAATTTTATAAACATTTCATTGCTGAACAAGTACTTATGTTTGTATAATTTTTAGGGCTGCGAAAATTATCGATTAATTTCTCGATTAATCATTAAAAAATTTATCTATTAAATATCGATTAAAATAATTTTAATCGATAAAAATTCAATTAAAATTTAAGAAAATATTTATAATATTTTTAAAATATTTTAGTAATAAATAATAAATTATTAATAATTAATAATAATTTATATATATTGTTTTACGTTCAAACATCTCCCGCGTAATATTAAAATTTATTTTATTAATTTATGTTTACCGGCAGACGTCAACTATAAAATGGCTGACAGCCAGAGCCGTCTTTACACCATTTTGGGCCCCCAGGCAAAGAAATAGTGTTGGGCCCTTCCCCCGCAGGAATAAAAAATGAATATACATAATATATATAAATAAACATATTCACATGGGGCCCATATGCTCGTGGGGCCCCGGGCAAATGCCCAACGGGCCTATGCGTTAAGACGGCCCTGCTGACAGCATCAGCGCAGTTAAATTTAAACATATAACTAGAAAGTTGAGCAAATATGTTGTTTTTAAGCGAACTGCGGATGGCAAAGTCGAAGATGGTGAAAACGTTTACTGTGTCCACTGCCATAAACAATTCTCTTTTAAAGGATCAAATACATCGCTGACGTACCACCTTCAGCACAAATCAAGTATCAACACATTGTCATGAAATTTAGTTCAAAATATTCTTAATTTTCAATGTCCGTGAGAAATGTTCAGTTTAATGACGTCATAAATTTCTATTTTTGGTTTTAATCGAAATTATCGATTAATTAATCGATAATTTTTCAAAAGTTAATGATTAAATTTAAATTAATCGATAACAGCCCTAATAATTTTATAAACATTTCATAGCTGAACATGTAATTATGTTTGTATAATTGTATAAACATTTCATTGCTGAACATGTAATTATGTTTGTATAATTTTATAAACATTTCATATCTGAACATGTAATTATGTTTGTATAATTGTATAAACATTTCATTGCTGAACATGCAATTATGTTTGTATAATTGTATAAACATTTCATTGCTGAACATGTAATTATGTTTGTATAATTTTATAAACATTTCATTGCTGAACATGTAATTATGTTTGTATAATTTTATAAACATTTCATTGCTGAACATGTAATTATGCGTGTATAATATTATAAACATTTCATTGCTGAACATGTAATTATGTTTGTATAATTTTATAAACATTTCATTGCTGAACATGTAATTATGTTTGTATAATTTTATAAACATTTCATTGCTGAACATGTAATTATGTTTGTATAATTTTATAAACATTTCATTGCTGAACATGTAATTATGTTTGTATAATTTTATAAACATTTCATTGCTGAACATGTAATTATGCTTGTATAATTTTTTTTATATCCGTGTCTCCCTAAATTGACATCCGTTGAAGCATTATTGTAATCTTAAGTGTCAGGACATACAAAAGCTAAGTCGTGTTGTGAGAATTAATAGTAAAATAATATAAAATGATATAAAATGATATCAACTACAAACAAAGTCAATAATAACAAGTGTCACCATCAGACAACAACAGTTAACACAGACACCTTGCAACACAGCAACATAGGGTGTGTCCCCTTTGTTGATAAGATTAAACAATGGGTGATCAATAAGAGCTATTTGAATATATTAAACATTATCAAACTATTACAAAATTAATCCCTTTTTTAAATGCTTTATATTAACTGTGGTGTCTGGTTGAACCCTTGATTGCTTGTCGATATCCAAAAGTTTTGATCGATTTTTAACCCACTTCCTCATAAGCTAGCGAGCTGAAATTGAGCAGGCAGTTTGGTGGTGATGATAAAAACTTTGTATCAAAATTTCAGATCGATCACATGTACCGTAATTGAATTATTGATTTTTTAGATTATTTTATTTATTCCTATGTATCATGTTATTTTTTGAGATAGAGTGTCGCGGTGCGTATTTTATTGAACAACCTTTCTGTCGCGCAATTAGGTGCGTATATTATTGACAACACTTTTTATAAACATTCCTGATCGGTGCGCATTATATTAAACAGGTTTTACGAGACATTACTACAATTTTGTATTTTTGGATGGTCTTGCGCTGCGTATTATTATGAACATTCTTTTAGTTACGTCTCGTACATAAAGGATTTATAGTGGAAAACTTGGTTTTTTACGTTTTTTTTAATTTATTGGACAAAATCTTAACAAATATCCATTAATGATTTTTTAAATTTGCCATTAATGAATGGCAACAAGCTCAAAATGAAATGATTGTTGATGTAACTATTCTGTACTTGCTAGCACCAGTGTAGTATGAAACTCTAAGCCCATATATATGGTCAAACAGAGCTGCAGGGTTGATGTTAAACATAAGGTGTCTTCTACATACACACATACACATAGCTGAGCCTGGAGGGGGTGAGGTGGTGGGGTACAGGGAGAGAAACAGCTGCACACTTACAGAGAGAAGTGGTGGGTCTGGCACGGTAGGAGTCTGCAAGCATAGGAGATAAAACAAACATACAGACGCATTGATGGCTGGACACACCAGACACACAATCTTAGTTTGGACTAGCGTCCAGTGGTCAGCAAGGAACAGTTGGCAATAGTTGGTGGTCAAAGTTAGTCAGTGAGTCTGTCAATGTTTAGAATGGTAGTGGTCAGTTGGATGGTCAATGTTTAGAATGGTAGTGATCAGTTGGATGGTCAATGTTTAGAATGGTAGTGGTCAGTGAGTGTCACTATGCATTATTGGCTTTATCTTTATGTTATACTTTTCAGACTACTGCATTGAGAATAAAATAATTACATTTTGAAGATATCTATTTATCCCCGAGTCAATGAAATGAAATGAATTAAAAACTTTATTTTAAATTCAAATTAAAAGCTAGTAGAAATGAAAGATTTCATTAACTAAACAAGTTAGAAGATTGGCTGCACTCAATCATGATGGTTTGACCAACAACCGGACAGTGTCTACGATCACTGTGTGAGTGTGTGTGGCCACGACACTTAATAGAGTGTGGACAGGACCTCGTCACTATTGACAACCGTCAAACAAAAAATGTCCATGTTCTTTAACAATCTCGTCCTAAGGGCTTTGATCATGAAAATGTAATGTTGATTTTTCATACTAATTTTTATAAAATTTGTTTTACTTTTAATAAAATTATTATTTTGACACATGAATCGGTAAGATAATTTGAACTTCAATATTTGAAATTATCTCATGAACATCTATTGAACATGTCACACAGGTCATTGGTTATAGGTGTGTACAAGCAAAAGTTGACAGACATCCAGAAATAAACAGGAAGTCCAGAAAAGCTCAAATTAATATGAAAGCAGAAATGTAAAACACAGAAGATTATGTCACTTAAATAAAGATGGTTTAAAACACAGAAGATTATGTCACTTAAATAAAGATGGTTTAAAACACAGAAGATTATGTCACTTAAATAAAGATGGTTTAAAACACAGAAGATTATGTCACTTAAATAAAGATGGTTTCCTAAAGCAACAGAAGCATTGGAGACAATTTCTGTTCCTTATCAAATAAAATGTGGAAATATTAATTTTTTTTAAAATCAAATTTTCAACAACAAATCATCTGATTGGATACAATTATGCCTGGCTTTAGTTAAAAAAATTAATTATAAACCAAAATAAAAAAAATATAATTGATATTGATGATTAACAATAATGATTAAAAAAAACTTTTTTTAATGAAGCTAAAAATGTACTTTCCTAAAAATTGATTTATTCTCAAAGAAAAAATGTTTTATTGCTGATTTTGTTTTTGATTTTATTCCAAATTATTTTGAATGACTTTAAAACTAAAACCCAATGTCAATGGTTCTCACAAGAAAAGGTTTGACAACATTTTTTTATGTTCAGAGACCCCTCAATTTTAAAGAATGATCTTTAAAAAAATAGCTGCCTACAAAACAGACTTAATCATTCATTTCAAAACCACTTTTAAAATTTCTTTAATTCATTAAATTAATCATTGAACAAATAACAGTGATAGACAATGTTTTATAGAATGACTTCTTGTGACATCATCTTGCTGTAGAATTGACATAGAAAATTTTGGAGGAAAGAGAGTACACTGAAGTCGGAGGAACAAACCAGGTACTCACATCGCATGCTCGTGTCGGCCACTTGGGGTCCCACTTGTCCCGAGCTGCTACCTCCGACAATGTAGGCGGCATTCGGGCCCTCAACATCCACGGCTTCTGTGGACGAGATAGCCACTGGTCAATGTGCTGCCATTCAGGATGTAGCTGTTAGCCACAAAGGGCATTAATTTAATTTTAACTCTGCACTGCTAAAACATCTTTCAAGGGCAACCTTCCGATTACAAGTTAAACGTTGTGAGCCCCAATAATATCATTGAAGTTTTCTAGATTTTTAATTGGCCATATTGTAGAAGTAGTGAGAAAACCTAACAGTGTGTCCCAATTTTATTACTTTAATTCTTACTTACAGCTTTCAATTACCATTTCTGCAACTATTAGGTCTTCAATGTATCAATGACAACAGGTGAAAAAAGAATTGGGACAGGCACAAAATTAGGTCAGTACTATCTAATGAACATCTGAATTAATTATTCCTTGCATGCATCTTAAGGTTTGGCAATACAGATTTATATTTGGCAATATAGATTTAAGCTTAGCAGAATATATTAAGGTTTGGCAGTTTAGATAATTTAGATTTAGGTGTGGCAGTTTAGATTTAGGTTCAGCAGTATAGATTTAGGTTCAGCAGTTTAGATTTAGGTTTGGCAGTATAGATTTAGGTTCAGCAGTTTAGATTTAGGTTCAGCAGTATAGATTTAAGTTCAGCAGTTTAGATTTAGGTTTGGCAGTATAGATAATTTAGATTTAGGTGTGGCAGTATAGATTTAGGTTTGGCAGTATAGATTTAGGTTTGGCAGTTTAGATTTAGGTTTGGCTGTTTAGATTTGGCAGTATAGATAATTTAGATTTAGGTTTGGCAGTATAGATTTAGGTTTGGCAGTATAGATTTAGGTTTGGCAGTATAGATTTAGGCTTGGCAGGACAGATTTTATTGGAAAGATTTAAACAAAGAATAGATGATAGAATCTAAGGACTGAACTAAATCTATTGAATATCTGAACAGAAATAACCAACTCTTGACCACACCATCTGACTGACCGGCTATGGAGAGGGTCACATTGCGGCTATTCAGGAAGGTCTCCAGGTTGTCATAACTCCCGGGGGCGCTGGCCTTGACCAGGATTTCATTGGTCACGTGACAGACGTACGTCCCCGCATGCTCCGGGCCAAAGCTCTCGATGGTGAACTGGCTGCTGAATGCTAACATCTCTGTGTTCTTATCTGACCCAGCGGGAATGAAGCTCCAGGAATAGGTGG
Organism: Ampullaceana balthica; assembly: GCA_944989445.1. NCBI lineage: Eukaryota > Metazoa > Mollusca > Gastropoda > Lymnaeidae > Ampullaceana > Ampullaceana balthica. The sequence continues at coordinate 374,274 of CALYLW010000343.1, forward strand.
GAACTGTCAGGTGAAGTAGGAGGAAACTTTAGGTCAGTGGGAGGAAACTTTTGGTCAGTGGGAGGAAACTTTAGGTCAGTGGGAGGAAACTTTAGGTCAGTGGGAGGAAACTTTAGGTCAGTGGGAGGAAACTTTAGGTCAGTGGGAGGAAACTTTAGGTCAGTGGGAGGAAACTTTAGGTCAGTGGGAGGAAACTTTAGGTCAGTGGGAGGAAACTTTAGGTCAGTGGGAGGAAACTTTAGGTCAGTGGGAGGAAACTTTAGGTCATTGGGAGGAAACTTTAGGTCAGTGGGAGGAAACTTTAGGTCAGTGGGAGGAAACTTTAGGTCAGTGGGAGGAAACTTTAGGTCAGTGGGAGGAAACTTTAGGTCAGTGGGAGGAAACTTTAGGTCAGTGGGAGGAAACTTTAGGTCAGTGGGAGGAAACTTTAGGTCAGTGGGAGGAAACTTTAGGTCATTGGGAGGAAACTTTAGGTCAGTGGGAGGAAACTTTAGGTCAGTGGGAGGAAACTTTAGGTCAGTGGGAGGAAACTTTAGGTCAGTGGGAGGAAACTTTAGGTCAGTGGGAGGAAACTTTAGGTCAGTGGGAGGAAACTTTAGGTCAGTGGGAGGAAACTTTAGGTCAGTGGGAGGAAACTTTAGGTCAGTGGGAGGAAACTTTAGGTCAGTGGGAGGAAACTTTAGGTCAGTGGGAGGAAACTTTAGGTCAGTGGGAGGAAACTTTAGGTCAGTGGGAGGAAACTTTAGGTCAGTGGGAGGAAACTTTAGGTCAGTGGGAGGAAACTTTAGGTCAGTGGGAGGAAACTTTAGGTCAGTGGGAGGAAACTTTAGGTCAGTGGGAGGAAACTTTAGGTCAGTGGGAGGAAACTTTAGGTCAGTGAGAGGAAACTTTAGGTCAGTGGGAGGAAACTTTAGGTCAGTGGGAGGAAACTTTAGGTCATTGGGAGGAAACTTTAGGTCAGTGGGAGGAAACTTTATGTCAGTGGGAGATTTTATAACAGTAAGTGAGGTTTGTATGATGGCATTATGTGTCACATGATTCATTGATATGTGTCACATGATTCATTGATATGTTGCTGATAAATGTATGTGCTGAGCTATAAATATTATAGACCTGGAAATCCTCGACTGATGCACTTGAGCACAACATTCGTGCCTAAAGTGAAGTCGTTATGTTTGGTGACAGGGAACACATGGACAGCAATGACCTCAGCTGGACCTAAGGACAAGAACAAATACAATATCAGTTATTTACCAGTGCAGCTAGACAAGGGCAAAATAAAATGTAAAGGTTAACTATGATAGGTATTTTGTCTCAGCATTCAAACAAATCCAAAAATAAAAAACAACTTTAACATAACACAAACTAAATGTCCACTCATTTCAGCAATTAATTCAAAGATGAATGAGGGGGGGGTGTCTTACTGTAAACTTGTATGGCCGGCAGGGCCAGGCACTCCACAGAGATGAGGCCAGGGTAGTGGACGTTGCAGTGGTAGATGTGACCACGGATCTTGTCACTGGCCTGGAGGACAAGTCTTTCCTTGAGGGACGTGGAGTTCTCCTCAACTTCTGAGGTGGAGTTGAGCTTCAGACTGCCAAACCTGGGTGATTGAATCAGAGTGGTCACTCTCTGGTCAAATGTAAGGTCACTCTGTGGTCAATTGTATGGTCATTGAGTGGTCAAATGTAAGGTCACTTTGAGGTCAAATGGAAGGTCACTCTGTGGTCAAATTTAAGGTCACTCTGTGGTCTTCTTTTTATCTTATCTATACAGACGCTCCTTCTATGCAGAAGATAGTTGCGTCCACAGACCATGACAGATGATCTGTTGGTAAGTGATGCAGCATTCACAGGCCACGGCTTTGTGGGTTCCACGCATTACCCAGCCGCCTAACTACATGTAGTGTTAGGTACCCATTCGGAGCGGGGTGACTCAGGGACGCCCTAGGCCCCGGGAACAAACCCTTGCCTTCACACGGATTCGAACCCGTGACCATCGGTACGACAGTCCAGTGCGCTGCCACTCGACCACCGCGTCCCCCAATGTCAAATGTAAGATTACTCTGTGGTCAAATGGAAGGTCCCTCTTTTGTCAAATTTAAGGTCACTCTGTCATCAAATGCAAAGGTCAGTCTGTGGTCAATGTATGTGGTATGTAAGGTCACACTGTAGTCAATCTATGTGGTATGTAAGGTCACCCTGTGGATAATGTATGTTGAATGTAAGGTCACACTGTAGTCAATCTATGTTGTATGTATGTTTATTCGGTGGCCAATGTATGTGGTATGTCGTTCCTATTGGATAGTCATGAACTAATGACTATAATGAACTAATGACTATAATGAACTAATGACTATAATGAACTAATGACTATAATGAACCAATGACTATAATGAACCAATGACTATAATGAACCAATGACTATAATGAACCAATGATTATAATGAACCAATGACTATAATGAACCAATGACTATAATGAACCAATGACTATAATGAACCAATGACTATAATGAACCAATGACTATAATGAACCAATGATTATAATGAACCAATGACTATAATGAACCAATGACTATAATGAACCAATGACTATAATGAACCAATGACTATAATGAACCAATGACTATAATGAACCAATGACTATAATGAACCAATGATTATAATGAACCAATGACTATAATGAACCAATGACTATAATGAACTAATGACTATAATGAACTAATGACTATAATGAACTAATGACTATAATGAACTAATGACTATAATGAACTAATGACTATAATGAACTAATGACTATAATGAACTAATGACTATAATGAACTCATGACTATAATGAACTAATGACTATAATGAACTAATGACTATAATGAACCAATGACTATAATGAACTAATGACTATAATGAACCAATGACTATAATGAACTAATGACTATAATGAACCAATGACTATAATGAACTAATGACTATAATGAACCAATGACTATAATGAACTAATGACTATAATGAACTAATGACTATAATGAACCAATGACTATAATGAACTCATGACTATAATTAACCAATGACTATAATGAACTAATGACTATAATGAACCAATGACTATAATGAACTAATGACTATAATGAACTAATGACTATAATGAACCAATGACTTTAATGAACTCATGACTATAATGAACTAATGACTATAATGAACTAATGACTATAATGAACCAATGACTATAATGAACTAATGACTATAATGAACTAATGACTATAATGAACCAATGACTATAATGAACTCATGACTATAATGAACTAATGACTATAATGAACTAATGACTATAATGAACTAATGACTATAATGAACTAATGACTATAATGAACCAATGACTATAATGAACTCATGACTATAATGAACTAATGACTATAATGAACTAATGACTATAATGAACCAATGACTATAATGAACTAATGACTATAATGAACCAATGACTATAATGAACCAATCAAACAATATGTTGCTGAGAGAGATCAACGGATTACCTCCAGTCCACCAACGGATGTCTGCTGCCACCGTAACTGACCGTGCACTCAAGACTGATGTTTTCTCGAAAGTACACGTCTGCTTTGAGGTTGTGACACTTGGGGTGACCTAGGGACAGTGTGAGACTCTCAGTAATACAATTTGTTGATACATACGAGGTGAGACTTACGTCATACAAATTGTTGATACAAACTAGGTGAGATTTACGCCATACAATATGGTGATACATACGAGGTGAAACTTACCGTATATACTCGCATATAAGCCGAATTTATAGCTATAAAATACAATACTGAAATCAGGGGGTCAGCTTATATGCTCGTAATACAAAATGGACATAAGGACATATCTTAATGTATAATTTTTTCTAAATATCTATTTCATTAATCATCAGTTGTGAACAACTTATGAGCAGAGGTTCAAATATTATTATAGCAAAAAGGTGGAAAGAACAGAACACCCTTTTGTGTCATTCCAAAAGGTAAACAAACTGGCATGTAACAGAAAAGTAAACATTTTACATCTTTACAGTAAAAAATTTCTATGAACCAAAATTATGGAGTAAAATTAAACAATTGTATGGTCTAATATGCGGGTTTTTGAAAAAACTGGCCATTTTGAAGCAGTTTTAGGGGGCTTGCTTATATGCAATGTAGGCTTATATGTGAGTATATACGGTACATCATACAATAAGTTGATACAAACGAGGTGAGACTTATGTCATACAATATGTTGTAACTATTTAATGATGCACACATGACCAACATACCCACAACAAACAAGTTGGCCCCGACAATGTCTTTGGTCAAGTTGCTGCGGCAAGCGTACCAGCCAGCGTCAGACAGGTCAAGGTTGTTTACAACAAGACTTGAACTCTGGACATCTCGATACTTGTCTGGCGCCGGTGTCCGAGTGGTCAACTTCTGGTTTCCCTGGTGGGTGGTGTCCATGACAGTAGACTCGCCTTGCTCCAAGCCACGGAATGTCCATGTTATGGCATAGGGCTGGCTAACTGGGACTGGTAGACACAAAGAAACGGCAGGATGGAAATAAAACAGTGGAAAAACCCATCAATATTTCAATATTGCTTTAACAAAAAAAAATGTTTTGGGGAGAAAGGGAAGCTAAATATTCATGTCTTGATTTCAGAAATATTTACAATGTAGTAAAAAAACAAGTAATAAAAACTCGAATGAGTATTTAAACACAATTTCCAACAAATAATTTCAGATTTTTTTATTCAAGGCAAATCATTCTAGATTACATTAAAAGTCATATCAAATCAGTAAGTCTGAAAGTAAACAAAAAATCACGTCATATCCCCTCACGCTACATCACACCAATAATGTGTCAATATAATGCGCACCAAGCAACAATCAATATGCATAATTTCCTTCGTCTGTATGTATGTATGGAATGTAATGTATTATATGACGTGATTGTTTGATCTTATATTTTAATACAAGGTGTGCATCAAAAGGTGTGCAAATTAAAGATGCTCTGTCAAAAAATATTATATGACGTCATTGTTTTAGCTCATATTTTAATTTTGGAAAAGGGAACAATGTAAAAAGAGGATTTGATGGTGGTTAATTATAAAATCAAAAAACAAAGGGGGCGCCGTAGGCGCCCTACAACACCTATTATAAAATACCTTGTGTACATATCAGAAAGTTTAATATTTCGCATTTATCAAACAAGGACAAGTTAGTTGGGCTTTTGAAAAAGGTGGGCGCCATAGGCGCCCTAAAGAAAAAGTCCATATTTTCAAAATAAATAGATTTCAGCTGAAAACTTCCATCATATTTGACTGGTAATACACTAGTAAATAATATAAAAGCCAAAGTCATTTTTTGAGCTTTTAATACAAGGTGTGCATCAGGAGGTGTGCAAAATAATTATAAATTAAAGATTCTCGCTGTAAAGAAATATTATATGACATCATTGTTTTAGCTTATATTTTAATTTTGGAAAAGGGAACGATGTAAAATGAGGATTTGGGGATTTATAATTATAGAATACTTTGTGTACATTTCAGCAAGTTTAATATTTCGTATTTATCAAAATAAGCTACTTGGGCTTTTGACAAAAATAAAGTGGGCGCCATAGGCGCCCTACAACCCCTAGTCTAACATAAGCGTTCACAAAGCGGGAAAACCCCATTAACTGTCATTCTAGATTAAATTAAAAGTCATTTCAAATCAATAATTATGAATGTAAACAAAACAATTGCTATCTACAAAATGCTGCTAAAATTACGGGAGTCGAACGAAAAGAGATTTTTCAAAAATTCCTTCTTCAACATTGTTCTAAATATTATTAGCTATCGTTTGGCGTTTGTTTCAACCCGATAGCTTTTATGGTTGGCGAGAAATTGACAAAACACTGATATTTTTTTCGTTTTTTAAAAAATTTTCCAGGAAATCCAGTAAACCTTTTCGTTGTTTTTTTTGGCCCTTGCACATCCTTGGGACCTCCTTAGCATATTTGAAAAAGACCCGAACCCTCTATCTGGTATGGTTCAGGAGGAGTTGCAGGATCAAGCGTTACAGACATTTCAAATATATAAACGCAATTTTTCCTATGGGAAATTGCGTTAAAAAAAACATTTAAACAAATAAATTATATCTATAGCTGGTGGTTTTTTTTACATCTATTTTTTTATCACCAAAAATAAGGCTTAAATTGAGTTTATACAATTTAGTTATACATGTAGTAATTTAGTTATAGTATTAATCTTCAATCTTTGCATTTCTTTATGGGATGCAGTGACCTGTTGACTATATGTTGACCATCAAGAAGGTCATGGAGATTTCAATGACCTGTGGACTATATGTTGACCATCAAGAAGGTCATGGAGATTTCAATGACCTGTGGACTATATGTTGACCATCAAGAAGGTCATGGAGATTTCAATGACCTGTGGACTATATGTTGACCATCAGGCAGGTCATGGAGATTTCAATGACCTGTGGACTATATGTTGACCATCAGGCAGGTCATGGAGATTTCAATGACCTGTGGACTATATGTTGACCATCAAGCAGGTCATGGAGATTTCAATGACCTGTGGACTATATGTTGACCATCAAGCAGGTCATGGATATTTCAATGACCTGTGGACTATATGTTGACCATCAAGCAAGTCACGGAGATTTCAATGACCTGTGGACTATATTTTGACCATCAAGATGGTCATGGAGATTTCAATGGCCTGTGGACTATATGTTTACCATCAAGAAGGTCATGGAGATTTCAATGAACCTTGGAATATATGTTGACCATTAAGCATGTTATAGGCATGCAGTGATCTGTAACCACCATCTCACCTGTCTTTGAGCTGCCATCAATGTCCGTGAGGTCACAGTCAAACTGGACCTGTTCACCTACAATACGAGCAGCCTCACGGGGTCCCAGGAGGACAATCTCAGCTGAAAGTAGAAGACCATTTCACTGCATTACATTCATACATAGGATTTATGTTTGGTATGCTAAAAATATAAAAATATAAATATAAAAAATTAACAGGACAGAAAGTGCGTGAGTAGTTGAACATCTTATCTATTACAGACGCTCCTTCAATACAGAAGATTATTATCAGCTTGCAGACGTCCTGGAAGTCAAAAGTTAGTCACAACTCACACACAACAACTTGCTGATGTCATCAATATTTATTGTAAGTCAAGGATGTATTTGTGTTGTTATCTCTCCTTCTCTTCTACATTTTTTAAGGCAGATATTTAACACAAAGGCAAGGCCAGATGACAGGGCGGGGGGAGGGGGGGGACGGGACGGGGGAGGTGACTACTTTGCCAAGATGTGTGATAGAAGTTTCCAAATAATGACAAAACATCTGCTAAACATCTGAACATCCTAAATGATGAACAGATGGATTCCAAACCAACTTATATTTTAAACTCAATCAAACATTTTGTGACATGGCCCAACGTTTTCATGGGAAATATTAAAATTTTTAAAGCTGAAACATTTAGATGTGTAGGCTAATACACATCATGTGGACATCGCACCACACCACATCCACACACCCCACCACATTCACACACCACACACATACATATCCACACAAAAACACACCTCACACAACACCACACCACATTCACACACCACACACATACATATCCACACCTCACACACATCAGTGTAAGTGTAAAGTGCACAAGGACACGGGGAGGGGGGAGGGGCTATTCCCCATAGTTGGACTTTGTCCGAACATCCAATAATTAATGTCAGTATTGGCTGAGTCAGCCTACCTAGGGGAAACAACTCATTCCATCTATGTTGAAAACCTTATTATTTCCGTCTTGGAGAAAAGTTGCTGCCCATTGATGTACTGTTGAGAATTATCTCCCTTGGGAAGGTGTAAGATTTAAACTGCTTCTGGCTACTGGAAATCTGGGCTTCTGAGCCTTCTCTTTGGATACATTCACATTGTGGTGTTAATTCAATTTATGGGGCTGATATTTGTGCACGAAGTGGTGATGTCTACTTTATCTTTGGTCGTTGTGTGGCTATCTGTGGTCGTATGGCTTAATGGTGTGGCTATCTGTGGTCGTATGGCTTAATTGTATGGCTATCTGTGGTCGTATGGCTTAATTGTGTGGCTATCTTTGATCGTATGGCTTAATGATGTGGCTTTATTGTGGTGTTGATCAAGTATGACGCCGCCAATTTAATTGTATTTGGAACAGAAGTGAAGACTTTGTCATTTAAAGGCGAAAATCTAATTTATAGGGCATACGGTTAAAATATTATTAGTTATTAATAATATATCCGGGCATTCAGTCTGTCGCAATCCAACAGATCTTTGTTAAACCACGTTATTAGGGTTACTGCCATTTGGGTTAACCAAGTCTCTTATCATATATATATTTACCCTCAATTATCCTGCCGTAACGCTGAGGGACATCACTCTGCTTTTTTTTTAATATATAGACTTAAAAATCATAATCATTTTGGTTTCCAGATTAACATTTAACACCCTCCACACTATCACATATAATAAAAGTAAAATGCAAGTTTCTGTCCTTTCTGTCCGGTCATCTATAGCGATTGGTCCCTCAAACACATATGACTCCTACAGCCAATCATATTGAACACGTTTACGCCATTTACGCGGACGTTCAAAACGAGTTATTTTTGGTGCAGTATTTCTTTCAAGACTTTATTTTGAGTTATGCGCGTTGGGATTTATAGCAACAAGCTCTATTTTGACGAGTTATTTATTTTAACTATAATGAATAGTATTTTTGACGCGATGCACATGTAATGCCGGTCGAGACGGCTGTTGGAGGGGAGTTACAGCATGCAACCGAACGGTTGCGGAACGTCCCTGGACGGGCTTTGTTGCTCGTTATTAATAACTAGACGTTCCGCGACGTAGCATACGCCGCAGACTTGCTCATGGATAGTTCTTTTACCCCTTTAATGCACTTTTTTAGGGCGTCTACGGCGACGACCTTTTTCAAAAGCCCAACTAACTTGTCCTTGTTTGATCAATACGAAATATTAAACTTTCTGAAATGCACACAAAGTATTTTATAATAGGGGTTGTAGGGCGCCTATGGCGCCCCCTTTGTTTTTTGATGTTATAAATTAAAGATTCTCGCCGTAAAAAGATATTATATGACGTCATTGTTTTAGCTCATATTTTAATTTTGGAAATGGGAACGATGTAAAAAGAGGATTTGAGGATTGTTAATTATAAAATACTTTGGGTACATTTCAGGAATATTTCGTATTTATTATATAAAGTTAAGTTACTTGGGCTTTTGAAAAAGGTAGGCGCCTTAGGCACCCTAAAAAAAAGTGGGTGCCTCAGGGTGAAATATAAAATGCGCTGAAATAAGGGATTACCATTTCTTTTTAAATATTCCTTGTAATCTTTTGTTCACTAAGAGAGTAATGCTTTAAATCGTGGATCTGCTCACATAAAAATGTTAGAGGAGTTGTAGAATACAAAGGGAAACTACTGAAGAAATAAATGCATCACTTCTACTTTGCTTAGCTCCCCTGGGACACAGGGCTAATTTAATGATTTGTTGTTTGGGATTTCCTTCTCCTGGTTTTGATGCATTCAGCGGCTGATTAATCGATAGGAATCATTTCAATTGAAACTAAATTACGGGCAAAACAAAAATTATTGTTTGAAACGATTTTTTTTAAGAATGAAATTTTAGATGAAGCATGACGTATGGCGATATTTATTTACGTCACATTAACCAGGCTGGTTGTAAAAAAATTAACTAAGATTCTTTTTAGAATAGTTGGGTGAGTTTTGGTTTTTTAAGTATAAAAATACCTTAATTTTGTTCAATATAAAAATATCTTAATTTAGTTTAATATAAAAATATCTTAATTTCATTTAATATAAAAATACCTTAATTTACTTTAATATAAAAATACCTTAATTTAGTTTAATATGAAAATATATCAATTCAGTTTAATATAAAAATACCTTAATTTAGTTTAATATAAAAATATCTTAATTTAGTTTAATATAAAAATATCTCAATGTAGTTTAATATAAAAATACCTTAATTTAGTTTAATATAAAAATACCTTAATTTAGTTTAATTTAAAAATACCTTAATTTATTTTAATATAAAAATACCTTAATTTAGTTAAATATAAAAATACCTTAATTTAGATTAATATAAAAATACCTTAATTTAGTTTAATATAAAAATACCTTAATTTAGATTAATATAAAAATACCGTAATTTAGTTTAATATAAAAATACCTTAATTTAGTTTAATATAAAAATACCTTAATTTAGTTTAATATAAAAATACCTTAATTTAGATTAATATAAAAATACCTTAATTTAGATTAATATAAAAATACCGTAATTTAGTTTAATATAAAAATACCTTAATTTAGTTTAATATAAAAATACCTTAATTTAGTTTAATATAAAAATACCTTAATTTAGATTAATATAAAAATACCTTAATTTAGATTAATATAAAAATACCTTAATTTAGATTAATATAAAAATACCTTAATTTAGATTAATATAAAAATACCTTAATTTAGTTTAATATAAAAATATCTTAATCTAGTTTAATAATTTTATTTTAATAGACAGACTTTATCTTCTCGATACCAAATAAAATAGCATTGCAAGTAAGACCTATTCCACATCAATAGCCCCACGTTAAATTCCCCTCGTACTACAGACCTATGTCGACTTCAAATAAACTATCATTTCTAGAGTTGGTATTAATTAATATCTAAACCACACGCCACGACCATGAAGGTCCACACTATCCGCGACTGCCGCCTTAGTTTCACTAACGAGTGGCAGGTATTGTTTGGAGCTGGGTCAATCCAGGGAAACCGTCAGTCCCGGGAACAAATCACTGCCTTCCATGAGATTTGATCCCGTGACCCTGTGAACGCAAGCCGAGCGCGCATGCCACTCGACCACCGCAAAAGCATCTTTTCTAATCATATGCAAGATGTATTACATTTGTTCCAAGTGATTGGCATCAAAACATCTTCTGTTGTATACACGATAAAGGGGCGCGATGGTCTAAGTGGTAGCGCACTGGACTATCGACCCGAGGCAGATCCCGAGTCGCGGGTTCGAGCCCAGGTACTAGCAAGGCCCCTGGGACATTGTGCTGGCCACACATTCCCCTGCTCGTAGTGGTGGCTAAAAACTTGTGAACGCTACATCACTTGCCCCATAGTCCGTCATTTTTTAAATTTACAGTGAGTTACTTACACGTCATCAGTGTGTTACTTACACGTCATCAGTGTGTTACTTACACGTCATCAGTGAGTTACTTACACGTCATCAGTGTGTTATTTACACGTCATCAGTGTGTTACTTACACGTCATCAGTGTGTTACTTACACGTCATCAGTGAGTTACTTACACGTCATCAGTGAGTTACTTACACGTCATCAGTGAGTTACTTACACGTCATCAGTGTGTTACTTACACGTCATCAGTGTGTTACTTACACGTCATCAGTGTGTTACTTACACGTCATCAGTGAGTTACTTACACGTCATCAGTGTGTTACTTACACGTCATCAGTGAGTTACTTACACGTCATCAGTGAGTTACTTACACGTCATCAGTGAGTTACTTACACGTCATCAGTGAGTTACTTACACGTCATCAGTGAGTTACTTACACGTCATCAGTGAGTTACTTACACGTCATCAGTGAGTTACTTACACGTCATCAGTGTGTTACTTACACGTCATAAGTGTGTTATTATTGCATGATGGTGTGCCTAGTCTCCACTGCCAGAGTGAAAAAGATGATGAGGAGGAGCCATTAAAGACCAGGAGCCAACCCAAGAGACGTGATCCAACAAGTGTGGCCCAGTCCTGGCCCAACCCTGGCTCCGTCAATGGAATGGTTTCCACTAAAACCTTGTTTACTCTCAACTCAAAGTTTAAATGAAGCACGTTTCCTAAAGTCTGGGAGAGTTTCACCAAATCTCCCGAATGCCATGCGCACACATCAATATTCGATTTAAACTTTCGGTTTGTTTAGTGGGGGCGGGGGTGTGGGGGCGGGGCACAGTCCTTTCGGTGCTACCTCAGCATCACCACAGTGCATCTTAGTCTCCTGGCTACCACCCCCACCCACGTTCCTAATACTCTTGACGCTACCACCTCCACCCACCTACCCCCTAAAACCGTCTGAGTCCTTGGTTACCTGGGATTCTACCATTGATTTTTGTCGGTTATTAAATGACGGCACAGATGGAAGGGAAGGTCGAGGGCTGGCAAGGGAAGGAGAGAGTGGGGTATCCCTAGAGCGGGGAGAGGGACGCGTGGTACATTGACTGTAGCAAGTCAGGAATTACGCTAGCTTTCATATGAGGTACGCTACCGTTCAAATGAAGTACGCTAGCTTTCACATAAAGTACGCTAGCTTTCACATAAAGTACGCTAGCTTTCACATGAAGTACGCTACCATTCACATAAAGTACGCTACCATTCACATAAAGTACGCTAGCTTTCACATGAAGTACGCTAGCTTTCACATGAAGTACGCTAGCTTTGACATGAAGTACGCTAGCTTTCACATAAAGTACGCTAGCTTTCACATGAAGTACGCTAGCTTTCACATAAAGTACGCTAGCTTTCACATGAAGTACGCTAGCGTTCATATGAAGTGCGCTAGCTTTCACATGAAGTACGCTAGCTTTCACATGAAGTACGCTAGCTTTCACATGAAGTACGCCTCCATTCACATAAAGTACGCTAGCTTTCACATGAAGTACGCTAGCTTTCACATGAAGTAGGCTAGCTTTCACATGAAGTACGCTACCATTCACATGAAGTACGCTAGCTTTCACATGAAGTACGCTAGCTTTCACATGAAGTACGCTACCATTCACATGAAGTACGCTACCATTCACATGAAGTACGCTAGCTTTCACATGAAGTAGACTAGCTTTCACATGAAGTACGCTACCATTCACATGAAGTACGCTAGCTTTCACATGAAGTACGCTAGCTTTCACATGAAGTACGCTAGCTTTCACATGAAGTACGCTAGCTTTCACATGAAGTACGCCTCCGTTCACATAAAGTACGCTAGCTTTCACATAAAGTACGCTAGCTTTCACATGAAATATGCTAGCTTTAACATGAAGTACGACACCATTCACATGAAGTACGCTAGCTTTGACATGAAGTACGCTAGCTTTGACATGAAGTACGCTAGCTTTCACATGAAGTACGCTAGCTTTCACATGAAGTACGCTAGCTTTCACATGAAGTACGCTAGCGTTCACAGAGACGAAAGTATCTCATTCGGTTTGATGTTGTCCCTCTTTTAATAGCTCATGAGATTGCGAACCCAGGTGTACCTAGGCGACATAACGGCCCCGACATAACGGCTCCGGACAACACGGCCCCAGACAACACGGCCCCAGACAACACGGCCCCAGACAACACGGCCCCAGACAACACGGCCCCAGACAACACGGCCCCAGACAACACGGCCCCAGACAACACGGCCCCAGACAAAACGGCCCCAGACAGATTGTTTACATTTTTTAACACAAAAATTACATGTTTTTTATTATAATCTTTTGTTAACTTTTTACACCATTTAATAAAAAAAAACGTAAAAAAACCAAGTATTTTTTACTATAAATCCATTATGTACGAGACGTAACTAAAAGAATGTTCATTATAATACGCAGCGCAAGACCATCCAACAATACAAAATGTGTCGTAAAACATGTTTAATATAATGCGCACCGATCAGGAATATGTTTATAAAAAGTGTTGTCAATAAAATACGCACCTTATTGCGCGACAGAAAGGTTGTTCAATATATAACACGAACCACGACCCTATATATCTCAAAAATTTAACATGATACATAGAGATAAATAAAATAAAATAAAAATTCAATAATGTAATTACAGTACATGCGATCAATCTGAAATTTTGATGCATCGTCTTTATTATCGGCACGAAACTGCCTGCAAAATTTCAGCTCGCTAGCTTACGAGGAATCGATCCAAAGTTTTTTCGACAAACAAGCAAGGGCTCAGACACCACGAGTAAATTTAAAGGATTTAAAAATGTTCAAATTGTGAAATTATTACGTGTGATGTTATTATAGTATTTCTTCTCAACAAACAATTGTAACTTGGTGCCATATAGAGTAACTGTTATTAAATTGTTTCTTGTGATGTCATTATTATTGTTTCTTGTGAACAAAACCTGACACTGAATCGGTGAGTAAAAGTACTAATACATGTATAATATGTGATTGTATTTTAGGCTATTAGTCCAGGGCCGTTTTGACCAGGGCCGTTATGTCGGGGCCATTATGTCAGGGCCGTTTTGTCGGTTAACCATTAAACTGTAAGTAGGTGAGGATTATTCTCTGGTGTCTAGGGGTTCTTACCTGACAACTACCACTCCCCTGGGTGAGTGTATACCTATCAACGACCACACCCGTTGGTGAGTGTATACCTAGGGGTCTACCGATATGCCTGTTTGCCGATATTACCGATACCGATATTACGGATATTTTTTTTGCCGATATGAGTGCCGATATGAGTATTTGTTAGGACAAAAACCAGCGGTCATATTTGATGACGTCATTCTTACATTTATCACTCATAATTATTTATATTTTGTATTAGGGGTCTACCGATAAGCATTTTTGCCGATATTACCGATATTTTTTTGCGATATGAGTGCCGATATGAGTATTTGTTAGGACAAAAATAACAGCGGTCATATTTGATGACGTCATTCTTAAATTTATCACTTGTAATTATTTATATCTTTTAATTAAGGGGTCTACCGATATCCAGTTATGCAGATATTACCGATTTTTTTCCCGAAACGAAGTTTCCGATGTGTTTACAAGTTCCAGTTCATGACCTACATAGGACTCATAACAAAACGAACCGTCCTTTATAAAAATGTACAAGCATATTAGGTACTCCTTTTGAAACTTCAACCTTGACTCATAATTATTAATTCTAACCAATAGTTTAATGGCTTTTGCACACGGCCACCTTTTATGAATGAAACAATGAGAACAAAGAACAATAGTAATAGAGTGAAATGAGGTTGAAGGGTTGCCAATGACAACAAGTCTTCACACGGTACATTTTGTTATTCCATACGAAACGAAATGTTTTAGACATCTGCGATTCCGCATGCATCTTTGCTATTAGAGCAATTACGTGAATATAATGTTTAAATGTTATACATTTATTAGAGCAATTACGGTATACTTGGCATCGGCACTATTTACACTGTATTTCTGTGTATACGAAAATCGGCCGATACCTAAACAATATCAAGCACATGGCACACTGTATCGTGGCTGCACATATTAATTCTAGGACTCTTTTGACTATTTCAATACCGGTATCGGGGTCGATGTATTAATTTGTCGAGATATTGTAAATCTAAATGATAGTTTTTTTGTTTCCGTTTTTTTGGGTCAAAATGTCACTTATTATGAAATATCGATGACGTCAATATCGGGACCTTTAAATGCTACCGATACCGATATTGCCGATATCCAGATATCGGTGCCGATATATAACGGTAGACCCCTATGTATACCTATCAACGAGCACACCCGTGGGTGAGTGTACACCTGTCAACGACCACACCCGTGTGTGAGTGAACACCTGTCAACGATGACACCCGTGGGTGAGTGTACACCTGTCAACGACCACACCCGTGGGTGAGTGAACACCTGTCAACGATGACACATGTGGGTGAGTGAACACCTGTCAACGACCACACCCGTGGGTGAGTGAACACCTGTCAACGACCACACCCGTGGGTGAGTGGACACCTGTCAACGATGACACCCGTGGGTGAGTGTACACCTGTCAACGATGACACCCGTGGGTGAGTGAACACCTGTCAACGATGACACACGTAGGTGAGTGTACACCTGTCAACGATGACACACGTAGGTGAATGAACACCTGTCAACGACCACACCCGTGGGTGAGTGAACACCTGTCAACGACCACACCCGTGGGTGTGTGCTATGTGCGGTGAGAGCCAAAGTCAACAGTCGTATTTCCAAATTGGATCTAAGTAAACATGGGATGGTACCATGGTCAGTGTATGTGTGTGTGGTGTGGTGTGGGGGTTGTGGTGAAGGACTCACTCTTCAGTTGTATATGCCAAATTGTTGGGATGGTTGGTGTATGTGTGAGTGGTGTGTGGGTGGTATATGTGGGGGGAGGAGTGAGTGGTGTGGGGGTGGTATATGTGGGGGAGGAGTGAGTGGTGTGGGGGTGGTATATGTGGGGGAGGAGTGAGTGGTGTGGGGGTGGTATATGTGGGGGAGGAGTGAGTGGTGTGGGGGTGGTATATGTGGGGGAGGAGTGAGTGGTGGGGGTGGTATATGTGGGGGGAGGAGTGAGTGGCATGGACACACGGGTGGTGGAGAACTGGCACTTTATTAAATCATAAATGATAATGACGAAGGTTTTGAAATGATCTCAATGCGCCCACCCCCCCCTCCACCCAGAACGTAAAACAGCCTGCTGCGCCCCTATCTAACATAGACAGAATAACGGTGCGATCAAACAAAAGATTGTAACAGTTTTGGTGAGATGGCCATTACATTCTCTTTAACAAACTGTACTATGTAAGTCTGACAGTATATAATGGGATGTGGTGATAGGTGAGCTAACACAGGGAATTTGGGGACGGGGGGGGGTGGGGGTTGGAAATAGGTGGAATGTTGCCAACAGGGGGAAAGTAACAATATGTAAATTTCATGTCTGATATTTTTTAACAAAAACAAATAGACATGTAAACAGTAACATGCGGTTGAACACCGGCATTGGGTCGCGGACCACAGAGTTAGAACCGCTCGTCTGTGTCTCCTGGCGGAACAACGATCGAGGTCAGGTCAGCTTCCACGGCCATCGATACACAGTGAAAACATTACGTGTAATTAACATCTCCCTCCCCCCCCCCTTCAATCACCACCGATTCCAAAAGCCCCAGGCAGCTGTTAACATTATTGACACACCCACACACAGACACACACACCCACCCACAGACACACACACACGCGACGTTGTAATGACGCGCCCGGACTAAGGACACACATCCACACACAGACACACACACACACGCTCATGCGACGTTTTAATGACGCGCCCGGACTAAGGACACACACACCCAAATTTACACACTCGACTCATGCACTCACACTCTAGCGCAAGCTTACGTACCATACTTACACCTCATAAACGTAACCCACACCTCACAAACGTAACCCACACCTCACAAATATATAAACACCCCATTGACCAGTTATAAATCCCACTTCCACACTTCACGGGGCTCAATGAGTTACGGGGGCCGACAAAACTGAGCGCTGCCGACGCCATCTGGTGTCAGAATGATACAACGAAGAGCAGCATATCATGATATAGGAGCAGCATATCATGATATAGGAGCAGCATATCAGGATATAGGAGCAGCATATCAGGATATAGGAGCAGCATATCAGGATATAGGAGCAGCATATCAGGATATAGGAGCAGCATATCAGGATATAGGAGCAGCATATCAGGATATGGGAGCAACATATCAGGATATAGGAGCAGCATATCAGGATATGGGAGCAGCATATCAGGATATGGGAGCACCATATCAGGATATGGGAGCACCATATCAGGATATGGGAGCACCATATCAGGATATGGGAGCAGCATATCAGGATATAGGAGCAGCATATCAGGATATAGGAGCAGCATATCGGGATATAGGAGCAGCATATCAGGATATAGGAGCAGCATATCAGGATATAGGAGCAGCATATCAGGATATAGGAGCAGCATATCAGGATATAGGAGCAGCATATCAGGATATAGGAGCAACATATCAGGATATAGGAGCACCATATCAGGATATAGGAGCACCATATCAGGATATAGGAGCAGCATGTCAGGATATAGGAGCAACATGTCAGGATATAGGAGCACCATATCAGGATATAGGAGCAGCATATCAGGATATAGGAGCAGCATATCAGGATATAGGAGCAGCATATCAGGATATAGGAGCAGCATATCAGGATAAAGGAGCAGCATATCAGGATATAGGAGCAGCATATCAGGATAAAGGAGCAGCATATCAGGATATAGGAGCAGCATATCAGGATATAGGAGCAGCATATCAGGATAAAGGAGCAGCATATCAGGATATAGGAGCAGCATATCAGGATAAAGGAGCAGCATATCAGGATATAGGAGCAGCATATCAGGATATAGGAGCATCATATAAGGATATAGGAGCAGCATATCAGGATATAGGAGCAGCATATCAGGATAAAGGAGCAGCATATCAGGATATAGGAGCAGCATATCAGGATAAAGGAGCAGCATATCAGGATATAGGAGCAGCATATCAGGATAAAGGAGCAGCATATCAGGATATAGGAGCAGCATATCAGGATATAGGAGCAGCATATCAGGATATGGGAGCAGCATATCAGGATATGGGAGCACCATATCAGGATATGGGAGCACCATATCAGGATATGGGAGCACCATATCAGGATATGGGAGCAGCATATCAGGATATAGGAGCAGCATATCAGGATATAGGAGCAGCATATCAGGATATAGGAGCAGCATATCAGGATATAGGAGCACCATATCCGTATAGAGGAGCAGCATATCAGGATATAGGAGCAGCATATCAGGATATAGGAGCAGCATATCAGGATATAGGAGCAGCATATCAGGATATAGGAGCAGCATATCAGGATATAGGAGCAGCATATCAGGATATAGGAGCAGCATATCAGGATATAGGAGCAGCATATCAGGATATAGGAGCAGCATATCAGGATATAGGAGCACCATATCAGGATATAGGAGCAGCATATCAGGATATAGGAGCACCATATCAGGATATAGGAGCAGCATATCAGGATATAGGAGCAGCATATCAGGATATAGGAGCAGCATATCAGGATATAGGAGCAGCATATCGGGATAGAAGAGCAGCATATCAGGATATAGGAGCAGCATATCGGGATATAGGAGCAGCATATCAGGATATAGGAGCACCATATCAGGATATAGGAGCACCATATCAGGATATAGGAGCAGCATATCAGGATATAGGAGCAGCATATCAGGATATAGGAGCACCATATCAGGATATAGGAGCACCATATCAGGATATGGGAGCAGCCTATCAGGATATAGGAGCAGCATATCAGGATAAAGGAGCAGCATATCAGGATATAGGAGCACCATATCCGTATAGAGGAGCAGCATATCAGGATATAGGAGCAGCATATCAGGATATAGGAGCAGCATGTCAGGATATAGGAGCAACATATCAGGATATAGGAGCAGCATATCAGGATACAGGAGCAGCATATCAGGATATAGGAGCACCATATCAGGATATAGGAGCAGCATATCAGGATATAGGAGCAGCATATCAGGATATA
Source organism: Ampullaceana balthica (assembly GCA_944989445.1). Lineage (NCBI taxonomy): Eukaryota > Metazoa > Mollusca > Gastropoda > Lymnaeidae > Ampullaceana > Ampullaceana balthica. The sequence continues at coordinate 393,786 of CALYLW010000343.1, forward strand.
GGAGCAGCATATCAGGATATAGGAGCAACATATCAGGATATAGGAGCAGCATGTCAGGATATAGGAGCAACATGTCAGGATATAGGAGCACCATATCCGTATATAGGAGCAGCATATCAAGATATAGGAGCAGCAAATCAGGATATAGGAGCAGCATATCAGGATATAGGAGCAGCATATCGGGATATAGGAGCAGCATATCGGGATATAGAAGCAGCATATCGGTATATGGGAGCACCATATCGGGATATAGGAGCACCATATCAGTATATAGGAGCAGCATATCAGGATATAGGAGCAGCATATCAGGATATAGGAGCACCATATCAGGATATAGGAGCAGCATATCCGGATATAGGAGCAGCATATCAGGATATAGGAGCAGCATATCAGGATATAGGAGCAGCATATCAGGATATAGGAGCAGCATATCAGGATATAGGAGCAGCATATCAGGATATAGGAGCAGCATATCAGGATATAGGAGCAGCATATCAGGATATAGGAGCAACATATCAGGATATAGGAGCACCATATCAGGATATAGGAGCACCATATCAGGATATAGGAGCAGCATGTCAGGATATAGGAGCAACATATCGGGATAGAAGAGCAGCATATCAGGATATAGGAGCAGCATATCAGGATATAGGAGCAGCATATCAGGATATAGGAGCAGCATATCAGGATATAGGAGCAGCATATCAGGATATAGGAGCAGCATATCAGGATATAGGAGCAGCATGTCAGGATATAGGAGCAACATGTCAGGATATAGGAGCAGCATATCAGGATATATGAGCAGCATATCAGGATATAGGAGCAGCATATCAGGATATAGGAGCAGCATATCAGGATATAGGAGCAGCATGTCAGGATATAGGAGCAGCATATCAGGATATAGGAGCAGCATATCAGGATATAGGAGCAGCATATCAGGATATAGGAGCAGCATATCAGGATATAGGAGCAGCATGTCAGGATATAGGAGCAGCATGTCAGGATATAGGAGCAGCAAATCAGGATATAGGAGCAGCATATCAGGATATAGGAGCAGCATATCAGGATATAGGAGCAGCATATCGGGATATAGAAGCAGCATATCGGTATATGGGAGCACCATATCGGGATATAGGAGCACCATATCAGTATATAGGAGCAGCATATCAGGATATAGGAGCAGCATATCAGGATATAGGAGCACCATATCAGGATATAGGAGCAGCATATCGGGATATGGGAGCACCATATCAGGATATAGGAGCAGCATATCCGGATATAGGATAAAACCACACTTGAGACTGTAAGCGGTGGTTATCACTTCAATAAAACAGGGAGGTAACAGCCCGACAGGGAGGTAATAGCCCGAAAGGGGGGTAACAGCCCGACAGGGAGGTAACAGCCCGACAGGGAGGTAACAGCCCGACAGGGAGGTAACAGCCTGACAGGGAGATAACAGCCCGACAGGGAGGTAACAGCCCGACAGGGAGGTAACAGCCCAAACCGTTGGATCCGTATGAAATAAGTATCTACTTAAGTCACCTTTAAATTAATGCTTTCAAGCTAAGTGTTGTTCAAGTGTAAGGCCTTCATACGAATCCCAATAACACTTCCTGTTCGTGAGCCAAATAACACACATCAAATTTTTTGTGAATAATTTTACGCACACAACAAAGCATAGTATATAATCCTTATCAAAATTTGTTGCGCGGAAATTCTTAACTGTCTGATAAGGGCGTTGGTCGGATATCTCCTCGACCGCGCAGCCTGCCGCTCGGCTTAAAGGGAACATTGCCAAGGGAACATTGCCTAGGGATCTCGGACATTAATCAAGAAAACTTTTTATCGAGACCAACCAGCATGAATATAGAATTACCAACCAGCATGAATATAGAATTACCAACCAGCATGAATATAGAATTACCAACCAGCATGAATATAGAATTACCAACCAGCATGAATATAGAATTACCAACCAGCATGAATATAGAATTACCAACCAGCATGAATATAGAATTACCAACCGGCATGAATATAGAATTACCAACCAGCATGAATATAGAATTACCAACCAGCATGAATATAGAATTACCAACCGGCATGAATATAGAATTACCAACCGGCATGAATATAGAATTACCAACCAGCACATGAATATAGAATTACCAACCGGCATGAATATAGAATTACCAACCGGCATGAATATAGAATTACCAACCGGCATGAATATAGAATTACCAACCGGCATGAATATAGAATTACCAACCGGCATGAATATAGAATTACCAACCAGCATGAATATAGAATTACCAACCGGCATGAATATAGAATTACCAACCAGCATGAATATAGAATTACCAACCAGCATGAATATAGAATTACCAACCAGCATGAATATAGAATTACCAACACGCATGAATATAGAATTACCAACCGGCATGAATATAGAATTACCAACCAGCATGAATATAGAATTACCAACCGGCATGAATATAGAATTACCAACCGGCATGAATATAGAATTACCAACCGGCATGAATATAGAATTACCAACCGGCATGAATATAGAATTACCAACCGGCATGAATATAGAATTACCAACCGGCATGAATATAGAATTACCAACCAGCATGAATATAGAATTACCAACCGGCATGAATATAGAATTACCAACCGGCATGAATATAGAATTACCAACCAGCATGAATATAGAATTACCAACCAGCATGAATATAGAATTACCAACCAGCATGAATATAGAATTACCAACCAGCATTAATATAGAATTACCAACCAGCATGAATATAGAAATACCAACCAGCATGCTAAGTGCTGAATTATGAATTTGAATTATTGTTACAGTCACATGTAGTGTTTGCCCGACCTCTAAAATGTACATCGTTTGAGGACACCTGATGTCGATATATTCAGTGACAAAGAACTGGCCAAATCGTTATGTCAGATATTGTACATTTCATCACAAACCTTTGGGCGTTACGCCAAACCGCGCGTTTAATGAAAGGCTAAAAATGTACCAGCATGCAGAGATTGAATTAATTGAATTATTGGATTCTTCTTTAAAGAAAGAGTTATCCATCTTGATTGTCTCAAGGTCCTGCCTTCTCATCCCGCCAGAAAATTGTGTATGTTAGGAGATGTGTGGGAGATATGTTGGAGATGTGTAGAGTTGTTTTTTGTGAGATGTGTGGAGCTGTGTGGGAGATTTGTAGAATTGTGTGGGAGAAATGTGAAGTTGTGTGGCAGATTTGTAGAATTGTGTGGGAGAAATGTGAAGTTGTGTGGCAGAATTGTTCTGACACACTCACTACTCATACAACAGAATTCACCGATAACTCACGAACCCACAGGAACCCAATGATGAAAGAACTGTGGGATCAGATCTAAATGAAACTATTTCAACAGAGCGGTAACCCAATGATGAAAGAACTGTGAGATCAGATCTAAATGAAACTATTTCAACAGAGCGGTGGTCAGGTTGAATGTGGCCCGACGGTGGTTCACAGTATGACTAATTTTGTCTCTCTTCAACTGTTTTATCTCAGGGTGCGAACGTCAAGAGACCTGAGGTCCAAATGACCAGCCTGCCCACCTAACGGACTAACTGAAACGAATGAATTTATGGAGGATTCGAAGCGTTAAGTTCTGGCCTGTTGCTTCATTGACTGGCTAAGTTCTGGCCTGTTGCTTCATTGACTGGCTAAGTTCTGGCCTGTTGCTTCATTGACTGGCTAAGTTCTGTCCTGTTGCTTCATTGACTGGCTAAGTTCTGGCCTGTTGCTTCATTGACTGGCTAAGTTTTGGCCTGTTGCTGCATTGACTGGCTAAGTTCTGGCCTGTTGCTTCATTGACTGGCTAAGTTCTGGCCTGTTGCTTCATTGACTGGCTAAGTTCTGGCCTGTTGCTTCATTGACTGGCTAAGTTCTGGCCTGTTGCTTCATTGACTGGCTAAACATTAGCATCTCCAGCGGTGTAGCCAGGAGCACGACAGACATTGTGTGAGGTATGTCGCCCCTCCACGGATCCGCCCACGTCACATCCACCCCCCCCCCTTAGCATGGCCAGGAGCCAAACATCAGCGTGACGCTGCCACTTTCCACCTCAGCCCCGCTCCCGATAAACACCACCACCGGGCCAATCTGCACCGGCCGGCGCGTAATGGCCGCGTCCTAATCAATGAGTGCGCATTGAATTGAATGCAGATATTAGCACGGCTGCCCTATACATTAGGGGCCCCGGCAAATGGGATGATTGCGGCTTTCTGTGACCAAACCGCAGGCCAGAGCCGCGGCCATTGAGGTGAGGTATTACCACATTCAACCACGACCCAAACCAGCGGTAATGGTGGTGTATTTCACTTAAACAAGATTTGAGAAATGACCTGGGGATGGAGTAGCGTGTGTGTGTGTGCAAGACATTTCTTTAATAATTTGTTTTGTCTCCTGGTGCTCAATGGGTGAGGGTCTATTGGCATCAGTCCACACAGACTGTGGGAAGTGTGAGGGTCTATTGGCATCAGTCCACACAGACTGTGGGAAGGGTGAGGGTCTATTGGCATCAGTCCACACAGACTGTGGGAAGGGTGAGGGTCTATTGGCATCAGTCCACACAGACTGTGGGAAGGGTGAGGGTCTATTGGCATCAGTCCACACAGACTGTGGGAAGGGTGAGGGTCTATTGGCATCAGTCCACACAGACTGTGGGAAGGGTGAGGGTCTATTGGCATCAGTCCACACAGACTGTGGGAAGGGTGAGGGTCTATTGGCATCAGTCCACACAGACTGTGGGAAGGGTGAGGGTCTATTGGCATCAGTCCACACAGACTGTGGGAAGGGTGAGGGTCTATTGGCATCAGTCCACACAGACTGTGGGAAGGGTGAGGGTCTATTGGCATCAGTCCACACAGACTGTGGGAAGGGTGAGGGTCTATTGGCATCAGTCCACACAGACTGTGGGAAGGGTGAGGGTCTATTGGCATCAGTCCACACAGACTGTGGGAAGGGTGAGGGTCTATTGGCATCAGTCCACACAGACTGTGGGAAGGGTGAGGGTCTATTGGCATCAGTCCACACAGACTGTGGGAAGGGTGAGGGTCTATTGGCATCAGTCCACACAGACTGTGGGAAGGGTGAGGGTCTATTGGCATCAGTCCACACAGACTGTGGGAAGGGTGAGGGTCTATTGGCATCAGTCCACATATACTGTGGGAAGGGTGAGGGTCTATTGGCATCAGTCCACACAGACTGTGGGAAGGGTGAGGGTCTATTGGCATCAGTCCACACAGACTGTGGGAAGGGTGAGGGTCTATTGGCATCAGTCCACACAGACTGTGGGAAGGGTGAGGGTCTATTGGCATCAGTCCACACAGACTGTGGGAAGGGTGAGGGTCTATTGGCATCAGTCCACACAGACTGTGGGAAGGGTGAGGGTCTATTGGCATCATTCCACACAGACTGTGGGAAGGGTGAGGGTCTATTGGCATCAGTCCACACAGACTGTGGGAAGGGTGAGGGTCTATTGGCATCAGTCCACACAGACTGTGGGAAGGGTGAGGGTCTATTGGCATCAGTCCACACAGACTGTGGGAAGGGTGAGGGTCTATTGGCATCAGTCCACACAGACTGTGGGAAGGGTGAGGGTCTATTGGCATCAGTCCACACAGACTGTGGGAGGGGTGAGGGTCTATTGGCATCAGTCCACACAGACTGTGGGAGGGGTGAGGGAAGGTGCACATTTCATAGAAGAGCATGATCTGATGGTAGATCATAGATCATTTGTAACAGATGTTTTTACCATGGTGTTATAACAACGGTGTTATTACCAAGGTGTCCCATTAAAAGCCAGGACTTGCCAAGAAAGACTGAACGTGTTTTTACAACGCGATGACGCTAATTGTCATTTACCAGACTTATCATACTAAACCTTTAACATAAGTTAATTGTCATTTACCAGACTTATCATACTAAACCTTTAACATAACTTAATTGTCATTTACCAGACTTATCATACTAAACCTTTAACATAAGTTAATTGTCATTTACCAGACTTATCATACTAAACCTTTAACATAAGTTAATTGTCATTTACCAGACTTATCATACTAAACCTTTAACATAACTTAATTGCAGTTATGTACATGACGACTTTGTCCACACCCATGTACACAGTGCCGTTGTACAGTGCCCTGTACCCAGTGCCTTGCACACAGTGCCTTGTACACTTTGCCATGTACACAATGCCTTGTACAAAGTACAATGTAAACAGTACCTTGTACAAAGTACAATGTAAACAGTGCCTTGTACACAGTGCCTTGTACATAGTACAATGTACAGTGACACGTACACAGTGACACGTACACAGTTACATATACACAGATCCATATAGACATTGTCATATACACAGATCCATGTACACCGTGACATGTACACAGTGACATGTACACAGTGCAATTTACACAATCCCAAGTTTACCAACCACCGTCTGGTGACGTCATGGCCGCCCATTCAGGAAGTGTCCATGGTTCCACTTTGGGTAACGGTAACTAGAGAGAGAAAAAAAAATGTCCAGGGCCCAAGATAGACGTCACGTCGTTTGACGTGGTCATTTGTTTCATTGCTAGCAGACCGGACGGTTGAGGCCCATTCACCCCCGGAGAGGGAGCAGTTCGTCTCCTGATGGAGAGATAGGACCAGGCTGGAGGACAGTGAATGTCTGGTTCAAAGGACTCGGCTAGTGCGGACATAACAAAAACATATCGCTTTAATTTCTTTCACAAAGTAATTGAAATTTGTTCTTAATGAATGGGAAAATATTTGGTTTTTTTGGGACATAAAAGACACTCTTAAATTTAATGACGGAAGAAACTCCGTGTAAAAAGTTTGCCACTTTATAAAACCAAAGAATGACAATGAAATGTGGAAGTACCTTATGTACATTTTTTTCTTCTTGAAACTTATGAACATGAAGAATTCTACTGAAATATTCATGCCAAACTTATAGATCTATTTAAATATATTACCGATAATGAGTACTCCTCCAAGCCTAAACTCTGATGATATATATGTGATATGTGTCTCTACTTGACTTGTCACATCTTTGTAAAGCAAATGTTAACCTCCACAAAACAAGCAGTAGATTAATTTAGTTGTCAAACGTAAAGCAAAACTGTAAACTGTAAACTTGAAACTGTAAACTTGAAACTGTAAACTTGAAACTGTAAACTTGAAACTGTAAACTTGAAACTGTAAACTTGAAACTGTAAACTGTAAACTTGAAACTGTAAACTTGAAACTGTATACTTGAAACTTGCTATCGAGACTCACAAGTCAAACTTTTAAGTTTATTTTAAATGTCTGTCCCGATTCTATTTCTGTGGAGAATACATTTCTTGAGAAAGTCTGTTGTGGTTTTAAAAAATTACAATCCAATGACGGGGGTCAACTCTAGCTTCGTTGCTTTTATAAACAATTCGTTAGTCAAGAATCGAATTGGAAAAAACTTTGACGTATGCAACATCTGTTTTAAGGCCAGTTTAACTCCAAATTTAGCTCCAAATTTAGCTCCAAATCCAGCCCGAAATTTAGCTCCACATTTAACACTGAATACAGTAATGAATGCATGTGGGCGGGGCGAGGTGGGGTCGAATGTTAAGAGTCAGGGGCTGACTTCTGTTACCGGGATGTGATGCGTCATCAAAACGTTCGAAGCTGTTCTTTAAGAGCAGACGGCAGCCCGTCAAAGGTTCAAAGAGGTGAGGACGCGGCATAGATCTCTGACATAGTTGGGCCGAGTGCCTGGGATAGGCCTCTATCTCAGCACAGGGCGGAAGGGCGGGCTTCAAGATGAAAGGGACATGGGGTCGAGGGGTGGACAGCCGGGGTCAGTTCGAGATGCCCATAAACAATTGCCCAAAGGGCACTTTCGCAACATAAAGATACTTGGTCATGTTCACATCCTATAAGATAGACACAACCTAAAGATAGTTGGACATTCTGAAAACCTTAAGATGAATGGACGTTGGGGTTAACGAACACGGGACGGTTACGGTCATTTGATGACGTCACCCAACAGGGGAAACTAACAAATAACACGAGACGGTCTGTGAAAAGAAATGACTAAATTGTGTCTTGTAAATTCCTGTTATTTTTAAGTAGAGTTGAATTTATGGCTTGAAATATGTCTAGGTCATTGCAGGTCACTGCAGGTCACTGCAGGTACAACATGGCTACACATAAGACTTTCCCCATCGCGATGTCTGTCATTGTATGAATGAGTGAACTATTAATTGATGATATATGAGGTAACTTGATTTTAGAAAACTGCCCATCGATGTGTGTATAAGTAAGTGCCATGTATTGATTTCCTAGCGCATGGTTAATGTTTAGAATTTTAAAATGTTTTTTTTTAAAAACGTGCTGAAATTGTATAAATTTAAATGCCATTATAGTTAACACAGATTGCTTCAAAGCTGTTTCGTTAAAATGTCAGAGAAGATGGAAATCAGCAGAAGATTTCGTGTAGGAAAGTGACCCGGGGGTTTGTCACTACGAACGCCCCCCAGACATGAAAGGGAGCACAGACAGCAGTGTTGACCTGAGATTTGCAAGGAAGCGGCTGTTGGTGACAGCTGCAGTTTCTTGTTTAAACCTTTCTTAAATGTGTGGATGGTATCAGAAGACAGCTTTGGGAAACTTGGGTCTGAAACACAAGTCTGGGAGTGAGATGAGACACTACAGTAGCCCCTCGCATACAACCTGGGTTAGCGCGTACAAGCGGAGATGATGACAGTGACCGTTGAAGAAATTAAAGAATTTTGAGATCTCAAACCAATTACTTTAGCCACCCAACCCCCTGCCCACAAATATGGACGATAACCCATTTCTCACATTAATCCCCCCCCCCGGGCCAAATTGTGAAGGTATCGTCACTGGGGGTACGAGGAAATGACAACCACCACACAGGACAGAGTGGACGCAGAACACGCACGCGCAGCGTCTCCAAACTGACCAGTGGTCATTACATGACTGTTTACCCCATGGCCCACATGTTCCGCGCTAATCAAAGATTGGGCCTTAAAAATAGATGCCATGCTCTTGGGTCATCCCCTGCCACGTTCCCCACTGCTACCGTGGACCTCACAGACTGTACACTTGTGTACTCACAGACTGTACACTTGTGTACTCACAGACTGTACACTTGTGTACTCACAGACTGTACACTTGTGTACTCACAGACTGGACACTTGTGTACTCACAGACTGTACACTTGTGTACTCACAGACTGTACACTTGTGTACTCACAGACTGTACACTTGTGTACTCACAGACTGTACACTTGTGTACTCACAGACTGTACACTTGTGTACTCACAGACTGTACACTTGAGTACGGTCTGGTGAAGTTCAAAATTAGTACCGAATTTTTGAGTTAACTATCAAAACTATGCATTCTTTTTGTTCGTCTTTTTAACCTCTATAGTGCAGCTCAGTGCTTTACAACTCTAGTCAAATTACATCAATTATATACTAGAATCGGCTGTTGTCGAATATGAAACTACACGTTTGAGAACCACTGTGCTGTGATAAATAACCTCGTTAAGCTGCAGCCCTTTTAAAAAATACACACATTTCAAGGGTATAAAAATAGGAAACACCTCAGAATGTAATACACTGCAAAATGTCGTGTTTATAATGTGGCGTCTGTAACAGTTGATCACAAATGTAAATGTAATGGGATCCAATAATGTAATAGCAACATCACGGATGGCGTTGTAACAGATGGCGTTTTAATCCATTTTATACTCGGCTCAAAGCGGCGATGTCTTCAACAGTTTTGTAATGTTGGGAAATTCGTGACTAAAACTGTGGTTAGGATGAGCGTTTTATCAGACATTCTACATCCATCAGGCAATACGACATTCTACATCAATCAGGCAATACGACATTCTACATCCATCAGGCAATACGACATTCTACATCAATCAGGCAATACGACATTCTACATCCATCAGGCAATACGACATTCTACATCAATCAGGCAATACGACATTCTACATCCATCAGGCAATACGACATTCTACATCAATCAGGCAATACGACATTCTACATCCATCAGGCAATACGACATTCTACATCAATCAGGCAATACGACATTCTACATCCATCAGGCAACAAGACAGTAATAAATAAAACGACAGATGGTGAGTGTAAAACGACATATGGTGAGTGTAAAACGACAGATGGTGAGTGTAAAACGACAGATGGTGAATGTAAAACGACAGATGGTGAGTGTAAAACGACAGATGGTGAGTGTAAAACGACAGATGGTGAGTGTAAAACGACAGATGGTGAGTGTAAAACGACAGATGGTGAGTGTAAAACGACAGATGCTGATTGTAAAACGACAGATGGTGAGTGTAAAACGACAGATGGTGAGTGTAAAACGACAGATGGTGAGTGTAAAACGACAGATGCTGATTGTAAAACGACAGATGGTGAGTGTAAAACGACAGATGGTGAGTGTAAAACGACAGATGGTGAGTGTAAAACGACAGATGGTGAGTGTAAAACGACAGATGGTGAGTGTAAAACGACAGATGGTGAGTGTAAAACGACAGATGGTGAGTGTAAAACGACAGATGCTGATTGTAAAACGACAGATGGTGAGTGTAAAACGACAGATGGTGAGTGTAAAACGATAGAAAAGGGCTATACCATATTAAGACAATAATAAACGCAGATGTCACTTTGCAGACAATAATGAAGTGTATCCATCAGGACGGCGCTTGGTATAATGTATCCATCAGGGCGGCACTTGGTATAATGTATCCATCAGGGCGCCACTTGGTATAATGTATCCATCAGGGCGGTACTTGGTATAGTGTATCCATCAGGGCGCCACTTGGTATAATGTATCCATCAGGGCGGCACTTGGTATAGTGTATCCATCAGGGCGCCACTTGGTATAATGTATCCATCAGGGCGGTACTTGGTATAATGTATCCATCAGGGCGGCACTTGGTATAATGTATCCATCAGGGCGGCACTTGGTATAATGTATCCATCAGGGCGGCACTTTGTATAGTGTATCCATCAGGGCGGCACTTGGTATAATGTATCCATCAGGGCGGCACTTGGTATAATGTATCCATCAGGGCGCCACTTGGTATAATGTATCCATCAGGGCGGTACTTGGTATAATGTATCCATCAGGGCGGTACTTGGTATAATGTATCCATCAGGGCGGCACTTTGTATAGTGTATCCATCAGGGCGGCACTTGGTATAATGTATCCATCAGGGCGGCACTTGGTATAATGTATCCATCAGGGCGCCACTTGGTATAATGTATCCATCAGGGCGGTACTTGGTATAATGTATCCATCAGGGCGGCACTTGGTATAATGTATCCATCAGGGCGGCACTTGGTATAATGTATCCATCAGGGCGGCACTTTGTATAGTGTATCCATCAGGGCGGCACTTGGTATAATGTATCCATCAGGGCGGTACTTGGTATAATGTATCCATCAGGGCGGCACTTTGTATAGTGTATCCATCAGGGCGGCACTTGGTATAATGTATCCATCAGGGCGCCACTTGGTATAATGTATCCATCAGGGCGGCACTTGGTATAATGTATCCATCAGGGCGGTACTTGGTATAATGTATCCATCAGGGCGGCACTTGGTATAATGTATCCATCAGGGCGCCACTTGGTATAATGTATCCATCAGGGCGGCACTTGGTATAATGTATCCATCAGGGCGGTACTTGGTATAATGTATCCATCAGGGCGCCACTTGGTATAATGTATCCATCAGGGCGGCACTTGGTATAGTGTATCCATCAGGGCGGCACTTGGTATAGTGAAACAATGTACTGACTCAAAATTGACTTTCAAGGGATTTATCAATGAACGATAACTGCTTTGTATCTTGTCCACTGGGAAAACTGGATTTTCTGTAACTCGAAAATCGTTCTTTAAGTCAACTCGATTCATATACTACAGGACCTTCCACCAAACAAATCTGACTTTATAGCGCCTATAGAAATATTTCGAACAAACACAGCTATCATGATTTTACTATTTTTATGATGGCTAGATTTTTTGTCCACATGCTTTAAGACATAAAACCTTATACCTACCAGAACCAGCGTAAACTAATGCTACATTCAACAACGTTGCACACTACACGAGAAACGATCATAAAAAGTAAAAGCGTATAGCCTGTAAGGAAATGCAACTCTTGTTAACCTCAAGCTGTACGGGTCATCGCGATAATGGAGTGACGTTCCATTCCTCTTCCACCTTTAATTTGTATAATAACAGGAAAGGGACAATTATTCCAAAGTCACCAACAGATCGCTGCGATAGATGTTTGTTGTTTATAACACCGGCTCTACCCCCCAAGTCTATTGTGTATGATTGCTCTACCCCCCAAGTCTATTTTGTATGATTGCTCTACACCATCAAGTCTATTGTGTATGATTGCTCTACACCATCAAGTCTATTGTGTATGATTGCTCTACATCATCAAGTCTATTGTGTATGATTGCTCTACACCATCAAGTCTATTGTGTATGATTGCTCTACACCATCAAGTCTATTGTGTATGATTGCTCTACACCATAAAGTCTATTGTGTATGATTGCTCTACACCATCAAGTCTATTGTGTATGATTGCTCTACATCATCAAGTCTATTGTGTATGATTGCTCTACACCATCAAGTCTATTGTGTATGATTGCTCTACATCATCAAGTCTATTGTGTATGATTGCTCTACACCATCAAGTCTATTGTGTATGATTGCTCTACATCATCAAGTCTATTGTGTATGATTGCTCTACATCATCAAGTCTATTGTGTATGATTGCTCTACACCATCAAGTCTATTGTGTATGATAGCTCTACATCATCAAGTCTATTGTGTATGATTGCTCTACATCATCAAGTCTATTGTGTATGATTGCTCTACACCACCAAGTCTATTGTGTATGATTGCTCTACACCACCAAGTCTATTGTGTATGATTGCTCTACACCACCAAGTCTATTGTGTGTGATTGCTCTACACCACCAAGTCTATTGTGTATGATTGCTCTACATCATCAAGTCTATTGTGTATGATTGCTCTACACCACCAAGTCTATTGTGTATGATTGCTCTACACCACCAAGTCTATTGTGTATGATTGCTCTACACCATCAAGTCTATTGTGTATGATTGCTGTATATCTGTGTAGTTGGCCAGGCCCATTAGTTTTCAGTGAATGGCCTTCCCTGTTATATCAACATTTAACAAGTTTGGTCACAACCATCAATATCAACATTTAACAAGTTTGGTCACAACCATCAATATCAACATTTAACAAGTTTGGTCACAACCATCAATATCAACATTTAACAAGTTTGGTCACAACCATCAATATCAACATTTAACAAGTTTGGTCACAACCATCATTATCAACATTTAACAAGTTTGGTCACAACCATCAATATCAACATTTAACAAGTTTGGTCACAACCATCAATATCAACATTTAACAAGTTTGGTCACAACCATCAATATCAACATTTAACAAGTTTGGTCACAACCATCAATATCAACATTTAACAAGTTTGGTCACAACCATCAATATCAACATTTAACAAGTTTGGTCACAACCATCAATATCAACATTTAACAAGTTTGGTCACAACCATCAATATCAACATTTAACAAGTTTGGTCACAACCATCAATATCAACATTTAACAAGTTTGGTCACAACCATCAATATCAACATTTAACAAGTTTGGTCACAACCATCAATATCAACATTTAACAAGTTTGGTCACAACCATCAATATCAACATTTAACAAGTTTGGTCACAACCATCAATATCAACATTTAACAAGTTTGGTCACAACCATCAATATCAACATTTAACAAGTTTGGTCACAACCATCAAGAATTTTTTCTTTAGTTCTACCACTTTCAAAAAAAAAGAACTTATATTTGTATTTTGTGTTTATTATTTAAATTATCGGTGTTTAATTACATTTTCTGCTGTTTGAATGTCTGTTGTCTATTGATGTGCTTCTATATCTGGTGTTTATTTGAACTCTTTGGTACTAAATGGAACTGTTGTGTTTACAATTCTGGTGTCAAATAGTCTTAATGTCGAATTTATTAGCCTGAAATTCGTTAGAGAAAGCTACGAGTGTGTCCATCTACTTTCCCTGGCCGTTGTTGTATCGGTGGCCAACAATAACATGGCCGTTGTTGTGTCGGTGGCCAACAATAACATGGCCGTTGTTGTATCGCTGGCCACCAATAACATGGCCGTTGTTGTATCGGTGGCCACCAATAACATGACCGTTGTTGTATCGGTGGCCACCAAAAACATGGCCGTTGTTGTGTCGGTGGCCAACAATTAATTCAGCCCAACAATAACGTTATCTCATGCGAGAGTTGTGCAAAGAGGAAATCATATCTGATTATAATCGCTGGCAGTGAGCCTCGTTTCGGGACCAGAACGGGAACGATTTACGTTCCAATACAGTGGTTCTTAAACACAGCTACAAACTAAAATATCTATAGATCCTGAATGTGTTCTGTCGACAAGGCAGCCCTGCTATAGACAACAAGGACAAGGTCTGTAGACATACTAGCAGTCACGTGACATATTCCTGTCAGTAGCTTCCTATTTGTCTCACCATAACTGAGTATTTACTGAGAACACGACATCGTTATACTGAGTGTATCCATTCAAATAAATGTTTTAATAAAAGAGATGTGAATATCGGTACTCAATCTTGACCACTTGCTACAAAATTAGACCCGCTGCTCTACTGCATCCATTTGTTTTTTGTTTTTTTATAAATTTCATTTCCCATCCTTAGAACGAGCACCGTCCTTGATAGTATGGTGGGTGTGTGTGTGGTGGGTGTGTGTGTGGTGGGTGTGTGTGTGGTGGGTGTGTGTGTGTGGTGGGGGGGGGTAGCCCAATCTTATTACCGGGCATTTCTCTGGTACAGTGGCCGCGGCCAGACAACAATACGTTCAGGGCCCCCGTTAATTGACGGGGAGACCAGGGGGCCCAACAAACCCGATTATTATTTTTTTCTATTTGCCCCATCTGTTGTGAAGTGGTCCTCGCTCGAGGAACAGGGCAGAGCTAATATAATAAGTCATCACTCGGTGTGTGCCGTGCTACCGTAACACATCATTGCAGCATCCGGGGTCCGTCCTGTCAGGACGCACGACGCCTGGAACATCAGTTTGAGATATTTGCTGTCTATCAAGTGTATCCAAAGACAGCAGTTTGAGATATTTGCTGTCTATCAAGTGTATCCAAAGAAACAAACACTTGTCCAACAGACTCCATAAATCTATGTACAAAAGAGTGTCCCAAAAATGTAGACACACTTTAAACTTTAAATGACAATCACACCGACATTTATTGTAATACAGCAAAGTTTTATCAGACAAAATACTTTGAACAAATGTAGAAACCAGGCAATTATCGAAAGTGTGCAAAGTGGTGGTGTTTGGTGAACGATATATTAGCCACTACCATATATGGTCATGTAGTTTATGGAAGACCTTCGAAACCTACACGCCAGATTGGGTTGGCAGATAAACCTACACGCCAGATTGGGTTGGCAGATAAACCTACACGCCAGATTGGGTTGCCAGATAAGCCTACACGCCAGATTGGGTTGGCAGATAAACCTACACGCCAGATTGGGTTGGCAGATAAACCTGCACGCCAGATTGGGTTGGCAGATAAACCTACACGCCAGATTGGGTTGGCAGATAAACCTACACGCCAGATTGGGTTGCCAGATAAACCTACACGCCAGATCGGGTTGCCAGTTAAACCTACACGCCGGATTGGGTTGCCAGATAAACCTACACGCCAGATTGGGTTGGCAGATAAACATACACGCCAGATTGGGTTGGCAGATAAACCTACACGCCAGATTGGGTTGGCAGATAAACCTACACGCCAGATTGGGTTTCCAGATAAACCTACACGCCAGATTGGGTTGGCAGATAAACCTACACGCCAGATTGGGTTGGCAGATAAACCTACACGCCAGATTGGGTTGGCAGATAAACCTACACGCCAGATTGGGTTGCCAGATAAACCTACACGCCAGATTGGGTTGCCAGATAAACCTACACGCCAGATTGGGTTGGCAGATAAACCTACACGCCAGATTGGGTTGGCAGATAAACCTACACGCCAGATTGGGTTGCCAGATAAACCTACACGCCAGATTGGGTTGCCAGATAAACCTACACGCCAGATTGGGTTGGCAGATAAACCTACAAGCCAGATTGGGTTGGCAGATAAACCTACACGCCAGATTGGGTTGGCAGATAAACCTACACGCCAGATTGGGTTGACAGATAAACCTACACGCCAGATTGGGTTGCCAGATAAACCTACACGCCAGATTGGGTTGGCAGATGAACCTACACGCCAGATTGGGTTGGCAGATAAACCTACACGCCAGATCGGGTTGGCAGATAAACCTACACGCCAGATTGGGTTGCCAGATAAACCTACACGCCAGATTGGGTTGCCAGATAAACCTACACGCCAGATTGGGTTGCCAGATAAACCTACACGCCAGATTGGGTTGTCAGATTGGGTTGGCAGATTGGGTTGCCAGATAAACCTACACGCCAGATTGGGTTGGCAGAAAAACCTACACGCCAGATTGGGTTGGCAGATAAACCTACACGCCAGATTGGGTTGCCAGATAAACCTACACGCCAGATTGGGTTGGCAGATAAACCTACACGCCAAATTGGGTTGGCAGATAAACCTACACGCCAGATTGGGTTGGCAGATAAACCTACACGCAAGATTGGGTTGGCAGATAAACCTACACGCCAAATTGGGTTGGCAGATAAACCTACACGCCAGATTGGGTTGGCAGATAAACCTACACGCCAGATTGGGTTGGCAGATAAACCTACACGCCAGATTGGGTTGGCAGATAAACCTACACGCCAGATTGGGTTGGCAGATAAACCTACACGCCAGATTGGGTTGCCAGATAAACCTACACGCCAGATTGGGTTGGCAGATAAACCTACACGCCAGATTGGGTTGGCAGATAAACCTACACGCCAGATTGGGTTGGCAGATAAACCTACACGCCAGATTGGGTTGCCAGATAAACCTACACGCCAGATTGGGTTGCCAGATAAACCTACACGCCAGATTGGGTTGGCAGATAAACCTACACGCCAGATTGGGTTGGCAGATAAACCTACACGCCAGATTGGGTTGCCAGATAAACCTACACGCCAGATTGGGTTGCCAGATAAACCTACACGCCAGATTGGGTTGGCAGATAAACCTACAAGCCAGATTGGGTTGGCAGATAAACCTACACGCCAGATTGGGTTGGCAGATAAACCTACACGCCAGATTGGGTTGGCAGATAAACCTACACGCCAGATTGGGTTGGCAGATAAACCTACACGCCAGATTGGGTTGCCAGATAAACCTACACGCCAGATTGGGTTGCCAGATAAACCTACACGCCAGATTGGGTTGGCAGATAAACCTACACGCCAGATTGGGTTGGCAGATAAACCTACACGCCAGATTGGGTTGGCAGATAAACCTACACGCCAGATTGGGTTGGCAGATAAACCTACACGCCAGATTGGGTTGGCAGATAAACCTACACGCCAGATTGGGTTGGCAGATAAACCTACACGCCAGATTGGGTTGACAGATAAACCTACACGCCAGATTGGGTTGCCAGATAAACCTACACGCCAGATTGGGTTGGCAGATAAACCTACACGCCAGATTGGGTTGGCAGATAAACCTACACGCCAGATTGGGTTGGCAGATGAACCTACACGCCAGATTGGGTTGGCAGATAAACCTACACGCCAGATCGGGTTGGCAGATAAACCTACACGCCAGATTGGGTTGCCAGATAAACCTACACGCCAGATTGGGTTGCCAGATAAACCTACACGCCAGATTGGGTTGCCAGATAAACCTACACGCCAGATTGGGTTGTCAGATTGGGTTGGCAGATTGGGTTGCCAGATAAACCTACACGCCAGATTGGGTTGGCAGAAAAACCTACACGCCAGATTGGGTTGGCAGATAAACCTACACGCCAGATTGGGTTGCCAGATAAACCTACACGCCAGATTGGGTTGGCAGATAAACCTACACGCCAAATTGGGTTGGCAGATAAACCTACACGCCAGATTGGGTTGGCAGATAAACCTACACGCAAGATTGGGTTGGCAGATAAACCTACACGCCAAATTGGGTTGGCAGATAAACCTACACGCCAGATTGGGTTGGCAGATAAACCTACACGCCAGATTGGGTTGGCAGATAAACCTACACGCCAGATTGGGTTGGCAGATAAACCTACACGCCAGATTGGGTTGGCAGATAAACCTACACGACAGATTGGGTTGGCAGATAAACCTACACGCCAGATTGGGTTGGCAGATAAACATACACGCCAGATTGGGTTGGCAGATAAACCTACACGCCAGATTGGGTTGGCAGATAAACCTACACGCCAGATTGAGTTGGCAGATAAACCTACACGCCAGATTGGGTTGGCAGATAAACATACACGCCAGATTGGGTTGGCAGATAAACCTACACGCCAGATTGGGTTGGCAGATAAACCTACACGCCAGATTGGGTTGGCAGATAAACCTACACGCCAGATTGGGTTGGCAGATAAACCTACACGCCAGATTGGGTTGGCAGATAAACCTACACGCCAGATTGGGTTGGCAGATAAACCTACACGCCAGATTGGGTTGGCAGATAAACCTACACGCCAGATTGGGTTGGCAGATAAACCTACACGCCAGATTGAATTGGCAGATAAACCTACACGCCAGATTGAATTGGCAGATAAACCTACACGCCAGATTGGGTTGCCAGATTGGGTTGGCAGATCAGGTTTGGTGGACATTGTGAGGTTACTGCTATGAAATAAGAACACCCGCCCAGCCCCCAGCCCCCCCCCCGGCATCAAGTCTATGACGACAGAAATTTGGAGAAGGGATGTAACCTGTAAGATTTCTACTGCCAACTAACTCATGGACGTCCTTAGTCTAAGCCCCACCCCCCTCTCCCGTCCCATGCACGCTGAGATCACACGACACGATTTATTTGGCTCCACTAATTCCCATAACGACGGCTAACAAGGTATTTCAACATGATGTTCTGGAACAACGAAATTCTTTCGAAAAAAACATAAAAACACACAAACTAACCCAAAACAATAGTCCCACTGTTTGAAGCACAGAGATTGGGTGTTAATATTTCAGAGCTGTATTTCTGTTATGTTATCTTTTTGTTTTCTGATAGTCTTCTAGGCCAGACCAAAGATGAGGCAAATTCTTCAACGAAGATGTTGCTGTTATCAGTTGCCTCACAATAGTGCTACCATTAGCTGTCTCACAATAGTGCTACCATTAGCTGTCTCACAATAGTTCTACCATTAGCTGTCTCACAATAGTGCTACCATCAGCTGTCTCACAATAGTGCTACCATCAGCTGTCTCACAATAGTGCTACCATCAGCTGTCTCACAATAGTGCTACCATCAGCTGTCTCGCAATAGTGCTACCATCAGCTGTCTCACAATAGTGCTACCATCAGCTGTCTCACAATAGTGCTACCATCAGCTGTCTCACAATAGTGCTACCATCAGCTGCCTCACAATAGTACTACCATCAATTGCCTCAGAATAGTCTTTCATTCAAAACACAAAACTAGATAGAAAATTCTGACGTCCTGTGTCTGCTCCGCGTTGCCATGACAACCGTACATTATTGATAAGTCGCGATGTATAGCAAGGAGAAGGTGCCATGTACTGTGACGACAACAGCTATGTCCTTTAGACAAATAGGACACACAAGGGGAGACAATGACACACAAGAGGGACGATGACACACAATGGGTGACAATGACACACTAGGGGGACACTGACACACTTGGGGGGACAAAGACACACAATGGGGGACAATAACACAGCACTGGGGACAATGACACATAAGAGGGGACAATGACACATAAGAGGGGACAATGACACACAAGGGGGACAATGACACACTAAGGGGGACAATGACACACTAGGGGGACAATGGCACACTAGGAGGGACAATGACACACAAGGGGGGAAATGACACAGCACTGGGGACAATGACACACAAAGGGGACAATGACACACAAGGGGGACAATGACACAGCACTGGGGACACTGACATACAAAGGGGGACAATGACAAAGCACTGGGACAATGACACACTAGGGGGGACAAAGACACACAAAGGGGGGACACTGACACACCACTGGGTACAATGACACACAACTTGGGACAGTGACACACTACTGGAGAAAATGACACACCACTGGGAAAAGTGACACACCACTGGGAACAGTGACATACCACTGCGGACAGTGACACACCACTGATGACAGTGACACACTACTAAGGAATAATATAATATACCTTGGAGACAAAGACATAACACAGGCGGTAATTGCGGGGACAATATCACATCTCGGGGGACACTAAAAATATCACATCTCGGGGGACACTAAAAATATCACATCTCGGGGGACACTAAAAATATCACATCTCGGGGGACACTAAAAATATCACATCTCGGGGGACACTAAAAATATCACATCTCGGGGGACACTAAAAATATCACATCTCGGGGGACACTAAAAATATCACATCTTTCTGAAAATTGAATTGAAATAAGATGTACCCTGACGTTTAATTTGTATTGAAGATCGATTATGTGCACGATAAGGAAGTGGACTTACGGACTGAAAGAAAAGAATAACAGGTCAGAGCTATCTATGTCCCAGATAGAGTATTATTATGGTGTCTGGGGTCCAGGGTTTCAAAGTGGTCTTTCATGTCCAGGGCTTCAAGTGACTGTTGTTGCTAGCCCTAGGGTCCCTCATGTCCAGGGTTTCAAACGACTGTTGTTGCTAGCCCTAGGGTACCTCATGTCCAGGGTTTCAAACGACTGTTGTTGCTAGCCCTAGGGTACCTCATGTCCAGGGTTTCAAACGACTGTTGTTGCTGGCCCTAGGGTACCTCATGTCCAGGGTTTCAAGCGGCTGTTGTTGCTAGCCTTAGGGTCCCTCATGTCCAGGGTTTCAAGCGACTGTTGTTGCTAGCCCTAGGGTCCCTCATATCCAGGGTTTCAAGCGACTGTTGTTGCTAGCCCTATGATATCCCATGTCCAGGGTTTAATCAGTCCACACTCAGACACCAGTAAGATTGTCTGGCTCAGATATTATTCCGCGGATGGCCGTAATCGATTCAGCCATCTCCAATAATAGAGAAATGCGTTAAATGAACTTCCTTTTAATCCTTTTATTTATTTTTTTTGTCTCTGTTGAGGCTGCAAGGTAATGCGTGAACACCATGTATTTCTGACAAGGTTTGCTTTCTATGGAGTGGAAACGATCGTGAAGGGAAGTAATCCCGTCCCAGCAATGCTGGACTCAGATAGGAAAGAAGTGTACGCTGTATTCACTTGAGTGATGATATTCCGGTCTGGGCTCAGATAGATGATGTCATCCAAGAATTCCCCCAGCGATTCACGCACATCACATTTATTCTGGCACCATCCATTATTTCTAGATTAATATCA
The DNA here is from genome assembly GCA_944989445.1 of Ampullaceana balthica. Lineage (NCBI taxonomy): Eukaryota > Metazoa > Mollusca > Gastropoda > Lymnaeidae > Ampullaceana > Ampullaceana balthica. Next base: position 415,485 of record CALYLW010000343.1, read on the forward strand.
ATTTTTACCAAAAGAAAGCCTTAGGGAAAAATAAATTTATTTAAAAAGAAAAAAGAAGGATTTTTATCTCATTGCTTGATATACCCGTGGGGAGAAATTTTAAAATAAGTTTAATTTGTAAGGAATCGATTTCAAAAACTTTTTTTTCGCCAAAGGAAGTAGGAAACAAATAGTTTTAGATCTCCATGAAACACTAGGGTCTTGGTCTTACCAATTTATACCACAGTGTTGGTACTCTTATTTGGTGGTACTCTTATTTGGTGGTACTCTTATTTGGTGGTAGTGTATTTGGTGGTAGTGTATTTGGTGGTAGTGTATTTGATGGTAGTGTATTTCAATCAGTCTCAAGCCTATTAATTCACGGAGGAGGTACCGTATTTCAGGGAGTTTATAAATTATTAAACAACTCCATTTTTTAAAGTGACGACAGTTTAAAGGTGGACATGTCACTTAATTCCACATAACATCAAGGATTTTAGGAATATATATTTCTACCTAGCGAAATGGACGAAATAAGTCGCTGAAATGATAATACAGTCGCTGAAATGATAATACAGTCGCTGAAATGATAATACAGTAGCTGAAATGATAATACAGTCGCTGAAATGATAATACAGTAGCTGAAATGATAATACAGTCGCTGAAATGACAATACAGTCGCTGAAATGATAATACAGTCGCTGAAATGATAATACAGTCGCTGAAATGATAATACAGTAGCTGAAATGATAATACAGTCGCTGAAATGATAATACAGTAGCTGAAATGATAATACAGTAGCTGAAATGATAATACAGTCGCTGATATGATAATACGGTCGCTGATATGATAATACGGTCGCTGATATGATAATACGGTCGCTGATATGAAAATACAGTCGCTGATATGATAATACGGTCGCTGATATGATAATACGGTCGCTGATATGATAATACGGTCGCTGATATGATAATACGGTCGCTGATATGATAATACAGTCGCTGATATGATAATACGGCCGCTGATATGATAATACGGTCGCTGATATGATAATACAGTCGCTGATATGATAATACAGTCGCTGATATGATAATACGGTCGCTGATATGATAATACAGTCGCTGATATGATAATACAGTCGCTGATATGATAATACAGTCACTGATACAATGCTCTTTCCCCCGCCCCTCACACACACGCTCGGATTACATGGCACATTTTATTTGTGTCCACTAATTCCCGTCTCAGGTCCGTGACACCGGCTTAGTCTGGATTAAGGCCGCACAAAAGGATGAAAAATCAATTACAGACGGGGCCCGTCAGATGTGTGAACTGGCAGTGGTTGTTACATGTTGTCAATCAGGGGGGGGGGTCGTGCTGAGTGCAATTTCAAACGGTGGGACGAGCAGCAAGTGTGCACATTAGTGGGAACAGAGATGGTGGGAACACGCACATTTGGCTAATGTAATATTATAAATTCTGAGGATGGGAAATCTCACATTCGAGTATATACAAATTTCTGGGTTTGATTTCTAGTGAACATTTTAAGTGTGTTGTGCTGGAATGGTCCAATTTAAGAAGGCTATAAACTGAATAATAAATCAACAGCACAATTCAGTTTTTATTAGGGCTGTTATCGATTAATTTAAATTTAATAAACCTTTCAAAATTAACTATTAATTACTCGTTAATTTCGATTAAAGCAAAAAATTCAAATTGATGATGTCATAAGTAACACTTATTAAACGTTCTTGCTGAAAATCTAAATAACATTTATAAATGTCCTTTATATGTCATCTTTTAACCAACTACGCAATTTAAAAAAACGTTAAAAAACAAGTTTTTGACTATAAATCCTTTAAGTACGAGACGTAACTAAAAGAATGTTCATTATAATACGCAGCGCAAGACCATCCAAAAATACAAAATTCAAGTTGTGTCGTAAAACATGTTTAACATAATGCGCACCGATCAGGAATATGTTTATAAAAAGTGTTGTCAATAAAATACGCACCTTATTGCGCGACAGAAAGGTTGTTCAATATAATACGCACCGCGACACTCTATCTAAAAAAATAACGTTACATAGGAATAAATAAAATAATCTAAAAATTTAATAATTTAATTACAGTACATGCGATCGATCTGAAATTTTGATACATAGTTTTTATCATCGCCACAAAACTGCCTGCTAAATTTCAGCTCGCTAGCTTACGAGGAAGCGGGTTAAAAATCGATCCAAAGTTTTGGTGACCGAATAGCAATCAAGGGTTCAACCAAGCAAACAGACACCACGAGTTAATATAAAGGATTTTAAAAGACAAGTGTGTTGACATCATTTGGTTCAAGCGATGAACGGGTCTAATTGACAATATAACCAGCCGAGCTGAACAATCATTCACATATAACTGAGTTAACTGGTATGCACAAAACAGTCTTGGCAAGGAATGACATTAACGGATATCGGTGTTCATTAAGTTTCCACCATTGTAGAGGGTTAATGGATTCAGGAACTGTCATCTCCATTTTGTAACGCAGTAATTCATCAGAAAAGCTGTCGTTATTTTCTGTCTCTGACTCAGACTCCATTAATGCCATTAGCTTAATACGCTTTTCATTTGGTTTGATAAGCAGGTGAAGTGTTAGAACCATGGTAGGCAAACTTTATCAACATTTTGAACATTCATGTCAGTCTATAGTTTAAAACCAAAATGTTCGTGTAATCGTCAGGAAATTTGTTTACATTTATCGGCCGAAATATTTTACTTTTTGACTCCTGTACATTTATAGGTGGTGGGTTGATTAATTTTAAAAAAAAACTTTAATCGTTAAAACTTTTAACGATTAATCGAGAAATTAATCGTTAATTTCCGCAGCCCTAGTTTAATTACATCCTTGCTTGGTGATAATATGACTCAAGTTATTATCGCCATGTCAACAGACAGAAACAAATTTTCTCTACAAGTTTGAATTAAAACCGTCTCACCTCTCAACCATCTCTGACTGAAGTTCTCTTCGTGGAAATATTCTGTTTGGCAAGGCAGCAAGAAGTTGTGTGGGGAAATTTGAGTTGATTGGGGGGATATGACGTCATAGGACTGGTAACGTGATGAAATAATTGGGCAGACGATGCCGCGGTGCTTGTAGGGAAGCTGTAATAGTGTGTGACTGGTGAGGCTTCATTTGGTCCGTGGGGGTGGGGGGGGGGCTGCGAGATGATGGTTGACCAAAGCAGTCAGATGCGGTTCGAGTGGAGTTCTGTGGTTCACATCTCCCTCGGTCACGGGCCCTATGTATCTTTGTAAGATGTGATGATAGACAAGATGACAATTTTGTAACGCCTTCTGTCAGCCTGTACCTCTCAACAGATGGAAGGATCCGATCCATCTCAGTGGTGACAGCCTTAACCAGCCCGGGTGTACAACAGTTGCCAACTACCTGGTCAGTGTGGTCAGCCCGTGTGTACAACAGTTGCCAACTACCTGGTCAGTGTGGTCAGCCCGTGTGTACAACAGTTGCCAACTACCTGGTCAGTGTGGTCAGCCCGTGTGTACAACAGTCACCAACTACCTGGTCAGTGTGGTCAGCCCGTGTGTACAACAGTTGCCAACTACCTGGTCAGTGTGGTCAGCCCGTGTGTACAACAGTTGCCAACTACCTGGTCAGAGTGGTCAGCCCGTGTGTACAACAGTTGCCAACTACCTGGTCAGTGTGGTCAGCCCGTGTGTACAACAATTGCCAACTACCTGGTCAGTATTGTCAGCCCGTGTGTACAACAGTCGCCAACTACCTGGTCAGTGTGGTCAGCCCGTTTGTACAACAGTCGCCAACTACCTGGTCAGTAACCGTAAAGCCCTCCTGCCCACGATATCTTTAGTCCCCGCCATTATGGTGGACAAAGTTGTTTTCAGCTAACGTCTTCTATAGATGATGACGCGTTAATGGCGAACGCTTCCGGCCAATCACGAAGTTTTAGTGCGTGTTTTTAAGGTTTCGCTGTTGGTCGTCTCTCTTCTAAGTGAAAGTTGGAAGCAAGGGAAGCAAGCCATCAAGAAAGTACGTCTGATTTCTGGTGGCCGAGATACAGTTGGATCTAAGGATTCTTTTAAATTAGGTAATCATGACAGGATTTTTTAGGTTTTTTTTTAAACTTTGGGATCATTATGGATACGAATTTGTAAGTAAACTACACTCTCTTTGACCAATAATTCTCTGTTGACATGACTACATTTCCTCTAATCACGTGTCTATGGAGTTATGATGTTTACAACAGTGGTATTGAAAAGAATGCTCCGAACATAATACCGTCTTTGAACTGTCTAATATCAAGCTCAAGTTGCAGCCCGTGATCTGTGTGCAGTGATATGTGTGCAGTGATCTGTGCGCAGTGATCTGTGCCCAGTGAATGTGTGTGCAATGATCTGTGAGCAGTGATCTGTGCGCAGTGTTTTGTGCGCATTGATCTGTGCGCAATGATCTGTGCGCAGTGATCCGTGCGCAGTGATCCATGTGCAGTGATCCGTGCGCAGTGATCTGTGCGCATTGATCTGTGCGCATTGATCTGTGCGCAGTGATCTGTGCGCAGTGATCTGTGTGCAGTTCTCTGATGATTACATTGTTGTTTTACAGGAGGGTACAGTTGGACTCACTGCATCATGACGTCATGCACGCGGCTTTCTCGTTTACATTTAAGGACATCATCACTTGGTCAACATCACTTGGACAATAGACGCGAGAGACGGGACTGGGAAAAGGGGGGAGGGGGGAGATAGTAATATTATGTAAACATGTTTAAAATGAAAAAATCAATAAGTACATACAGACAATACAAACATACATTATTGATGAAAGCAAGGGGGGGGGGACACCCTCTGGCGAGCGTTTAATTAGGATGACACATTTGTATTTATAGACGTCAACTCCCCCATGTCAATAGTTTCCCATCGTGAGTAACGTGTTGTATTCAAATCCCCACTTTCCTACCGCCCGCCTTGTAATTTACAGCCCGCCACCTTCTTGTCCCACTCCCTCAAACAGTCTCCATTGATGCGTATATTTTTCTTGACCTTAAAGACTTAACTTCGTACACCTTTATTGGGGAAATAAATTCCCAGTCCAGCCACTAAGCGAATGAGCCGCGAGATGGACAATAGGAAAAATAACAGGCCAAGTGGACTCTGCCTGGGGGAAATGGGAGGGGAGGGGCTTTTATGAAAATTGCTAGTAAATCGAAATGATCACGCCGACTTAGTGAGTGGCCGGCGGTTGACCACAGCGAGAATGGATGAGATACGCGGTGCCAGGCCCAACAAGAGCCAGTGGGTGAGGGGGGGGGGTCACAAACTGGATTACAGTAAACGTTGGCCTAGATACTCATGGGGTCATGTTTGGAGTACAGTGAGTGTTTGTATGGAGTACAGTGAGTGTTTGTATGGAGTACAGTGAGTGTTTGTATGGAGTACAGTGAGTGTTTGTATGGAGTACAGTGAGTGTTTGTATGGAGTACAGTGAGTGTTTGTATGGAGTACAGTGAGTGTTTGTATGGAGTACAGTGTTTTGTATGGAGTACAGTGAGTGTTTGTATGGAGTACAGTGTTTGTATGGAGTACAGTGAGTGTTTGTATGGAGTACAGTGAGTGTTTGTATGGAGTACAGTGAGTGTTTGTATGGAGTACAGTGTTTGTATGGAGTACAGTGTTTGTATGGAGTACAGTGAGTGTTTGTATGGAGTACAGTGTTTGTATGGAGTACAGTGAGTGTTTGTATGGAGTACAGTGAGTGTTTGTATGGAGTACAGTGAGTGTTTGTATGGAGTACAGTGTTTGTATGGAGTACAGTGAGTGTTTGTATGGAGTACAGTGAGTGTTTGTATGGAGTACAGTGAGTGTTTGTATGGAGTACAGTGAGTGTTTGTATGGAGTACAGTGAGTGTTTGTATGGAGTACAGTGAGTGTTTGTATGGAGTACAGTGTTTGTATGGAGTACAGTGAGTGTTTGTATGGAGTACAGTGTTTGTATGGAGTACAGTGAGTGTTTGTATGGAGTACAGTCTTTGTATGGAGTACAGTGTTTGTATGGAGTACAGTGAGTGTTTGTATGGAGTACAGTGTTTGTATGGAGTACAGTGAGTGTTTGTATGGAGTACAGTGAGTGTTTGTATGGAGTACAGTGAGTGTTTGTATGGAGTACAGTGAGTGTTTGTATGGAGTACAGTGTTTGTATGGAGTACAGTGAGTGTTTGTATGGAGTACAGTGTTTGTATGGAGTACAGTGAGTGTTTGTATGGAGTACAGTGTTTGTATGGAGTACAGTGTTTGTATGGAGTACAGTGAGTGTTTGTATGGAGTACAGTGTTTGTATGGAGTACAGTGAGTGTTTGTATGGAGTACAGTGAGTGTTTGTATGGAGTACAGTGAGTGTTTGTATGGAGTACAGTGAGTGTTTGTATGGAGTACAGTGAGTGTTTGTATGGAGTACAGTGAGTGTTTGTATGGAGTACAGTGAGTGTTTGTATGGAGTACAGTGAGTGTTTGTATGGAGTACAGTGAGTGTTTGTATGGAGTGCAGTGAGTGTTTGTATGGAGTACAGTGAGTGTTTGTATGGAGTACAGTGAGTGTTTGTATGGAGTACAGTGAGTGTTTGTATGGAGTACAGTGAGTGTTTGTATGGAGTACAGTGAGTGTTTGTATGGAGTACAGTGTTTGTATGGAGTACAGTGAGTGTTTGTATGGAGTACAGTGAGTGTTTGTATGGAGTACAGTGAGTGTTTGTATGGAGTACAGTGTTTGTATGGAGTACAGTGAGTGTTTGTATGGAGTACAGTGTTTGTATGGAGTACAGTGAGTGTTTGTATGGAGTACAGTGTTTGTATGGAGTACAGTGAGTGTTTGTATGGAGTACAGTGTTTGTATGGAGTACAGTGTTTGTATGGAGTACAATGAGTGTTTGTATGGAGTACAGTGTTTGTATGGAGTACAGTGAGTGTTTGTATGGAGTACAGTGAGTGTTTGTATGGAGTACAGTGAGTGTTTGTATGGAGTGCAGTGAGTGTTTGTATGGTGTACAGTGAGTGTTTGTATGGAGTACAGTGAGTGTTTGTATGGAGTGCAGTGAGTGTTTGTATGGAGTGCAGTGAGTGTTTGTATGGAGTACAGTGAGTGTTTGTATGGAGTACAGTGAGTGTTTGTATGGAGTACAGTGTTTGTATGGAGTACAGTGAGTGTTTGTATGGAGTACAGTGAGTGTTTGTATGGTGTACAGTGAGTGTTTGTATGGAGTGCAGTGAGTGTTTGTATGGAGTGCAGTGAGTGTTTGTATGGAGTACAGTGAGTGTTTGTATGGAGTACAGTGTTTGTATGGAGTACAGTGAGTGTTTGTATGGAGTACAGTGTTTGTATGGAGTACAGTGTTTGTATGGAGTACAATGAGTGTTTGTATGGAGTACAGTGTTTGTATGGAGTACAGTGAGTGTTTGTATGGAGTACAGTGAGTGTTTGTATGGAGTACAGTGAGTGTTTGTATGGTGTGCAGTGAGTGTTTGTATGGAGTGCAGTGAGTGTTTGTATGGAGTGCAGTGAGTGTTTGTATGGAGTGCAGTGAGTGTTTGTATGGAGTGCAGTGAGTGTTTGTATGGAGTACAGTGAGTGTTTGTATGGAGTACAGTGAGTGTTTGTATGGAGTACAGTGAGTGTTTGTATGGAGTACAGTGAGTGTTTGTATGGAGTACAGTGTTTGTATGGAGTACAGTGAGTGTTTGTATGGAGTACAGTGTTTGTATGGAGTACAGTGAGTGTTTGTATGGAGTACAGTGTTTGTATGGAGTACAGTGTTTGTATGGAGTACAGTGAGTGTTTGTATGGAGTACAGTGTTTGTATGGAGTACAGTGAGTGTTTGTATGGAGTACAGTGAGTGTTTGTATGGAGTACAGTGAGTGTTTGTATGGAGTACAGTGTTTGTATGGAGTACAGTGAGTGTTTGTATGGAGTACAGTGAGTGTTTGTATGGAGTACAGTGAGTGTTTGTATGGAGTACAGTGAGTGTTTGTATGGAGTACAGTGAGTGTTTGTATGGAGTGCAGTGAGTGTTTGTATGGAGTGCAGTGAGTGTTTGTATGGAGTACAGTGAGTGTTTGTATGGAGTACAGTGAGTGTTTGTATGGAGTACAGTGAGTGTTTGTATGGAGTACAGTGTTTGTATGGAGTACAGTGAGTGTTTGTATGGAGTACAGTGAGTGTTTGTATGGAGTACAATGAGTGTTTGTATGGAGTACAATGAGTGTTTGTATGGAGTACAGTGTTTGTATGGAGTACAGTGAGTGTTTGTATGGAGTACAGTGTTTGTATGGAGTACAGTGAGTGTTTGTATGGAGTACAGTGTTTGTATGGAGTACAGTGTTTGTATGGAGTACAATGAGTGTTTGTATGGAGTACAGTGTTTGTATGGAGTACAGTGAGTGTTTGTATGGAGTACAGTGAGTGTTTGTATGGAGTACAGTGAGTGTTTGTATGGTGTACAGTGAGTGTTTGTATGGAGTGCAGTGAGTGTTTGTATGGTGTACAGTGAGTGTTTGTATGGAGTACAGTGAGTGTTTGTATGGAGTGCAGTGAGTGTTTGTATGGAGTGCAGTGAGTGTTTGTATGGAGTACAGTGAGTGTTTGTATGGAGTACAGTGAGTGTTTGTATGGAGTACAGTGTTTGTATGGAGTACAGTGAGTGTTTGTATGGAGTACAGTGAGTGTTTGTATGGTGTACAGTGAGTGTTTGTATGGAGTGCAGTGAGTGTTTGTATGGAGTGCAGTGAGTGTTTGTATGGAGTACAGTGAGTGTTTGTATGGAGTACAGTGTTTGTATGGAGTACAGTGAGTGTTTGTATGGAGTACAGTGTTTGTATGGAGTACAGTGTTTGTATGGAGTACAATGAGTGTTTGTATGGAGTACAGTGTTTGTATGGAGTACAGTGAGTGTTTGTATGGAGTACAGTGAGTGTTTGTATGGTGTACAGTGAGTGTTTGTATGGAGTGCAGTGAGTGTTTGTATGGTGTACAGTGAGTGTTTGTATGGAGTACAGTGAGTGTTTGTATGGAGTGCAGTGAGTGTTTGTATGGAGTGCAGTGAGTGTTTGTATGGAGTACAGTGAGTGTTTGTATGGAGTACAGTGAGTGTTTGTATGGAGTACAGTGTTTGTATGGAGTACAGTGAGTGTTTGTATGGAGTACAGTGAGTGTTTGTATGGTGTACAGTGAGTGTTTGTATGGAGTGCAGTGAGTGTTTGTATGGAGTGCAGTGAGTGTTTGTATGGAGTACAGTGAGTGTTTGTATGGAGTACAGTGAGTGTTTGTATGGAGTACAGTGTTTGTATGGAGTACAGTGAGTGTTTGTATGGAGTACAGTGTTTGTATGGAGTACAGTGTTTGTATGGAGTACAGTGAGTGTTTGTATGGAGTACAGTGTTTGTATGGAGTACAGTGTTTGTATGGAGTACAATGAGTGTTTGTATGGAGTACAGTGTTTGTATGGAGTACAGTGAGTGTTTGTATGGTGTACAGTGAGTGTTTGTATGGAGTACAGTGTTTGTATGGAGTACAGTGAGTGTTTGTATGGAGTACAGTGAGTGTTTGTATGGAGTACAGTGTTTGTATGGAGTACAGTGAGTGTTTGTATGGAGTACAGTGTTTGTATGGAGTACAGTGAGTGTTTGTATGGAGTACAGTGTTTGTATGGAGTACAGTGAGTGTTTGTATGGAGTACAGTGAGTGTTTGTATGGAGTACAGTGAGTGTTTGTATGGAGTACAGTGAGTGTTTGTATGGTGTACAGTGAGTGTTTGTATGGAGTACAGTGTTTGTATGGAGTACAGTGAGTGTTTGTATGGAGTACAGTGAGTGTTTGTATGGAGTACAGTGAGTGTTTGTATGGAGTACAGTGAGTGTTTGTATGGTGTACAGTGAGTGTTTGTATGGAGTACAGTGTTTGTATGGAGTACAGTGAGTGTTTGTATGGAGTACAGTGAGTGTTTGTATGGAGTACAGTGTTTGTATGGAGTACAGTGAGTGTTTGTATGGAGTACAGTGAGTGTTTGTATGGAGTACAGTGAGTGTTTGTATGCAGTACAGTGTTTGTATGGAGTACAGTGAGTGTTTGTATGGAGTACAGTGAGTGTTTGTATGGAGTACAGTGAGTGTTTGTATGGAGTACAGTGAGTGTTTGTATGGAGTACAGTGAGTGTTTGTATGGAGTACAGTGAGTGTTTGTATGGAGTACAATGAGTGTTTGTATGGAGTACAATGAGTGTTTGTATGGAGTACAGTGTTTGTATGGAGTACAGTGAGTGTTTGTATGGAGTACAGTGAGTGTTTGTATGGAGTACAATGAGTGTTTGTATGGAGTACAGTGTTTGTATGGAGTACAGTGAGTGTTTGTATGGAGTACAGTGAGTGTTTGTATGGAGTACAGTGAGTGTTTGTATGGAGTACAGTGAGTGTTTGTATGGAGTACAGTGTTTGTATGGAGTACAGTGAGTGTTTGTATGGAGTACAGTGAGTGTTTGTATGGAGTACAGTGAGTGTTTGTATGGAGTACAGTGAGTGTTTGTATGGAGTACAGTGAGTGTTTGTATGGAGTACAGTGAGTGTTTGTATGGAGTACAGTGTTTGTATGGAGTACAGTGAGTGTTTGTATGGAGTACAGTGTTTGTATGGAGTACAGTGAGTGTTTATATGGAGTACAGTGAGTGTTTGTATGGAGTACAGTGAGTGTTTGTATGGAGTACAGTGAGTGTTTGTATGGAGTACAATGAGTGTTTGTATGGAGTACAGTGTTTGTATGGAGTACAGTGAGTGTTTGTATGGAGTACAGTGTTTGTATGGAGTACAGTGAGTGTTTGTATGGAGTACAGTGAGTGTTTGTATGGAGTACAGTGAGTGTTTGTATGGAGTACAGTGAGTGTTTGTATGGAGTACAATGAGTGTTTGTATGGAGTACAGTGTTTGTATGGAGTACAGTGAGTGTTTGTATGGAGTACAGTGAGTGTTTGTATGGTGTACAGTGAGTGTTTGTATGGAGTACAGTGAGTGTTTGTATGGAGTACAGTGAGTGTTTGTATGGTGTACAGTGAGTGTTTGTATGGAGTGCGTATGACGCGATAATACCCCCACACACACAGCCCAAATACACAGACTTTTTTCCAACTCATCAACACACAAACCATTCAAATGTCGAGTTGACTGCACCTTTACCCAAACACGCCCCATGATATAAACTAATGTAGTTAAGTAGTTATGCTACAAACGTGGGTTGAACCTGGCATGGACCATGTTCCCGTGTCTATTCATGACAAATGTTCAGTAGCTGATACAATATGGTTGTTTACGTTCTAGCTTTCAAACATGAGTAATGTGCTATAGGAGTGGTCCCCAACCTGGGGTCCGCGGACCACTAACCTGGGGGGGGGGACCACTGTGCTATAGGAGTGGTCGCCAACCTGGGGTCCGCGGACCACTTACCTGGGGGGGGGGCACTGTGCTATAGGAGTGATGTAACTTTAAATAACCAAAGAAACACGTTTGAAATATTTTTTTATTTTTTTAATCTGAAACATCTGAGACATGAATGTTGACCAACGCAGCAGTTCAGAATTACCGCGCATCAGTTTAGAATTACCGAGCAACAGTTTACAATTACCGCGCAGCAGTTTAGAATTACCGCGCAGCAGTCCAGAATTACCGCGCAGCAGTTGACAATTAACGCGCAGCAGTTTAGAATTACTGCGCCGCAAATTTGATAATGATAATATGATATCTGTGTTTGTGGATTGTAAAACTGTGCACAGTTATTGGATGTTGTGCATCTTTTCACATGAGTTTATGATTCTACATATATCCCCGGCTAATCGAAGTTAGCATCAATGTTCAACGGTCAAATCTGGGGTACAATCTGGGGTGCAATCTGGGGTACAATCTAGCTCAGGTTCATTGTGAAAGTCTAGGGTAACATGTAGGCTGGGAAAGGCGTTACATACATAAATCAATAGTCCTCTTAATGGCTATTTCATTTCCGGTCTCACAACTTCCATTGGTCAGGTCCGACCTGAGACTGTGACGGTAATTGTCCCTGGGGGAAGTCAGTCTAGCAGAGTTGAGCATAACTTTACAGGACAACTCAATATAGGATGCGGATATCCAGGGACCTGTACTGGACATAACGTTCATGGGCAAGTCAATAGAGCATGGGGATATGACAGGAACCTGTACTGGACATAACGTTCATGGGCAAGTCAATGGAGCATGGGGATATGACAGGAACCTGTACTGGACATAACGTTCATGGGCAAGTCAATAGAGCATGGGGATATGACAGGAACCTGTACTGGACATAACGTTCATGGGCAAGTCAATGGAGCATGGGGATATGACAGGAACCTGTACTGGACATAACGTTCATGGGCAAGTCAATAGAGCATGGGGATATGACAGGAACATATTTGTGAAGAGCTCCGTCTTGCAACTGTTTGGGTTTACAAAATTCACTGTTTACCTGGCCAATATTTTTGTTAAAAACGACAATACTGTCAATACGGCCGGGACCAAACTCGGCTGTTTAGAAAATTGAGGTTAATCCATCAAAGGACAACTACCAGACAGGACATGACGGACGAAGGCGTCAAAGTAAATAATAATACCTGGGGGAATCAGCGGAGTAATGGGAGAACTGAAGACGAAAATATGATTTTTGAATTCGGGGATGTCTTACAAGTGCTGTATATAACTAATAAGTGCTGTATATAACAAATTATGTTTATCGATGTAGAGTTTTATCAGAGAAGGTTCAAAATATCAATGAGAGCTGTTGAGTGGAACTTTCTAAACGTGAGCTGTGCTTTAGACTGTCGTGATATGTGGGGGGGGGGCGGCGGCGGTAGGAAATATGAACATGTCAATATTTTGTTACTGGTCATGTAACTGGTCGTAGGGCTCGGTACAACAAGATGGTTTGTTGTTTGTTGTTCGTCCGTCGTGATCGACGATGACCACTCTCATCATATTTGCTGGGCCGCCACATGTGTTCTCTGGTGGCTTATTAACCCTATTTTTGCAGGAAAGAGGCGTCCGCATGTCGGACAAGAGATAGAAGCGGTCCCTTCAGGTGGGTTTTGGTTACGTTCCTTTCTGGCTTGGCGTTTTAACTTGGCAGCCTGTTGTCTATTAGCTTCACAGACAGCTGCGCCATTCCATATCGTAGAGCGCCAGTGGGCTCGGTTACTGGCTGCTGCTTCCCAGGAGTCATGTCCGATGTCGAAGGCCTTCAGAGCAGTTTTAAGTGCGTCCTTGTAGCGCTTTCGTGGACCTCCGCGTGCTCTATGCCCTTCGGTAAGTTCACCATAGAAGAGCCTCTTGGGTAGGCGATGGTCGGGCATGCGCACTAGATGCCCCGCCCAGCGTAGTTGGCCTTGCATGAGGATAGTGTACAAGATGGTACAACAGGATGGTACAACAAAGAGGTATTTCTGGATGGTACAAAAGTGAGGTACATCTGGATATAACGACAGGATGGTAAAACTGGTGGTACGACTGATGGTACAACTGATGGTACAACTGGTGGTACAACTGGTGGTACGACAGCATGGTACAACAGGATGGTACAAAATTGTTACACAGGATGGAACAACAGGCGTGGTAAAATTTTGTGGTACATGTGGGTGGTGACGAGGACTTTACAACTACAACATGGACATTCAACAGGATGGTACAACAGGATGGTACAACACGATTGTACAACACGATGGTGACAAATAAAACGAAATTCAGGGGCCCCAAGAAGGCAGGGGCCCAAAGTTATAGCTTGTTTAGCAAATAGGTAAATCCAGCACTGAGTGAGCCGAAGAAACAATGCCGACAATACTGTGTTATTGAATATTTGAAGTATTGCTAAATGTTTGTAAACAGATAAGAAAGGTGAAACATTATTTAGTGAAATTTTAAAAAAATGTTTGAAGTTGAAAGCAATACTCTTGACTTTCTGGCATACTTAAAACATGCTGTACCTAATGTATTTTCAGTAAATTGATTCATTCATCGACATCAAATATTCACAAAAAATCTTAGTGAAAGTTTTGCTTGGATCACTACATTACGACATTAGAGCAGTTAATAAAATCGAAAGGAATGCCTTCAATTAGAGATTATTTGCTCACTATTGTTTGTAAAATGAAGAAGACTATATTGGATTACAAGACTATATTGGATTACAAGACTATATTGGATTACAAGACTATATTGGATTACAAGACTATATTGGATTACAAGACTATATTGGATTACAAGACTATATTGGATTACTTATTCACACAGAAGTACGCTGGTTATCAACACGTACATATTTAAATCGATTTCATGCTCTCTTTGATTCAGTGTCTGAATTCCTGGAAAACAAAGACAATGATCTGCAGCACAATTAACTTTAAAAAATGACATATCTTTATGAATGATTTATTTACCCAACTTTCACGAAACTAATGTAAAACTACAAGGTAACCAATACAAACCTAAAAGCGTTATGTCTGAGTTTGTAGCAAACATTTGTCTGTGCTAACAAAACTTAGGAAGAGGAGAATGATCTCAGTTTCCAATTTTTCGAAATTTCAAAATAAAGATTTGCTGGCTTACTGTCAAAACTTAACGGCTCTTCATGCAGACCTCAGACCTGAACCAAAGATGTGTAGGCATTCGTCACTAACCCTTTTGTGCATGGACAAACTCAGATCACAAACACAGATGAATACATACTAATACAGGAGCAGTTTATTGAAAAATCCACGAATGAGGAACTTAAACCAATGTTTGAACTAGGATAGCACACATTCTAGTTACAAAGTCAGATCCCAATTTTATATCATGCATTAACGGTTATTGTACATAATTTGTTGACTGTTTTCCTGTCTTCATATTTGGTAGAAAAATGATTCAGTGGCGTTCTGAACATCGTTATAAAAAACAACAACATTAAAACAAATATTTTAAAAAAGAAACGACTAGAAATCGGTGCTCGTGAGGATGTGCGGTTCATACACACAAACATTGAGTCGGTCATAAATGCACTCATAAAATCTCATCAAGTTAATCCAAGTTATTAATTTTTTTCAATTTTATTTTACACAAAAGTGACAATTTCAATAAATACCGTACTTCTTCATCAAAATGTTGCTTTTGTAATTTTTGTACTATGCATTTATTAAGTGGTTTTTTTTCACTTGGGGTCCGTGGAGAAGTTTTGACTATAAAAGGGGTCCGTAGCTCAAAAACGTTTGGGAACCACTGGTTTAACTAGATGGTGATGACAAGTACGACAATGGAGTCAAAGTTCAGGGAGGTCAACCTGACCCACAAACAAACGTGAGCGATGCGAGGTACAAGATAATAGGGGGAATAATTGGGAGACAATCGATGTTGTCTGACGTATGATGAAATGGGGAAGTTGTTCCGCCTTTCTCTGGTCACCGCTCCAGACAGAGACGACTGAACTAACACGGCCACACGCTAACAGAACAAGCTGGAGCTTACAGTGGAGTGTGCCTCGTACACTTGGTATCAAGGATTGATAATGGTCTAAACATGTTGAAGTATGGTTAGTCTATAGTCAGAGTCGTTCACCTATAGTGCGCTTTACACTATTTCCTACAAGTTAGTAAGTGATGTAGCTAAACCTTTTTTAAAAATTGTTTTAATCAGGAATGAAAATAAGAGTGATTCTCAAATAGGATTTAAAGAAAGGCAAGCAGGTGACCATTTCATGAAGTTTTCACACCGTTCTATAATATATTATAGTTGGGACATGAGAAAGCCTTTCAATGCAGGGGGTGGCGGCGCAGAGTGGCACATGATATTGGAGAAGATGATTGTAGGACCCTTCCTTCCTTGTGTCGGGCAAAAACTATTAGACTCAATACTGCACATCCCTCGGCCAAATAATACACATCACTTGGACCGATACTGCAAATCGCTCGGGCCAGATATACCTCATTACGTCCGATACTGCACGCCAATTCGTCCGATACTGCACTCCACTCGGTCAGATACAGCACGCCACTCGGTCCGATACTGCACTCCACTCGGTCCGATACCGCACGCCACTCGGTCCGATACTGCACTCCACTCGGTCCGATACCGCACCCCACAGTGTCGGATACTGCACGCCACTCGGTCCGATACTGCACGCCTCTCGGTTTATACTGCACGCCTTTCGGACCGATACTGCACGCCTCTCGGTCCGATACTGCACGCCACTCAGTCCGATACAGCAGCCCACTTGTTCGAATACTGCAAGCCTTTCAGGCAAGATAGCGACAGACAGAAATAGCACAAAGTTAATCGAATTTGATATGTCCTAGGATATTGAAAGTCTGGCATCACTACTGAACTGACCTTTCACCAGGACGAATCAAAAGAAGAAATAGGACGTGTGGGTTGGGCATACGAGGCTGAATGTAGATTAAATGGAGGTGTAGGAGTGTATAGCTGATTACTGAATGTAGATTAAATGGAGGTGTAGGAGTGTATAGCTGATTACTAAATGTAAATTAAATGGAGGTGTAGGAGTGTATAGCTGATTACTAAATGTACATTAAATGGAGGTGTAGGAGTGTATAGCTGATTACTGAATGTAGATTAAATGGAGGTGTAGGAGTGTATAGCTGATTACTAAATGTAGATTAAATGGAGGCGTAGGAGTGTATAGCTGATTACTAAATGTAGATTAAATGGAGGTGTAGGAGTGTATAGCTGATTACTAAATGTAGATTAAATGGAGGTGTAGGAGTGTATAGCTGATTACTAAATGTAGATTAAATGGAGGTGTAGGAGTGTATAGCTGATTACTAAATGTAAATTAAATGGAGGTGTAGGAGTGTATGGCTGATTACTAAATGTAGATTAAATGGAGGTGCTGTGGTGGTGTATGGATGCTGACGGATGTCATTGGTAAAATCCGAGGACCGTTGATGGTGACAACCTTCGATATTGAACATTTATGGTACTGACAACCTT